>JAKWBJ010000197.1:2520000-3120000 GCA_023159175.1 Wohlfahrtia magnifica
CACAAATAATAGTCCAACGGTGTCAAATCGCAGCTCCGAGGTGGTCAAGCGATATCAGTTCTGTGGCTGATAATGCGATTTTCAAAAACAGGACGCAAAACATCGAGTATAGCTTCGGCTGTGCTGTGTGGTACGTAGCGCCGTCCTGTTGAAACCAAATGTTGCTAATATCCTCCTCTTCAATTTTTGTGAACAAAAATTCATTAAACATGGCCCGATAATGATCGCCATTGACTGTAAAGGCCACTCCTTGCTCATTTCCGAAGAAAAATGGCCCAATTATGCCTCTGGACCAAGATCCGCACCAAACAGTGACTCTTCTTGGGTGTATCGGCTTTTTCATGTATGCGTGCGGGTTTTCTGTGCCCCAAATGCGACAATTTTGCTTGTTTACATACCCGCCAAGAACAAAATGAGCTTCATCTGAAAAGATGATTTTTTTCTTTTTTTAATTCCGCAACACTACCATGATTTTCAAACTAATGTCGCAATATTTCCCAGTGTTGTTCAAGCGTATACACAACCATATTCGTTCAGTGGAAGGATAAAACTAATTATCTGTCAAATCAGACATGAGCTAAGTGTTACCATTCACGAAATAAGCACTAGTTGAAAAAAAACGTTAGATGGCGGACCGTTTATTAGTGAGATCGGACGGTTACTATTCGACCGGTTTTAACAGGTTTTTTTTTTAGTTTTGTCGAATGAGGTTTTTTCAAAATCTTAATTTTTCGAATACCAAATAAACCGGTTGATTTAACACCAATAACCGGTTAAATTAAATAAGTACAGTTTTTATAGGTTTGTATATATTTTTACTGCGAATATGCTGATCGTTTAACCATTTGTTTAAATTAAGTTATTATTTTTATATACATGACAACCTTGAACGTCTCACAAAGAACTTGAAAATCAAGGTAGATCGAAAAAGATATGAACACTCGAGCAACAATAACTTTCTCTCATCTTCTGTAAATATTGATTTTTATATGTGGAGAATAATCAATTGACTCATTGAAAGCGACTGTAAACGCCGGCTCCAAATTGCAGATATATTAGTTGGTTAAGTTTTTCACAGCGTAAATACACATGACCAGTCGCTAATGTTGTGCAGTAGATATCCTACCTAATATATCACAGTGACATACACTTTATTAAATACGTTGTACATGAATTTACATACAGTGCTCTTCGAAACCTAAGCTAATTTTCTTGTCAAAGATTTATTCAAAGTAAAACGTTTAATTTTTGTTATCTAAGGCACCTAAATTATAACTATAATAACAGACTTTTAATCCCATTCTCTACCAAGCAATACAACAACAAAAACGAAATTAGCTCCTTCAGTAGCTGTTCGAAACTTTAGTAAGTTTCAGTAGTTTGTGTAATAATCTTTGTTTTTTATGGCTCCCACACACCGTTTTGGCATAGTTTTTATGAGATTTGTTAGAATTATTGTTAGTATTGATTGCCACTTTAATTTTTAACTCTTTGTTAGCTTCTGCTTCTAATTAAAACGACTTGGCCCAGCTCTGTATTTCAAGAATTAAGAACAATTTTATTTAGATAAAAGAACCGGTTAACCGGTTATTTGAATAATTATTAACCGAAAACTGATTTTTTAAAAATTGCTACTTTTCGAATTATTCGGAAACCGGTTTTTGAAAAAGTCGAATAATCGATTTCCCTAGTAAATACTGTATATAAATTCCCGCAAGCTATTAATTTACATAAGGATATTGATATTTTTTTAATAGTTATATTTTACTTATCAACTAACAGCTAATGAAATCCTTATTATAAAATATAGGGTCCGCCAAATAATTTTTTTTTTTTTGAAAACTGGGCGCAAAACATCGAGTGTACCTTAGGCTGTGTGGCACGTAGCGTCGTCCTGTTGAAACCTTCTTCTGTAAGTCGATTGCAGGTTCACTTAGAGAAGAGAAAACGCATTGGATGCAACCATATTCGTTCAGCGGAAGGATAAAATTAATTATCTGCCAAATCAAACATCAGCTAAGTGCTACCACGAAATAAGCACTAGTTGAAAAAAAAAAACGTTAGATGGCGGACCCATTATAAAAATATGGTTCCTTAGAGCCAGTATAAACATTAAATTAAATTTGGCGATCGCATTTCTGATGTGTACAAAACGAATTATTAAAGGACTAGGCGCACGTTCTTACATGTATGATATTACTAATTGCTTCATCAAATCGATAAGGAAGCGAAGTCGACGAGCTGCTTACTTTACAGTTACCATCTCTTTTTGAATAACAAATTGACCAATGTCCACCGATTTGTGCATCGTTTACTACTGTGAAATGATACCATCTGATTCATTGTATCAATGCCTGCTTTGTGTCGATAATAATCCAAGATTTTGTTTGGCTTCTTGGCTAAATTTGATCTTGTTGCTGTACCAGGTTCATCATCTTCTGTTATATTTAGATATATTTGATTTGTATAAGGTTTTACCGACAAATGCTTTATTCGAACTAATGGTGCCATCAAATTTTTAAGCAGTGTCAAAGTTGTGAAGAAGTTATCGAAATATACAGTTCTTTCAGTGCCGAAATATTTCCCCTTTCTCTTTCCCCTTCGTTTACATCACGGGCTCCATCAGAACTCTTACCTGTAGATAACTGCCCTTCTAGGAGATAATTCGTTTTTGAATCACATACCCATCCAACAAAATTTTGTATCATATTTAGCGGTCTTGAAAGGAATGTATTCTATTATGCAAATTCTATTATGTTATTGTTTAGTTTCAGAATGTTGACAAATATTCTGAAGTCAACATAATTAAATTGTTTTTCATGTTCGTGCATGCACAAATTAAAAATAAATATGTTTACAAAGAAAAGAAAATCAGACCAATAAGAGTAACTTAGCGTACTTTTTTTATAAATGAAAATTATCCTCTGTTCTCTGTGCCACGATCGACCCAAAACTAATCGCATTCGATTTAGACCATGTCAGTTATAGATATCGACATTGTAGTTTTTTTGATTTGCTGTCCCATTAAAATATATCAGACCACTATGGTTAACCTATGGTTAAGCTATCTTACATGTCTAAAATAAAATTAATGTTCATATCTTATACAAGAGCGTATGTATATCAAATGCTATAAATTATTTTATTTAATTAATGTTCATATCTAATAACCAAAAACTAATGTCACAATTGTATTTATGACAATAAAAACACAGTTTTTTTTAAAGCCATCACAACAACGTCTTTCTTATCAATATCAAATGATTTAATTATTCTAAAATTAACACTTGATTTAATTAATTTGCTTCGAGCGTGTCCAAAAAGTATTTATTACACTTGACAATCTCAATGGCTGCAATGACCAATAGAGAGTTCGCTCTACCATTCAGTCTACAACACACTGATTGACGTATGGTTCATATCAGTTATGAAGTAATTTTTTAATTATTTTTTTTTCTATATTTAAACAAATTGCTAAATAATTTAGGAATTCCTAAATGAATTTTTTGTTTTTAACTGGCCTAAGTACCTACGATATAGGTGGGTATTAGTAAATATCAGGTAATAAAATACTACAGAGTTTTTATTGATATTTTATTGTTTGCTTTCTGCCAGTAATTGACTTATTGAATAGAGTGTCTATTAGTTGTTTAATTTTAGTACTTACGTTACTTTGATTTTGTATGTTAAACTAACTCATTAAATGATAATAAATTTAGTGTGTTGAAGTTAAAATTGAATTATGCATGAGTTACAATATAATTTAATTGAACTTTATCTTATAAATCATCAAACAACAAGGTAATACTACTGAATTACGACCATCAGATATGTTGTCATTTACATAATGCATACCGATGTGGTATTAGATCCAGCCTGTAGCCGTAAGGTATGTCACTCAGACAAGACTCAGACAACTTACAAATAGTACATGTAGTTATAGATGACTATGGTAGACAAATCAAATATTAATTTTATTAACTATTTTGTAACACCAGTGGGTATGAAGATTTTTGTCAAGGCTTTATAACTGTTTTACTTGAATAACTTTTTAAGTTTACATTGTCATCTGTCAATAAAAATAGGTTAAAACAAAACTGAATTACTATTTTTATATATAACGACTTTAAAATAATAAAATAAAATAATCGTACGCAGACTTTTGTCATCCACTGCATGTTGGATTTTGGTCTGAATATTGTGTGTAATAAGTGTTTTTAGAAAAGTTCGAATTTGTTAACATAGCTTCTATTTTTCAATTTTACTTATCAGCACTTGAAGCAGCTTGAAACCCAGTAATAGTAAAGTATTCAAATAAATGACAGATATATATGCCTCTCAGTGCAATATAAAGTTTATTGTTGAGTGCACGAAGTAAAAGTAGACTTATGCAACAATCGTTTCGTACAGTTGTAAAAATTTGCTCAAAAAAAAAACCATTCGTTTTGAAAATAATGCAAGATGTCTAGGTATGCAAACGATGTATCGATGTGTCGATACATCGACATTCTAACTGAAAAACATTCTTTGCACACTTGTTTGTTTTAATAAATTTGTTGCGTTGTTAAGTTCAACTACCCAGTGGCATTTTTAAGCGATATTTTCACTATGATATTTTCATAGATGAGTCATCGTCACAGAATTAGTGTCAGGTGGAAATTTGTATGAAATAAAATTCTTCATTGGTGAATCCTTACGACAATGACAGAAACTAAGGAAGTTATGAATGACAGCGTCGTTGAATATTATCATACTAAAGATATCTGAAATTTAGCGACATTGCGCATAATGAACCGACGGTCTTAATGATTCAGAATTTTGTCTGCTACCCCGTTAACGAATAAAGCACTAATGATTCTCAATGATATTGCCTGTTGGGACGCATTAATATACGGACGCCTGCAATATAAACTTTTGTCATCTATAAAAATTTTGACAATTATTTAAAAAGTCTGTATGGCACCAAAAAAAAAATTCACACATTGATTTTCGCCAAATCACTTGTGAGTGTGTCATTCATATTTTGCCTTTTTGCAGCAATCTCCAAAAGGCTCGGTCTACGATCAAAAGAATATGAATGACAAATGTTGCTGTCATCTCTGAAAGAATAAATAGGATTAGAAGTGAGAAGAAGAAAGTCGTTAAGAAATATTAGAAATAGAGTTGGAGAGAGAACAGAGCCTTGCGGTACCCCTGAATTCATCCTGAACTCGTCGGATGAGATCCCATCTATAACCACTCTTAGAGAGCGATCTCTGAAAAAGCTCAATATAGATCGGGAGAAATGACTACCAACACCAAAAGCAGTAAGCTTCGATACTAGCGCCTCATGCCAAACTCTATCAAACGCCTTGGAAATATCTAGAGCCAACACTTTGCTTTCACCAAAACCATGAATGGACTTGTTCCACCTCTCGGAGAGTACCGCCAGCATGTCGCCAGTTGAGCGGCCCTTACGTAAGCCGTATTGACGATCGCTTAGCAAATAGTCGGATTCCAAATGTTTTACAAGGTGATGATTCACCATACCAAACAGACTGCTATTGGGCGGTAGTTTTCAGGGTTGGAAGCCTCACCATTTTTAGGGATTGGCGACACATTAGCAACCTTCCAGCAAAATGGAAAAATGCAGGTGTGATATGACGCACTGAAAAGGTTGGCTAATGGACGAGTAAGCGTCGAAGAGCACTGCTTCATGACCAATGCTGGTATGCCATCCGGCCCAGAAGGCTTTTTACCGTTGAGATTTGCAAGAACTGTTTTTACGGCATGGGCTCTGAAGTATATACTAGGCATAGTCACTGATACGCATTCGAGTGCGGGCAGTGGTTGGAGGCTCTCCAGCAAGCGAGAATTACTTGCAAATAATTCAGCTAAAAGGTTTGCTTTTTCAACCGGCTTCGTGAATGCTCGGTTATTCTTTATAAGATCTGGAATCGAACTAGATTATTCCGAAATCCTTTAACGAATGACCAAAAGCTTTCACTGCCCCTAGGAAAAGTAAGAACTTTAGTACGAAGCCGCTGATCGTAAAGAGTTTATTCACGCCTAAGTACTGCGGCACACGAAGATTTCGCCTGTTTGCGTAGCGAATCAGTAAGGTCGCAGTTATTATTGTGCCAATTCCTGAATGGAATAAACATACCCATCCCCACCCTTAATCCATCCATTGATGGGGAAATGATTCCATATTTCGATAGATATACTTTTCAAATATATATTAATGGAAAAACCATTCGTTTTGTTATGGTGTCTGACTTCATCAACGACCTAAAACTCTGTGGCAAATCTAGTGGATTAAAAGCTGATGCTGCTCTCATTTTGTTGAGAATTATCAAAACGCCATTCAGTCTTTATAAAATAATTTTTTCACATCATACCTACAAGAATATGGCTGGAGTTGATCTACATACGTTGGCTAACTACAGAATTGCTCTATGATTCAAAAAATTGTGATGGACATTGTTTATATATTTTCTTGATATATAATGGCAAACTTTATGTATTGGTTTAGATAAAAGAGGGGATGCAACCATTGTCGCAACTACTATATCCGTATCGTGCAGCTGCAGTACAAGAGCGCCTTGAAGTACGCAACTTTCATTATTAGGAGACCATTGGTCGTAATTGTTAATCATTTACAAAACAATTCATTCATTTATATCGAGACGTTTTGGGAATCTAAAATGTTGTGTGGTTTGTCAAACTAATACTCCATGTGAATGCCAAGTATACAGTGTGAGTTTACATCAAAAATACTATATACATAAAAGCATACAATTTTCATTTGTATGGTGAACGTTCATTTCTTTTAAACAATTTTTTTCTTAATCAATTTTTTTACTTCTCAATAAATATCTTTTACGAAAATATGAATTTTATTGTCAACTAAATTTTTGTTTATTATTCCGAAAATACTTAACATACTTGCCCACTAATAAGTAAACTTACCATCTCAGATCTCGAAAATCATTTTCTTCATTGTTCCATTATCTTGGTTAGACCAAAAGACCACTACTTACAAAGTTGAATTAAGATTGCTTAACATTTTCGGGTACCGAAAAAATTCCTGTTGTATACATCAATAAATAATGACAAGGGCTATTATAACAATTTGATATCTTGTTAATTTTTTTTTTTTTTTAGTAAACCATTAGTGTCTAATATGTATTTTGTTTTTTTTGAGTAAAACAAAAAAAAAAAAAAAAAACATTAAATACATATTTGAAGAGGCACTTTTAAACATTAAAACTTTCAAAAAATTATCAAAAACAATTTGTAAAAAGAAGTACTTTAAGCACTTGAAAATGTATTTGCTTAATTGATTACAACACAAATTAATTATTATTAATTCTTAATTGCTATTAATTATTTTTAACATTTTTTAATTTACAATTATTTCATTAAATTTAACTTGCTTTAGTTACGATGAGTAAGGAGTATCAGGCCACTCAATAAGTCCGTAGGATGACATATAGATGGCGTTGGTAGAATTTTTTCAATATGATTTTTATTTGTTATTAACCTTCATACGATACGTATATAAATTTCACAGCATTTTGACTATTGATTCGTGAGTTATAGCATTTTGTGTGAAACAACTTTTGTTATTGAAAATGATGGGAAAAAGTGAATTTCGGGTTTTGATAAATCATTGCTTTTTGATCATAGTATTTTTATCATTTCATACGAACATTTGGGTATGCGAGAGATCTGTTCACAGCGATTGCCGCGTGAGCTCACAAATCGCGTCCCTAATCGATGATAACGATGGCAAAATTGGATGAATTAGGCTTGGAATTGTTAACCTACCGACTTTTTCCTGTTTTCAGATGTGAAGAGAATGCTTTCTAGAAATAAATTTAGATACAATGATGAAGTAATCGTTGAAACTGAGGCCTATTTTGACGAGAAAAAAAATCATGCTATCGAAATGGTATCGAAAAGTTGGAAAATCGCTGTACGTGTTATGTTAATTCAAAAGATATTTTGTAATAAATACTCATGTTAGTTAATTAACATAAGAAGTTATATACCGTCATGTTAATTTAGAAAGGACGTAACTAACATTTTTTTGAATGTGCAGGAGGTAAAAAAAACTTAACCTGAAACTTAGGTGGTAGAAAACAAGTTTTAATGTAGTTTCAAATAAAAAGCAGAACCATATTTAGTGTTTCAGAATTTTTAACAAAATTCCTTAAACAAATTGCGAATTAGGGCTTATCATAAAGCATGAAAAAATAATTAAATAATACTGAACAAAAATCCAGTACCTGTAACATATTTTATTGTACTGTAAAGTCAGGAGTATTTTCATTTAAGTTTTCGTTTAAAACGAGTTTAGCCTTTTTTTAAACTTTTTATAAAAACGTAATATTTTTAAGGATTTTTTGTGATGGTGTGTTTTAGGGTATTCTATCAGAATAGTTACGTCCTTTCTAGATTAAGCTATCGAAATATGCTACCTTGATCAAAAAGTTTCCGAAATAATCCCTGTAAGGCGGTCCCATCGCTCCGATTTATTTTTTATTTTTTGTTAAGCTGGTACATCTGTTGTTGATATTCCCGCTAAATCTTAGCGTCATAGCTTAACATTTGCATTTTTTATATTCGGTTTTCTGGATGTCCATCCATGCTTCTTGCGATTTTTCCATTATTTCCGTAATGGTTTTTTAACTTGATGGAACAGAAAGAAGTCACAGGTAACCAATTCATAACGCCCAAATAATACTCTTTGTTTTTACACCATTCTAATCCGTGAAACTCGCTTGGTCAACGCCATTCACTTGCCTGATGTGTGGATTTCGTGTCGTACTCATAGACCCACGTTTCGTCTCCAGTAATGATCCCTTTGACGGATGTGAGTTTGGACCCCGCCTCGAAAATCATGTCTTTTGTGTCCTCTACACAGTCAAACTTGTAAAAAATCGCCAACACACATACAGATAGATGTACTCTTAACCACTTAGCTTTTGAAAATGTTAAGCTATGACGCTAAGATTTAACGGGAATATCAACAACAGATGTACCAACTTCACAAAAGAAGTAAACTCAAATCGAAATGATGGAACTGCCACACAGGGGTTATTCCGGAAACTTTTTGATCAAGGTAGAATGCGACAATTTTGCTTGTTAACCTAAACACTGAGTGAGAAATGAGCTCATAGCTAAATAAAATTTAGTTCGTAATTTCAAAAACCAATGGCCACGTTTAAATTATCACTTTTGTAGGAAATTTTAAATATTTTTACACGTTCTTCGATTTGTAGAAAATCCATATTCGTAAATCACCCTTTAGATGACAGGTACTTAACAGTTAATAGCCTTGCCAGACTGGCTGCATTTTAACCACTAAATGGATAATCCGGTATGTTGTTCCTTTTGATTATTACTCTCGGACAGTTATTATTAGATCGGTATTAACTGGTTTTTTTGGTTTTGTCGAATACGGCTTTTTCAAAATCTTCAATTCGAATATCGAATAAATCGGTAATTTTAAGACGAATAACCGGTTAATTTAAATAAGTATAATTTGTATACGTTTGTATATTATTTTATTGAAAATATGCTGATCGTTTAACTATTTGTATAAATTTAGTTATTACTTTTGTATATATGACAATCTTTAACTTCCCACAAATAACGTGAAAACAAAGGTAGGTCAAAAAAGTTATGCACTCTTGAGCAAAAATAACCTTTTCTCATCGTTTGTAAATAAATATTGATTTTTATTTATGGAGAATGATCAACCAGACTCATTGAAAGCTCACAAAACCATAAACCCACAAACGTCAGTTCCGAATGGCAGATATATTAGTAAGTGAAGTTTTTCACAGCGTAAATACACATAACCAGTCGCTAGTAATGTTGCGAGGTGATATCGCTGTTAAAAATTGTCAGATGGTGTGGCCTGGTATTGAACTGACGACTTCTTAGTTGAAAGGTGGGTTCTTACATAACATATCACAGTGACACATACACTATTAACGGGCGTAGTGCATAAATTTACATACAGGGCTGCTCGAAAGCTAAGCAAATTTTCTTATCGAGGCATTTAAGGACTCGTATATTACTAATAGATTTATTCAAAGTAAAATGTTTAATTTTTCTTATTTTAGGCACCTAAATTATAACTATACTAACAAACCTTTAATTCCGTTCTCTACCAAGTAATACAACAATACACGAAATTAGCTATTTGAGTAGCTGTTCGAAGCTTAAGCATTTTTCAAAATACTAAGCATAAAACAATTGCATACATATAAATATATTTATTAAATATTTTTATAATATTAGTCTTATAAAATTTTCAATATCTACTCATATAGCATTTTATAAAAGAATCACTTTTAAACAAGTTAATCTGACTATATAATACTCTACAAGATAAGAATAATTTTTTTGCATCAATAAGCTCTTATGTGCAGTACCTTCAACTTTTTTTATCACATGTTCTTAAAATAGAAAAATTAGTTGTAATTTTGTTGCTATAGTGTGTTGTCAATTTGACGAACATATCTAAGGTGATTAATATTACCTGGTGTTGAAGAGCCCTTTCAGCTTAGTATTTTAGGTCACTTAATACATCCAGACCTATACTTTGCATCTTGTTCGAAATGTTCTTACACTTCAGAGGACATCTGTAGAAAAATAAATGTATTTAATAATTTCAATATTATGACACCAATCACTTATTATTTGTCCTTTCAAGTCAATACATTCAATTATAATTGTAAATTTTTTAATTTTAAAATATTTCTTTTTTAGCACGCCGTTATATATTTAAACAGTTCCAAAGCCCAATCGCGCAGCTGCTCATCATTTTCCATATATAAAAATATAACCGGTTAATTCGATATTCGAATAATGGATATTTTGAAAAACCAAAAAAACCGTTCGAATAATACTCGTTCGATCTCTCTAGTAATCAGCCCACTGTCGTAGGCAACTTGAGTATGTTAACACTTTGTTTAGATGGCGTTTTTAAGATTGAAATCTGTTGTAAAGAATTTTTTTAGCTCTATATTTTGGACTAGCACTTCGCCTTTAGAGCAGGGATGCGCAAAAAGAGAGAAGCACTTAAAATGATAGATACGCTGAAGTTAAAACGCTGTAAAAAAAGGTATTCATACATAGTACAAACATGCATAAATTTATGAAGCTTATTATTAACACTTCTCGGTGTAGAAATCAAGACTTTAGCTCTCTTCAAAATCTTTTAAAATTAAGATAACACAAAAACATGCGCTACATCCCTTCTTCGTTGACGACTAACAAGCCACTGAAATATTTTTGTATCTCACACACATATTTTTTGTTGTAATTGTGGTTGCCGTTTGAAATAATGTAAGCGAAGCGTATGAATTTTATTTATGCAAGATTTTTTTATTATTAGTTATTCCAATTTCTTATAGAAATTTATAGAAAAATAAAACAAAAGCAATTTTTTTTAGGAATTATAAAAATAATAAATATAAATATATTATTTAATAATATTTAATATTTAAATTAAAAGAGTATGTAATAAAGGTTAGCGACGCAGTTGATTTTAGCACATTTCAGGAAAGTTTTTAGTAGGATTTTTTTTTTTTTTTGGCAACTTTGGTTGTGATATTCACGAAGAGAATAAATAAACAGCTAAAAAACTTTGTAATTTGAGCAATATGGATGAGCGTCACTGTTCTAGAAGCATTATCGTTTGATCAATTTTATACAATATTTTTGTACTTAAAAAAATCGAACTAAAAAGCATATTGATCTGATCTGAGTGCATTTGAATTTGAATTTTATTGAATAACATATACATGTACCATTATTACGAGAGCTGATTGACATTGAAGCTCCCAGCCCTAGATGGCAGCACAAACACAAAAACTTTTCCTTTCTTAGAAATTACGATCTGTCAAACGTCATTACGTCTGTCAAATCTGTTTTCTTGGAAAATGGAAAAAAGTGAATTTCGTGTTGTGATTAAACACTATTATTTGAAAGGCAAAACGGCGAAAGAGACAAAAGAAAAGCTTGATAAACATTACAGCGAATCTGTTCCGTCAAATTATATGGTAAAATATTGGATTGCTGAATTTAAACGAGAGGTTGTTACTGAAGAAAATATCAAGAAAATCCTCGATATCGATTTGAATGATCGCCGGGTCAAAATCCGTAAGATTGCTGAAATGGTAAACATATCATATGAACGTGTGTTCAACATTTTACATGAACATTTGCATATGAAAAACCTATCGGCAAGATGGGTGCCGCGTTTGCTCAGTGTTGAACAAAAACGAGTTCGACAGATCACTTCACAGCGGTGTTTGGACATGATAAAGCATAATCCTGCTGATTTTTGACGTAGATTAATAACTGTTGATGAAAATGGGTCCACCACTACACACCTGAAACCAAAAATCAATCGAAGCAATGGGTGGAAGCTGGTGGAAGTGCTCCGAAGAAGGCGAAGACAGCGAAATCGGCTGGCAAGGTTATGGCCACTGTATTTAGGGATGCACACGGAATATTGCTCATCGATTGTCTTGAAAAGGGATCCAGAATCACAGGAGAGTATTATCGTGCATTATTGGATCGATTGGTTGATGCAATCAAGGAAAAACGACCATATTTAAACAAGAAAAATGTGCCATTTCTTCAAGACAACGCACCGGTTCACACAGCATTAGATACGATGGCAAAACTACGAGTGTATTGAGCTAAAAGGAGACTATGTTGAGAAATGAATGGTTTTTAAAAAAAAATGTTTTTTTCTTTCTTAGGTAGCTTCAATATTAATCCGCCCTCGTATATATATCTAAAAGAAACTGGTGCGAAGTTTTTTTTTTTTTTTTAGCAATGTTTATGTAAGTGGATGATTATTTTTAAGAGTTGTGACTTCTGAAGCGTGTTTTTTTTCAGGTGTGCTCTTCTGTTTTCGATGCCAAAAGTCATGAACCTTTTTATTAAATTTCTTTATTTACAATCTATTTATACAATAATAAGCAAATTTTCTAAAATTGATATAAAAAATAACAGCTGTTATTGAATTATATCGCAATAATAATAGCAAAAAATTTTACATATCGCACACTAAATCATGAACAGTCAGAACTAAAAATTTTCAAATGTTCAGAAGAGGCACAAAACTGTTTTTAAAACATTGTTGTAAAGTTAAATTGCTCACTAACGAGCTTATGGAATTTCACCACCAATCGATCACAGTGTTGCCCAAACGGTTGGCTTGTTATCTTACAACTAAGGCGTTACGATAAGTCACGTCTAGCTGAGGTTTTAGGCTGATAACGTTGTAATATTTCCACAGTAGAAGTTTTAGCTGTTCTCCATAACTGTATTCTATAAGTCCACACCGGCTTAAGAATAGCTTTGTATAAAATAATGTTGTTATATATACCTTTTTGTTTTGTTTTGATATTTAGAAATTTGCGTTTAGTTTTGTTATGTTCCTTTCAAGTAAGACGCTTATTCGAATAAAAACGTAAGTATTTTGCACCACTGGGCAAATTTCTCTTCTGAGGGAGAAAATTATGTGAAAATACTTTTGCAACCTTTGATGGAGTATATTTAATTGTCTTTGTGACAGAGTAGAAGCTTCTATAGAACGATCCGTCGACACTTTAAGGGAATTATTAAAATATTTTGTAAATATGGCATATCGCACGTATAGTCATGTAAAAAAAAATAGAGACACATAGGGGTTTTACTTAAAAGCTCTAGAGAAAAATGTACTACAACTGAGAAATTCGTTCAGACAATTTATTCGACCCTCTTGATAAATGTTTTAATATAAAATCGGAGTAGAATTTTTAATTATATTGATATAAGTGTCCCCATCATTTTTCGCATGACTATACATGTATATTGAATAGAATGTTGGGCCTAAACCACTACCCTTAGGCCTAAAACACTACCCAGCTTGTATCGTCTTAATATTGAAAAATTTTTGTTTAATATTTACATAAAAATAACGCTCATTTAGATACGATTTTAGAACTTGGTAAAATGGCTTTTTTAGTAAAGATTTTAATTTGAATAATAGCCCAGGTTGCCAAACTTTACCAAAAGCTTGCTGGTCGTCTAAGAATATCGGAGAGCAATATTTCTTCGTTTCAAAGGCATCAGCTATGACATTTATAATTCAATGGCACATAATGATTTCAGCACACTTTCACTGAGTTAGAAAATGATTAAGATGATTAAGATTGAATTATATGATAAAGTAAAAATAAAACACTTCTTTTAAATACAGGTATTTAGAATATTCTATAGTATCCTGGAGCTTTATTATTCCCAAGCCTTGTAATTTCTAATTTAACTTCGTTTGGAGTAAAATGATTAATGGAAGACTTATTTTGGACCATCTAGAAGTCATGGATTTAAACGCAAAAATTTTGAGGCCAAAAAATAAAAAAAAATATGTATATTGGCACTTTATATATAAGGTTTACTAGAGCTTTAGTTGGGTGAGCGGGTTGTTTCTTAATCATTCAAATTTTGTTTTTATTACAATTAACCCTCGCATAAAACGGTACTACGTTAATACGATTTCTAAATATATTAAGCAGTACTAATTTGCGAATAATGCAATTTTTTACAGTACTATTTTGCGACTAAAGCTATACGGTCTTGAAAGAACGCGATAAAATATATGCAATATATGCATTTTTCATTTTCATTAGAAATTTCTAACATAACGCAATTTCAGCTTTCGCAAATTTTTTCAGCTTACGAATTGGTCTCGATATAGCACCAGCAATGTTTCGAATAACACGGTACATATTGCAATGATCTACATTGATTTATAATTTCGTAAAATACGTAATTTATAATTTCGTAAAACGGGATTCGTATAACACGGTTTGGATATTACGCGTAAATTCACTTTAATTTATAGATTCTTAGAGTTTATAGTGTTATACGAGGGACACCAGTACAAAATTGTATAACAAACTCACTAGTCACTATTGTCGGAATTGCATAAATAATATATTTTCCCATATACCTGAGGCTGTTGATAGAGAACACTGTAAAGCTCTCAACATCGGACTGATTCTTGTCACTTTCAGTAGAATTACTACTGTCTAATTTCAATTCTTAGTTTGTATCTTATATTTTAATTTAAAAAATTTATTTTGAAGAATGACGGACACATTCCCTTTGACAAATAAAGTAACTCATTTCGATTTTTATACTTACTTAAGCTGTTACAAGTATTAAAGCTTTCTGTGCTAATTGACATTATACACAAATTATGGCAACAGACACGTTTACATCTAATGAGATTTATTTGAAACTCCTAATAAACGTTAAACATTCAACAATTTTTTTTCTTCAAGTTCAAAAACCTCGGAAAACATTAAAATATTCCGAAATATTTTCACGTGCTTGTTATTTTGCCCCTGTCAATAAGATTCGTTCTTAAATAAATTAAATTTTTGTTTTATTTTTTTGTTTGTTTATAAAAAGACATCCTTATGCGATATTTTTACCTGCAACGCAAAACGACAAATAAGTTTTACTTTCTTATTGCTGTTGTCGTCGATATTAATAAAAAAGCAATTTTTGGCTTAAAATAAAAGAGCAATTATTGTGATATTGAACTGTATAAAGATAAACATATTTTATGCCAAATTAATAAGTTTTTTTCTTTTTTTTTCTTTAAAAAAATTTATATTTAAAACTTTGCAACAGAAGGCGGTATTTAGCTTCATTTTACGAAATAAAAAATTATTTTTTTTTACATTTTATAGTTTAACTAAACTCGCCTTTTTCATTATAATTAATTAAAAATGAACTTTTGTGTATTTATTGGGTAAATCTAAAAAAATTTGTGGCCAATTTCTTGTTAGTTCAATAATTAAAGTTTGTTTTTTTATAATCTTAGTATATAGTATATTAGAACACGGTAACGAATGTTTATGCCTTTTATATATGCTACATATATTCATACATACATACATACGTATGTATAGGGTCCGCCAAATAATTTTTTATTTTTTTTTTTTGAAAATGCTATAAAAAAAAACTACTGAATATTTTCTCAAATTTCTTTTTTTATTTGAAAGTGTAATCCTTCCGGTTAATAATGGAAAATAATTTCATTTAAATGGCTGCCTCGGCTGGCCTACACGATCGGTTTAATTTTTAAGCACATTATCGATTGTGTGCAGCTGTATTTCACCAATGGCTTAACGAGTATTGTTCTTTAAAGCATCAATTGTCTCTGGCTTGTTGGCGTAACACTTATCTTTGACGGCACCCCACAAATAATAGTCCAACGGTGTCAAATCGCAGCTCCGAGGTGGCCAAACAACATCAGCTCTGCGGCTGATAATGCGATCTTCAAAAACAGGGCGCAAAACATCGAGTGTAGCTTCGGCTGTGTAGCACGTAGCGCCGTTCTGTTGAAACCAAATGTTGCTAATATCCTCCTCTTCAATTTTGGTAAACAAAAATTCGTTCAACATGGCCCGATAACGATCGTCATTGACTGTAACGGCCACTCGTTGCTCATTTTCGAAGAAAAATGGCCCAATTATGCCTCTGGACCAAAATCCGCACTAAACAGTGACTCGTCTTGGGTGTATCGGCTTTTCAATGTATGCGTGCTGGTTTTCTGTGCCCCAAATACGACAATTTTGCTTGTTTACATACCCGCCAAAATCAAAATGAGCTTCATCTGAAAAGATGATTTTTGATTCTGCAACATTACCAGGATTTTCAAAGTAATGTCGCAATGTTCCCAGCGTTGTTCAAGCGTATACACAACCATATTCGTTCAGCGGAAGGATAAAACTAGTTAGATGACGGACCCTATACTTAAATATTTTTTAAAATAATTTAAATAAACATAATTTAAGGAATGAAATTTCCAAGGATTATGTATAGGCGACCACTAATCCGAAAGATAAGATCACGATAAGGCCACCTTTTTTGCAGTCAGCGATTACAATGCTAAGCATACATACTGAGAATCGTGGCTAATAACTAGGTAGACCGATTATTCGACTTTTTCAAAAACCGGTTTTCGAATAATTCGAAAAGTAGCACTTTGAAAAAACTAGTTTTCCAAATAACCGTTTAACCGGTTCTCTTATTTATATAAAATTATTCCTAATTCTTGAAGCGCAGAGCTGGACTACGTTGTTTTAAAAATAAGCAGAAGCTGACGAAGAGTTTAAAATTAAAGTTGCAATCAAGACTATCAATAATTCTAACAAATCTCGTAAATGCTATGCCAAAACGGTGCGCGGAGGCCATAAACAACAAAGTTTATGATACCAAGTACTGAAAAATGATTAAGTTTCGAACATCTACTCAAGGAGCTAATTTCGTTTTTGTTGTATTACTTGGTAGAGAATGGAATGGAAAGGTTTGTTATAATAGTTATAATTTAGGTGCCTAAGATAAGAAAAATTAAATGTTTTACTTTGAATAAATCTATTATTTATATACGAGTCCTTAATGCCTCGACAAGAAAATTTACTCAGATTTGGAGCAGCACGTATTTAACACGTTAATCGCCACGATAATATCAGAAAAATTTACACATGGGCCATGGTAACTTCATTAGAAAATTTAGTTAAAAAATATATCAAGGAAACTTAATGTATCACAGAAAAAATTTTGCCCAAATTCCCGGAAAAACACTATTTTCTATGTCACACATATATGACTGACATGGTCCTATATTAAAACTTTTTTTCCCAACAAACCGTGTCAGTCTTATATGTCTGACGCATCCAAACAAGGTACAACAAGATAGTCCAAGCTTTCGAAACATAACGTAAATGTATCGTTTACAACGGACATCTGTAATTGACGTGGCTTTCTAACAAATCGCGTACGTCAGACATATATGTCTGACATGGCTTGTGTAGAACTTCTTAGCCTCAGACATATATGACTGACATGGCGATTAACGTGTTAATAGTGTATGTGTCACTGTGGTATGTTAGATAAGAACCCACTTTCAAACCAAGAAGTTGTCGTTTCAATCCCAGGCCACACCATCTGATAATTTTAATCAGCGATATCACCTCACAACGTTTTAGCGACTGGTTATGTGTATTTACGCTAAAAACTTCACTAACTAATATATCTGCCGTTCGGAACTGACGTTTGTGGGCTTTTGGTTTTGTGGGCTTTCAATGAGTCTAGTTGATCATTCTCCATAAATAAAAATCAATATTTATTTACAGAAGATGAGAAAAGGTTATTTTTGCTCAAGAGTGCATATCTTTTTCGATCTACCTTGGTTTTCACGTTCTTTGTGAGACGTTCAAGGTTGTCATATATGCAAAAATAATTAAATTTATACAAATAGTTAAACGATCAGCATATTTTCAATAAAAATATATACAAACGTATAAAAAGTATACTTGTTTAAATTAACCGGTTATTCGTGTTAAATTGACCGGTTTATTCGGTATTCGAAAAATGAAGATTTTGAATAAACCGTATTCGACAAAACCAAAAAAACCGGTCGAATAATAACGGTCCGGTCTCGCTACTAATAACCAAAAAAAAAAAAAAAAAAAATGCGTACATCGTTTTATGCAATATCTTAATGAGGACTAGATGTCATTCCAAGTGGTCAACCCATCTATTGACCTACTGACCGGACTTGGTTGCACTGCTTAAACACGAGGATAAATTGACTGAATATTAAAAAATACTTTAGCACGTACCGTTTCGAAAAACTACAGCTTACAATTCCGATAGACGTTGATGAATCTTTCGAGAAGCTCAAATAAAATATCAAGATGGCTGTCCAGCAATAAATTATAGTTAATAGAATACACTCTGCAGACAACAAAATAGGTGTCTTTAATTTAAGAATGACCACAGATTCAGATTATTATTTATGGCAGACCTCTGTTGTGCAAGTTTAATGGAGGCTAGGCGACGATAATGAAAAAAGAGAATTTATTTGTGGTTTTTACCCCATATATTGCTGAAAACGTTGTAGAAGTGCTAGCTCTAGTAAGTACCATGGTTCAGCATAGTCTCATCGGTGATACCGCCAGCGGTCTAAGTTGCAGAAAGGTAATTGTTGCCAAGTTTCTATCAAAAAATATCGCTAAAGTGAAGTGAAAAATGGCTGGAAAATGTCTAAATTTATAAAACAATAAACGACTTAACGCTTAATTAAGTTAAAAATGGCTGGAAAAAAGATGAACCGCTAATTAAAAAAAACCAAATTAAATTGCTGTCATTTTTCATATTATTTTAAAAATTGAGTAGTTTTCGGTAAACTCTATAGAAATCATGACTGAAAAAAATTAGTAATGCATTTAAACGCAAATTTTTATTTAAAAATGTGTACATATGTTATGGATTTTAAAGAAGATTAGTCATATTGAAGATGTAGATACACAGCAATGTAATTTGTATTTATAACGACATTTGTTGTTCAATTTTAGTCCATCAAAAATTCGTGTAAATACAAATTGTAAGACGCTTACCTAACGCTTCTAAAACGCTTACCTAAATTTGCATCAACTGAAACTATCAATTAATTTGTTTCTTAATTTCATTGTAATAATGTTAAGCTTTTCAGAAGCGCTTTTAAAGTTAACGAGACCATAATGCAAAAATTGCTAGATTTGCCATTAAAAGCTAAATCAAGAATTTTCCCACAAAATGATACTAAAAATCGTTAGATTTAGGAAGAAAATTGGCAAATCGGCAACAGTGGGAACGGCACCCAGAGTTTAATTTTTTTTTACGTTTAATACTGTTTTTCGTCTAGAATATTATCCACGATAATGGCTTTTTATACTATACAAACTGCGATAAAATATACCTCCAAATGTCTGCAATCTATTATGAAGAAAGTTTAAAGACTATTAAGGCTAAAGCACCCCAAGGAAGTATTTCGAGACCTATCGTATATCTATACCTCCGTTATGCCAACATGCAGTCGTCACCTTACCTCAATATTCGAAGGTAAAAAATACATAACATTCATATTGCGTAGGATGTCATGTTCGAAAAAACAAGTAAATAAAACTCTAGAATTCTGAGGTTAAATATTTGGTCATATACCTTGACCGCCGGCTTATATGAAATTAAAGACGATACCGATAAATCGGTTTATAAATAAAAAGCTGTTCTTAGCTGTAATTGTGACCTTTTTCTATAAAACCAATGATGTGCTACGGAGTACAGCTAAGAAGCATTGCTTCAGCTTAAAACATCGTAGGAATTCGAAGACACCATAATAATGGTTCATAAAAACCCAAATAACCAGAAAGATTTAAACGTGCTTAGAGGAAATTGCGAGGTGCGCTGAAATGCACCTCCACTAACCAGTCCAATCTTGAACGATGCTGGCTATACTTGATTAAGATTAAGAGACGCTTCGGATCTGATAAAAAGATGAGCACAAATAATGTTAAATACAGACACATTAACCCCTTTTGTGATAAACTAATTGTACACTTTTGCAGTGAATATATAATTAAATAAATATGCTAAAAAAATAATTAAACTTGTTCGTAAAATTTTTTTCCAGCTGCCATTGAACCAACGAACATAAAGCCTTTAAGGTCTTTTAACCCTTATGTGTGTAACAAACAGAACACCTTTAAGAGGATGACAGGGTACCCGGGTACCACACAGATAATATATAGCGTAACATAAATTCAGATACGGAGATTAAATAATTGGAGATGTAGCATCGAAAACTTTCGAAACAGAGCATGAAAAATATATAGAATCTGATGAAGACTCATACGATTCTGATGACCATGAAGAGCATGAACTTAACAATCAATTTTATGGTAAGGGTAGAACGCATTGGCGCCTTAAGCCATATCCAGGACTTTGAGTAGAAATACTTCACGTCAACGTTGTGGAGCTGCACCTGGCTTAAGTTCTTTTATATTCATCAGTCACTTTTTTCCTTTCATATTACTTTCGCACAAAATTATGTCACAGACCTCTGTGAATAAGATACTTTTAAATATATCTTTAATTGTATATGTATATATCTATATATATACTGTTAGTATATATATTGTTAAGTTTTTACCCTTTTCAAAACGTGTGGTTATGAGTTCGTAGATTGTAGTTAAAATAAAATAAATCTTGTGTTTGGTTTTAATTAAAATCCTTTATTCAACACAATTTTGTGCACCACTGCTTGTAAGCTTTTTACAGGCAATAACAATTTTCTATTCTTAATTACTCCGTCTGTTTACAAGTTTGTAAACAACAACAATTATTCGACAGATTTTTCTACCTAAAGATCTTCCAACCCAGTTATAACTTAGGCTCGATCACAACCTCTTCAACCATAGGTAAACCACGCTAAACTCTCTTACACTTAGTTGAAACCAGTAACACGTTCGCTGAGTTTACACCAAATAAACTGATTGCTGTTCGCATCGATATGCTTTTTATATGGCTGAGTAAACAATACATCGAAAGCTCTCGAACCTCTCGATATTTCAGATAGATTCCATTTCTTTCTTTTATTTCCTTTCGAGTTCTTATGTAGTCATGCGAATGTAAACATCCACTTCTTTCAGCTCTTGGTATTTGTTGTTGCTTGTTTATTTATTATTCGTTATTCGTTTTCTTTGCTGCTTTATTATTGTTGTTGCCGTGTTATTTTTATTTACTTTATCGTTGCTAATGTTTGTTGTTGTAGATTTGGTTATTTGTAATCAGCACGTAAAGTTTTTCTTGCAGCTTTTGTTTATTTATTTTAGCGATGTAATAAACGCTGTGGTGCCCAACTTTATTTTCGTAACAATATGTATATATTAAAGTATCCGAATTCCTGTGAATGTCCACCAAACATGTCATTTACAGAAAAAGAGTTAGAAATACTAATTTTTTGCGGAGCATAAATCAAACAGAATTTATAAACCAAACCACTTAACACTATTTCATGCAGCAAAGTCCCGTGATGGATTAAGACTACTTTTACGCTTTATTCGCTTTGATAACAGACAAACTCGAGCAAGGCATGTTGAAATTGATAAATATGCTGCCATTAGAGACATTTTGCCCATGTTTAATGAGAATTTATAAAAAAGTTGCAAATCAGGCGAGGGTATTACAGTTAATGAACAATTATTTTGGTATAGAGGACGTTTTCGTTTCACACAATGCATGCCATCGAAGCCGGAAAGGTATGGCATTCAAATATTCGCGGCGTGAAATTCGAGAAATACGTAACCTCTCAAAAGCCAAATTTATACGAATAAGCCATCTGATGGTGATCGCAGTAGAAATGTAGTCGAAAAAGTAGTTTTAAACCTAGTAAGACTATAAAAAAACTCTGGCAGATATATAACAACAGATAATTTCTTCACTTATCTGCAACTTGCCCAACGGTAAGATAAGTTCAAGGAAACTTACACTGGTGGGAACGTTAAAAAAAAACATTTCTGCCATCAAATATGCTGCAAAATTATAAAGCAAAATTAAAACACATAAATTCAGATTTTGTCATATACTTTGTACAGTGGTACCCGGGTATCCCGTCACCCTGTTAAGGTTGTAAAATATAAATTGATTTACCACATCCTCCTTAGCTGAGGCACAAATGTCATCAATATCAAAAAATAAATATAAGCAAAAGTTGGGAGTTCTCGGAAAGATTCAAGCGCCTAGGGACTCTATGTACAAAGAAAACTGCAATGAAAATACAAAGAGGTACACGGGTACTCTGTCATACATATAAGGATTAAGCTCAGAAAAGTTTATACAATTGATGCCTTCTTTACTTTTTTTTGCGTTTCTTCTTCTTTTTTAGTTCCAGTTGTAAAAAGTAAAATTTCTTTAGGAAAAGCGTATAAAAATCATTAAGTTTTTATCGGAAACTTTAGAAAATAAATATCTAAATACTAATAAATTTGTCCCGTTCAATGAAATCTTATGGAGATAATTTTTATTTAAGCCAATTTTTCAATTTTTGAAGCACTTTTGTTAGGCATTTCCAATCTAGTATGTTTCAGTAAAAAGTCGGAATTTTATCAGCTTTCTTCAGTTTCAGGAGTAGAAGAATGTATCACTCGTCCATATCCGATGTACATATGTGATAGTTGAAGCCTGATTATGGATATGAAAGAGTATAAAGCCTCAAATTTTTTTTTTACGGATCTTTTTATGTTTTGTAATTTAATAATTTTTTATTTATTTTTTTTTTTCAAATATTTTCCTTAAAGAGACAATTGAATATACCATAATAGCTAATCATGACTATAGTAAATTTCTCAATATTATACGAATTATTAAGGAACCTATGGATACCAAAACGATTTTGGAATGATCAAAAGCTCCGGCAGTGTTTAGAGGAATTCCATGATCATCTTCATTACTGTCATCAGATAAAAACTTATTGCAACCATTTGTTGAACAAATACGACAGGTTGACATGGGTGCTCCATTGTACAGTGATTGGCAAGTCAAATATTTATTGGAATTAATGAAGGTAGTACAGCCACGATTAGTAACGATGGTATTATTAACTAGAGATTAAAAAAAATTTCCAAGAAAAAATTATTTGAATTTGGGTATAATATAAATGCTTACCATGATATCTGATCATATAGCAGACTGGCTCATTTATTTTTAATAGGGATTTATCACTACGCCTTTCCGGAACAAGGTCTTCATACTCCAAATAGTCATCATAATCTGGTAGCTGTTCAGGTTTAGGTTTTGCAGTTGTACTAGACAAAGTGGTAGATAAAGTTGTTTTAATTTCCGTCTCAGAGTTTTTAGCAGTGGTTTCGAAAGGCTTTTTCACCGTTGTTGGTACTGAAACTACTGTTGTAGGCGGTTTTGTGGTGGTCTTTTTAACATCAACGTTTGGTTTAACTGTTACTGTACTCTCAGTTGCACTTTGAGTTTTAATTGAGGGCAATTTGGTTGTTTTCTTTTGATCAGGTGTCTCAGCGATATCTTCGTAAACGTATTCTTCTGAATTTCCTGCCACTATAGGTTTAGAACTGGGTTTTTGTGTAGACGCTTTTAGAGGCTTCTTTGTGGATTCCTCCATTATTTCTGGCAAGGTTACTGGTTTCGTGGTTCCAACAATGGAAAGCTCACCACAAATATGTAATTCTTTAAAATCCTCCAATTCATTGCAATCTTCGCAAACGTAACACTGTAGACCTGATAATGAATTCGGTAAAAAAAAACTATTTTTTAAATTGATTTTTTCTGTGATTTTATTTTTATTTTTCTATATTTTATCTAAAATATCTTATCTAGAATGTTATTATTTATGTTAAATGTTTTCCTATAGAAATTTACGTGGGTAGTTGCTGTTTTCGATAGTTTTTTATTTATCGATATAATAATTAATTTCTTTTTTTCTTAGTCATACTACTCAAAAATTATAGTCCTACCCAAAGTCGATTACTTATAATTTGGAAAATTATTCAAAAGCAACTAGTCAATGATGACTACCAGTATTTAAAGAAATGAGAAAAAAATGAGAGCAGCAATGCCATACTGTCTGCCATTTCAAAAGAGTCATATTTCATTAAAAACTTGCTTGTAGTATGTATAGTAGGGTGGCCCTTATATTTTATTTTTGTTATTTCAAGCGTAACTCCCCTTAAAAATGTTGGTTATAGTTTTAAAATATGATGTGAAAAATATTATCACGATTGGGCGAGGTTAACACGTGGCGCATGGTTCGTGAAGTTTGGCTTGAAAACTTTAAAAATTAAATTTTGGTTTTTATTAAAATTATATTTATTGTACATACAAACGAATTTAATTTTATTTAGTTTGTATGTTGTTTTATTTTAAAAGAGAAATTTGATCATGCTAATAGCGTTTCCAATATTCCGCTACAATTTGGACTAAAAATTGCATATCTGCTTCATTTTTGGTTTAAACTAAATTTAAATCTTCCATTAGCTTAATTGTTCGTTCTGCAGAATCGTTTACACTATTATATTTCGAATGATACTAAGGTTCACTATCCCAAACTTTAGGAACTTGGTTCAAATTTTTATGATATAAAATATTCGATATTCTTGTTAAGATATTAATCAGTTTTTTAACTCGAATTTAATAGAATTATCCAGAGCTTGTACGATTAACGTTTTCGTCTCATATGATACCTTTATGTCGAAGAAGGCCAACGCTGCTGTTTCTGAAGTCAAAAACCACATATGATTACTTAATTTATTTAGTGACGCACAACTCACTTTTATAATCATGCAAATCTATAAGCAATTTTGAATTCTGCATTGTGGCTTCTGCTGCAATAGGTGATTGTATTCAATTTGTTAGGTACACCCTTACATTTTTTTTCCGTCACTCCTCTAGGGAGCATATTGGCTTTCCACAAAGCATCTATTGCTTTGTTTCAGTTTCTTTAATCAATTTGATATTTCAAGCTAAGTAGATGATTAATCCGCTGTAGCTTGCTCCATATGATTTTTTTTTGTGTAGTGGTGAAGATCCTTGCTAATTGGTGGTGTTCTTTACTTTAGCATTGTAATTTTTTCCCAGTAGGTGGCGTTTTTTTCCCTGATCATTCGTCTGATGCTTGTCATCATCGTCAGAGGTATGCAATAAGGGTCACGGGGCTTTTTTCTTTATTTTTTTAGATGGAGTTGTCTGGAGGGAAGAAGTTCAAGCCTTTTTTATTATTAAAAATTCGAAACCACAATTAAATTTTTTTTTCGTCTTGTTATCCGTTGGGACTCGAACCTGGTTCGTTTGTGTTGTTATGCTTGCACTCTAACTCTAACGCTTACCCTAATACATAATAATTCTAATTGTGTAATTTTAAATTCATTTTGAAATAGATATAACTTAACGCAATATATAGCTTTTGACATACAAAGGGCATGATTAAATGCTCCAGCTTTTTTGACAACCCTTATTTAACAACCAAGTAAAACTATATTTAATTCAAAAAGTTCTTTACAATCACCACGTGGTTGTTTTACTTTGAGACTTTGCGATGTTAATTTAATAATTTCTGACATACTCCTAATTGCATTGCTCACTTGCTGGTCTTCAATTCCAGTGATAAAGTCAATTTTATCAATTTCGTTTCTAAATCTGCTGAATAATTGAACAGTAGGGCCTAAAGATTTTTGTTTTTTATCATCGAAAACACTTTAAAATAATTTCATAGATTTGATGCCCACATGGCAAATATAAAAGGTCTTTTCTGATCACATTCTCTAAAAGAACACAAGCACCTTGAAGTAGATCTAAGTTAGAAGCTTGGTATCGCAACATAAAGCTTCTACTTTTTCAATTAGATTCCATTTTTGCAATAGTTCATAAACTGCTTCCGTTTTTTGTTTCCCTGTTCCAGATGCTATTGCTGGGATTTCAAGTAATTTTTCTTCACCATTGAATGATGTGAATTCTATCAATGGATTTTTCCATCCCAGTGAACTGTAATGCTACCAAATTCTTCATCAGGAAATTGATTTTTAATTTTTTGTGCAATTTTTACTTGATGTTCTGAGCGGATTTTATGAATAGTACTTCTAATTATTATTAACTCATTTGGTTCGTGATTTAGAGTCTGAGGAGTTGCAACAAGTATCTGCACAGCGTTACGGTAACTAATTATACATTTGTTTAAAACCGTTACAAGATTTTCGGTTACAAAATTTATCTGGGTAGGCCATCTAATTTATCTGTTTTAGCTAAGGTTTGATTAGTACTGGATCATCTTCCGGGTTCTTCGATATGTCAAACTCCTCAGTTATTTTATCTTCACTATAGAAAACATAGAAGGCCAATTCGACATTCTTTTCTAGAAAAATTTTTTTCGTGGGGGCATTCTATTAGCATATTAAAAAGCTTCACAAAGACTTTATTTCTAGCAAATTTTTCATCATTTGGGAGATTAAAATATGTGTATCAATGCTTTTAAGCTATTATCAGGATATACATACATATATACATACATGTAAACATGCTGTACTTTTCGCAGCAATATTTAAAATCTACTTCTACAAAAGTTTTTATAGTCAAATCGTTTGTAACAAATCATGGAAATTACCGTAAATTTAATAAAATTATAGCCAAAAAGTATCGTATTCTAAAGCAAATAAAAAAATTAATTTTTTTGATTATTGCACCAACAGGGGTCACCTTGAGAGCCGATGCGCTATGTCTTCCCTTTATCCATCGCCCATAATTTTTTGCAAAACTTATTTTTACGCAAAACCTCACATTTTAGTGGGGGGCTTTAAGATCTCTAACGGAAAAAAATTTTCTTCCATACATCTAAAGACCACCCTAATGTACAGTCACTCTCAATCTTTTGCAGCACCTGATATTGTGACCTCAAAATCGTGTTTTTTTTTTTGGAGGAATATGTAATTAATTAATACGAAATATTAAAATGAACTTTGTTAAGACCTAGTGTATATTAATTTAGTCCAAAGTGTCTGAACTTTACTAGTCGAAAATGAAAACTTTATAGTATTTTAAATGTCTTTTTTGGTTTGGAAATGTGTTCTGGAATAGAAATCGTTTCATCGACAATTTCTTAGATGACAGGAGTGCAGTAGGTTTGTTCTAATACGTATAGCATTTCAAAATTTTATCCTCAAGATCTATGTAAAAACAGCGTTATCCATCAACCAGAAATCACAATTTAAGTCGAATACAATATACAATATACCGTATGTTTCTTTTTTTTCGTAGATGTAATAATTAAAATGCAAAATTTCATTATGCAAAAAGTCAGGAATTCTGAGGTAACTATCTAGGTGGATGGTCTAATGGCACTCTTGGCGTTAACGGTACACCTTGTCAGATCTAGGTTGGTAATTGAGTACAGGACTCTGCTGGTTACCTGGGCTTTTGACATTCCCGGCAATGAGATAGCTGACGGTTTGCTCTCAGTAGCTCTGTCTGTATCCCAATGGAGTCTTATTTTAGAATTATTAGGGAATGAACATTAAGCAGAACGTATCATGCCTGACGGAACACATTGGATCACATGGTATCCAGGACATTGTGGCTCAGACTTATATCAGGTCCGCCATCTAACGTTTTTTTTCAACTAGTGCTTATTTTGTGAATGGTAACACTTAGCTCATGTCTGATTTGACAGATAATTAGTTTTATTCTTCCGCTGAACGAATATGGTTGTGTATACGCTTGAACAACGCTGGGAAATATTGCAACATTACTTTGAAAATCATGGTAATGTTGCAGAATCAAAAATCATCTTTTCAGACGAAGCTCATTTTGATCTTGGCGGGTATGTAAACAAGCTAACTTGTCGCATTTGGGACACAGAAAACCCGCACGCATACATTGATAAGCCGATACACCTAAGACGAGTCACTGTTTGGTGCGGATTTTGGTCCAGAGGCGTAATTGGGAAGGATTGTACTTTCAAATAAAAAAGGACTTTGAGAAAATAATCAGTAGGTTTTTTTTTATAGCATTTTCAAAAAAAAAAAAAAATTATTTGGCGGACTCTTTATAACCTGATACAAAAATTCTTCTGGGTATGATGTATTTGAGAGTAATAGTGGAAATAATTACTAAGCATGTGAAGATAAGAGGGATGATGATTAGATGGAACAATGCCACTTTGGACTTGTGTAGGTTGTGCTCGGATATTGGAGAAATAGAGACGATGAATTACTTACTGTTCCACTGTCCTGTGCTTTAGCGCAAAAAACAAAAGTGGTTTGGGTGTAAGGCTGCCAGACTCAATATGGCGCGATTGTCTAAATTTATAGAAAAGATTTTAACAAATATTGGTGTTCGAAAAACTTCGGTTAAATCGGTGGATGGCTCTAAAATATAACATCTATGATAATATGAATTGCATCAAGCAAGCTCAGAAAATAATAGAAAATCAAACATATTTTTAATATCAATGAAGCTTTCTTTGTTGAATAGAAATTTTATGTCATTATTGTTTAAACATGATTTCGACTATGCGACCGCCACGTCTGTCGCGTTTAAGATTCATATATAAGATTCATATAATAATATGTCCTATCTTAGTCATTTTATAACGCGAGAACCCATGAACCGATTTTCAAATCAATGCATGCGCTGAAAAGTTGATGGTTTTGGTTTAACTGGTGGTGCGACGCCCATATAAAATTTGTATTTATATGTCTATTTCTTCTAAAACTGAAATAGTCAGAGTTTCTAAATTTGACCAAAATCAATTTGTGGTCGTGCAAATCAATAGTCAAAAAGTGAGCGGAATTAGATAAGAGAGAGTGTCACTTCCCATACAAAGTAAATACTGATTTTATTATATCTCTGGAACGATAATAGTGGAAGGTTCTGAATTTAGTATAAACAACTACGAAGTCAATACACATTATCATTCGAAATATAGGCTAAATCGAGTAAGTGGGTGTGGCACCTCCAATACAAAGTAAATATTAATTTTTGTATATCTAGAAAACGGTTAGAATGGCAGTTTCTGAACTTGGTCTATATGACTTGACAAATCATTAATTTAAATGCATTCCTTTAAATACATTTTATACAACACAAAGGCTCCCAGCAACTCGGAAAGGGTTACTCCAATTACCATAGTTTCGATCAATATTTTGGACTGGATTCCATACTATATATTGTTTTAAAAATATACTTGGACGTCGCTATTAAAAAAGAGTTGTAGTGATCGATTTGTTTTATTTTATTTAAACTAAAATTATACTCTAAAGCTAAATCAGGACAACATTAACAGAATGTTTCCAGAAATAAATTGTTTTAATGTTTTTTTAAAATTGCATTTATGTTGAAAAATTTTTCTCGCAACTAATGAGAGGTATACTATATAAATTACTAAATACAATATTATCGATAGGGTCTAGTCAGACTTACACGTTGAACAGTTTTATTAATATTACCGCAAACATATGATATCTCCACTCTATGCGCTTTTACAGAATATATGAGAACTGATATCATCCCAATACTTACAACATTGGTACATTCCCTTTTCTAAAGGCCATTCTTTGAACCTAACCTATCTTAAGAATTCCAAGCAACAGTACTTAATACTCGATATTGTATGAGAGAGTTTGAGAGTTTTAAACAGTATACATTGTGTAAATATCTTAATCAGTTTTTAATTAAATTTCAATGAACCCGTTTTCGTTACACTTGTTATCAGAAATTAAATACTTTCGAGCCGCTATGCCTGTTTTTGTTTCAACTCTTGTATGGGGGTTGGAAATTTACAAGTTGCGTGAATATGAGTCATTTAGTCGTTTTTCTTTTATTTTATTATAAACTACTTTCGCTGCGGTATATTATGTTTGCATTGAATTTCGTAACACAAGCATTATAAGAATTTTTTTTTATGGAATGTCTATTTAAAGCCACTAGCTAGCAGATGGTCGATATATGACTAGAATTTAGTACTAATTGTTCTGTATATACATATGCATATGATGAAATAGCATTTTGTTGGGAACGGTCTTTATTGACGCCATTAGTGAATAGAAATTTGAAACAATTAAATCAATATATCACAGAAGCGAATTTAGTTCAGATTAATCGATGTACAGATTTCGAAGAAATTTTACTTTAAGTCTAAATGCAATACGCTTCATCCAATCACCTGTCCCATTGTTTATCTAAGGCCAACAAATATCTGTACAACAATAAAGCTATAGTATTCATATTGCTCTGTTTGTTAATGAGATTTTTATCTTAACCTTAATCAAACGGATTCTTTAGTACACTCAAACCTCGTTTTAAGCGAATTCAAAAATATGCGGTTTTAATTTTCTTTGTTTTTTGTTTATGTTTTATCTTTACTTTTTACGTCCGCTCTACTGCAGCTATTTTGAAAAGATATATGTTTGTGTGCTTAAAGTTTTTTTGTGCAAATGTACACATTTTCAGTTTTATTTAAATCGGTCCAGTACTTTGGAAGTAAGACGACTATAAAATTCTTACTAACACATAGAAACATATTTCTTTTTGCATAGCAATACCCTTCAGGAGATTGAGCGTTAATTGTCTAAAAACTACTAGTACTAGTACTTGCACTAGTACTTGTACTAGCATAAACGGGTTTAGGGTTTTTATAGAAAAACACTAGTACTAGAAGTAGTCCAAATACTCCACTTGTAGACTAATAGAATTTTTTTATCATTTCAATTGTCTATTCAATTCAATTAAATTCATACATCAATTTAACAACAAAATTAGTGAAAACTAGTAATTCTAAGATATAACAATTAGTGTATAAGGTATAAACTTTCCATAACTCTTGAATCGTGAATATTCCGCAAAAATTTAAGAAGGGTGGGAAAATGTTGTGAACAACATTAGCCCTCAACCGTGCTTGGAAGAAAATATTAAACAAAAGCTTAAAAAAGTTAATCAAAACTACATACGAGAAGCACCTCAAAAGAATTATTTGCAATTTTGTCAAAGAAAGGTATGGATGTTCAGCTGTCAGTAGAAAGACTTCTAGGGGAAAAATGTAAATGATCATAGAAGTGTTCCACCAGGCAGTTTCCTGAATGAAGCTCTGGCCTATCTAACCAAAGTGATTAATATAAAAGACATTGCAGTAAAACACATTGCGTTGATGACTCTTTGGAAGACATCATGAAGAAGGGGATTTTTTAAACGGTAAAGTGGAAATTGTCGCTTAAGTTATACTGGTCTACAGAAAAAAAAGTCTTTAAATAAAACTACATATATTGAATATAATGATTTTGATGAGCTGAATGCAAATCCGTTTTCAATTTTTTTTTTCGCCCAAAATATGGTAGTTATGTCAATATATTTCGTCATAACTTGAAAGCGATTTGACCTTTAATCCCATTACCACCATATGTTTATGAAAAAAAATTACTATAAATCACCTGAATAAGATTTTCTTGTATTTTCAACAGTTTCGGATTTATTTATAACTAAGTTGCGAAAAAGAAAATTTTTTTCAAAAAGTCATAAAAAATTTGTCAGAGTAAAAATTGTACATATAATTGTACATTATAATCCGTATAGTTTTATTTAAAGGCCAAAAATTTTTTTGTTTTTTGTAGACCAGTGTTATTGAGCTTTAATTTTGAAATTTGCTTTATAATACACTCGAAAAATCTTTCAATTACCGTGTTCCTGGACCTTCGCCGAAATTCCTAAAAACTGTTTGTTTTTCCGAATATTTTAATAAATAAAAACCAAATAAAAACAATTTTTTTTTGTAAATTTTTACTAGGGCAACAAAGGCAGCAAATCACCAATTATGGAAATTTTTTCATACAAAAGAACTAGTGGCAAAGTGGTCCTAAGGCTCCCAAACGGATCCAACTATACTAGTACACGACTAGAGCCAATGGTACTAGTAATTTTTCATACACACTCAATGCTAATTTAAGCATAAGCTTATTATAGGAAAGTTTACAGTTTAGTGAATTTTGGACTAGTTAAGTACTTGTTAGGTACTAGTTTAATCTCCGGCATCTCTGTTATAAAAAAGAGAAATTTTTTGGAAGAAATTATTATATAGTGCTTATTTCGTGAACGGTAACATTTACCTCATATCTGATTTGACAGATAATTAGTTTTATCCTTCCGCTGAATGAATATGGTTGTGTATACGCCTGAACAACGCAGGGAAATATCGCGACATTACTTTGAAAGTCATAGTAATGTTGCAGAATGTGTGCGAAAATTGCGTACGGATTTTTTTTTATCTTGGCGGGTATGTAATCAAGCATAATTGTCGCATTTGGGGCACAGAAAACCCGCACGCATACATTGAAAAGCCGATACACCCAAGACGAGTCACTTTTTGGTGCGGATTTTCGTCCAGAGGCATAATTGGGCCATTTTTCTTCGAAAATGAGCAAGGAGTGGCCGTTACAGTCAATGGCGATCGTTATCGGGCCATGTTGAACGAATCTTATTTCACAAAAATTGAAGAGGAGGATATTAGCAACTTTTGGTTTCAACAGGACGGCGCTACGAGCCACACAGCCGAAGCTACACTCGACGTTATGCGCCCTGTTTTTGAAGATCCGATTATCAGCCGCAGAGCTGATGTCGTTTGGCCACCTCGGAGCTGCGATTTGACATTGTTGGACTATTATTTGTGAAATACAGCTGCACACAATCGATAATGTGCTTAAAAATTGGACCGATCGTGTAGGCTACTGCATGGCCAGCTGAGGCAGCCATTTGAATGAAATTATTTCCATTATTAACCGGAAGGATTGCACTTTGAAATAAAAAAAGAAAATAGAGAAAATATGCAGTAGTTTTCTTTTATAGCATTTAAAAAAAAATAAATAAATAAATATTTGGCGGACCCTTTATTAAAAAAATAAATCAAATGTATTTGAAATCTATTTAAAGAAAATTTTGTATGAAAATTTAAAACTCATTTCAAATTTTTATTTGGTGGCTAATTTTAAAATACTAATTTATATACATACATAGTTTAAATAAATGTTAGATGCTAGAATGCGGCTGATTGTGTCAGCCGCTGAGTACACTAATACATATTAATTTAAAACGGAAACAAATTGGCATTTCCACAGCAATATAAAGTAATGCCAGGTCAATTCTTGCTTATATCTTCAAATTCTTTAGTATACTTGTTCTGATTTTATTACTGAATGTAGCAACTAACTCGCACTAGTAGAAGTATCCGATGATAATAATACCAATTTAACTACAGATAATGTCAAGGACAATCATTGCGAAAGTGACTGTGAAGAAATAGTTCAAATAAAGTTTGCGAAGTTTTTAACAAAGTTAATGTTGTACAAACGCATTTTCAATGTGGATCAAGATACGGAGAAGCAACTGAAAATTTTAACCTCACAAAGTCTGATGACAAAATATTTTGTACGAGAAGGAAGAGATGAAGCTCCGAAAAGCCGATGACCATTCTTTCTAGTCTTAATGGGAATATTTCTGATTATAAAAATGATGTATATTTAACTATTCTAATATATAAAATATGTTTGAAAATTATTCTTATCGCTCTTCGTTTTAATTAATTAATATTATAATTTTTATTGTTTATTTTTTTTTCGTAAATGAAATACATTTTTTATTACCTTCGTTATATAATTTTGCTAGACTTTTAATGCTTTGATTTATGGTGAATTTTAAGTTTTTTTTCTTTAATCCAGGATAGTATCAGTAGTTTTTATATGGTAGAACATCGTTTTATGTGGATTTTCGTGGAACGAAGTAGTCGCATTTAACGAGTTCCGAGTGTATAATTATGGCTATTTTAGCCTGCCAGACCATTGCAGTGATTTCAAGTAGAGGTCATTGTCATATTGACAGCTGTAAGCTTGTTGAGTGACATGATTTTTTCTGAAAATATAGAGTTAGGCTACAATCAAGTCCCTTACGAGCGTCTTTGTCGTTGAATAACAGTAGTTGCGTAAGAAAATTTCGGATCAGGTTTAGACAATACTTTAATTAAAATAACATATATTTGTTGCAATAATGATTAAAAAACTTGTTACTGATATATTGGGACATTTTATTGAGTTTACCTAACACGCGCTTAAGGCGTATCAACAATTTTTTTTTGAAATCTAGCCATAGATATTATGGTGACTAATCAAGAGCTTTGCAGGCATTGCCATTAAGTAATTTTTCCGAAAGTTTGACGATGTGTTTTAAGTCATTATCATATTAAAAAGCGATATGCGAGTTTTAAAATTTTTCGGTAGGGCGGGCAAATTAATTCTGAAATGTTAACGTTGAGATAAAAACCAGGCCAAACCATCTGATAATTCTCAAGTGCAACATCGCCTCATAACATTAGCTGGTGTCTAGTTATGAGTATAACGCTTTGGAAAACTTCCTTAACTCATGTATCTGCTTTAAGTGGTAGTTTTCTTTCAATGAATCTAAAGAAATCGACTGCAGCTAGTTGATTGCAAGAAGATACCGCTTGTTGCACTTGGAATATTGCGGAAATTATGTACGGATATATGTAGATATTGGTTAGAGAGTTATGTTATAAAAATAGTTCAGACTGATTTGAATACTCATACAACTAAAAGATAAAAAGTCGATGCTTAGGTAAGTTGAAGTAGCTGCGATTTAATTGTGGTATAGGTGGCCGGAATAGTTCGACTCGTGCGACTTTATTTTTTTCTGTTTTCGTATTGCTTTTTGTATCTGTAATCTTGTGTACTCGCGTTTATGTGTAAATATGTCTGAGTGTAATTCTCTGTATGTATTATGAGTATAAAAAACTCGTCAATATTTATTTAATAAATATTTTTTTTCTTTATTTACAAGAATTTATCTTTTTTATTACGACTATTACCGTCATTAGGTTGCCATTACTCGTATAATTTATTGTACAAATTCGATTACGAGTTTAAATGCATGTGCCAAGATTTTATGAGTATCTTGTTGGGTATTTTATGGGTTATACCGGTTGGGCCATTTAAAAGTTTAAATTTAAGAAAGCAATAGAACAAAAACGGTTTGAAATATAAAGGGTCCGCCAAATAAATATTTTTTTTTTTTTTGAAAGTGCTATAAAAAAAAGCTACTGAATATTTTCTCAAATTTCTTTTTTTATTTGAAAGTACAATCCTTCCGGTTAATAATGGAAAATAATTTCATTCAAATGGCTGCCTCAGTTGGCCATGCAGTAGCCTACACGATCGGTCCAAATATTAAGCACATTATCGATTGTGTGCAGCTTTATTTCACCAATGGCTTCACGAATATTGTCCTTTAAAGCGTCAATTGTCTATGGCTTGTTGGCGTAACACTTATCTTTGACGGCACCCCACAAATAATAGTCCAACGGTGTCAAATAGCAGCTCCGAGGTGGCCAAACGACATCAGCTTTGCGGCTGATAATGCGATCTTCAAAAACAGGGCGCAAAACATCGAGTGTAGCTTCGGCTGTGTAGCACGTAGCGCCGTCCTGTTGAAACCAAAAGTTGCTAATATCCTCCTCTTCAATTTTTGTAAACAAAAATTCGTTCAACATGGCCCGATAACGATCGTCATTGACTGTAACGGCCACTCGTTGCTCATTTTCGAAGAAAAATGGCCCAATTATGCCTCTGGACCAAAATCCGCACTGAACAGTGACTCGTCTTGGGTGTATCGGCTTTTCAATGTATGCGTGCTGGTTTTCTGTGCCCCAAATACGACAATTTTGCTTGTTTACATACCCGCCAAAATCAAAATGAGCTTCATCTGAAAAGATGATTTTTTTTGGAAAAATCGGTATCTTCTGTAAGTCGATCGCAGGCCCCACTTAGCGAAGCGAAAACGCATTGGACACAGCCATATTCGTTCAGCGGAACAATAAAACTAATTATCTGTCAAATCAGACATGAGCTAAGTCTTACCATTCACGAAATAAGCACTAGTTGAAAAAAAAGCGTTAGATGGCGGACCCTTTATATATATGAATATTATGCCTCTTGACCAAAAATATAATACATATATATATATATATATATATATATATATATATATATATATATATATATATATATATATATATATATATCTTTTTTTGTTTGGACTCAGAGTAGCTGCGAGTTTTCGCGACTTTGCTGTGGGCGGGGATGGTGTAGTCTTTTACGTGGACAGTCAGGCGGCTATTAGGGCGCTGACTGGTCGCCATGTCAGCTCAAGACTGGTTGCATTGTGCATGAGGACCTTCAAGTCGCTCCTTGATGTGTGCAGTGTAAACCTGTGTTGGGCTCCGGGGCACACTGGTGAGGGTAAATGAGATTGCAGATGAAATGGCAAGAGCGTGTGCGGCTAGGGGCATAGAGAAGGCTGATACGTCTGTGAAACCACCCCTTGGTATTTTGGAGGCTTGATCGATAGCTGGGCTCTTTGTAGAGTGGAGGAGTAGAGGAGGCTGTAGAGTCTCCAAGCTGCTTTGGCCGCGACTTGACTTGAAGAGGGAATCTCTTCGGATTTTTATAGGTTTTGTGACTGGGCACTGCGCTCTGAGGGCAAGGACTGGGATTTGGGTAGCAGGTTCCCCGATTTTCGTTCTTCTTCTATTTCTGTCATTTCTTTTCAGGGAAAGTTCTTTTCACAACGGGCTACTGTGCCATCTGGGTGGAGTAGTTCGGTACCGCCTTTCTTACCTTCCTACCTATTTTTTTTTTTTTTTTTTGTTGCGAAGTACAATTGTCGCGGTTAGACATGAAATATTATTTCGTTTATATGGCTGCAGCGGCTGGCCTCACAGTCCCCCAATCGATCGGACCAATTTTCAAGAAATTTTTCGAGTATATGTGGTCATATCTCGGCAATGGCGTCACGAATGTTGGCCTTCGAATGCTCAATTGTCTCTTATTTGTCAGCATAACACTTGTCATTAACGGCGTCCCACAGAAAAGAGTGAACGGTGTCAAAACGCAGCTTATTGGCGGCCAACTGACCTCCACATTTCGGCTAATAAATCGTAATAAATCGATTGTGGCATGAGGTGTGTGGTAAGTTGCACCATAATGTTGAAAGCAAACATCGTTCACATCAATACCATGAAGAGCGGGCACAAAAAAATGGGTTATCATGGTGCTATTGGTGTCTACATTGACAGTAATGGTTACGAAATATGAAATATGAAATATGGGCCAATGATGGTTCCGACCCCCAAGCCGCACCAAACAGTCACTCGTAGTGGATGCATTGGCTTGTGTACAACCACGTTTGGATTTTCAGAGCCCCAAGCACGGAAATTTTGCTTATTAAGGTACCCACCAAGACGAAAACGAGCTTTTTTTGTCTTTGTCTTGGAAATAAATAAATAAATCACACAGTTGCTCAAGCGTAAACTGGTTCCCTTCGTTCAGTGGAGATAATACACTGAATTTTGTGACAGAATGGAATGACATGAGTATTGCCAGATTCGAAATAACTGCTGGTTCAAATTTAAGCAGATAGAAGGCGCACCCGAAATTGTAAAAGTACTTTTACGTTTCCAGTAGGGATTTTCAACATGTACAATACTACGAACACAAAGCCTACCTATTTTTATAGTAGATTTTTTGCTCTGTGATTTTCTATTGAGTTTATTTTTAGATTTGAAAAATTTATGCAGAACTAAAAGCTACGGAGTTTATTTGTTCAATTTTATCTTATTTAAAAAATACAGAAATATAATTAATCAGTGTTGCACAATAAAAATTAAAGATCATATTTATGGTTTGAAATATTTCAGCAATTTTAGAAAAGAAAAATATGTATTTTGCAGCTTTTCACATACATACATACATACATAATAAAAATGTTTAAAAATAAGAACGTTTCTTGCTTTAGTCATAATATGTTAATATGATCCATGTAAGAGAAGTTTGCTTTAGTACTGGATCAAGGAACTTGGAGACACTGAAATGTATGTTTCTACGAACACGCAACTTCTTTAATATATTTAAGGCATCTAGCCAGCCATTCTATTAAGTGTTCACCTTCTAAAGACGGTCGTTTTAATTCATTTAAGAATTCTACTACAGCAAGACTTGTACTTGTCATGACTTTCTTATAGGCTGCCAGACTTTTATGGTGTATTTCAAGGGAAAATAATGACTACACTGAAGCTTTGCTTGTTGTGCGGCGGGATCTTCCCTAAATATCTTCTGGTTTATTCAGATAGCCAGGCTGCACTCAAGTCTCTTACGAGCATCACCTCAACGTTTATCCTCGGCCGTGAATGCCAACAGTTTCTCAAGAAAATTTTGGATCATTCGAAGGTAACTTATATGGATTCCAGCACACAGGGATATCATCGGATATTGCTTAGCTGATGATCTGGCTAGGATCGGTAGAGAGCTCGCAATTTTTAAAAATAAATCGAACAGAGCTGTTTCGATTGCCCAGGTTAGCCCTGAGATTTTTCGGTATATAAAACGAGGCTGAATTTTGTTGGAAGCATGAGGGCAAATGCCGTATCACTAGGCTCTGCTGCACCGACCTGGATAAGAAAAGGACTGACTGTCTTCTTTACTTAAATTGCATCGCCATTCATTGCATTGCTGTTCTCTGAGACATTGTGTGATTGGAAGGCATGACGATAGACTCGACATTCTCTTGCAATATTATTATAGGAGCAGTGGTTCTAAAAAGGAGAAGAAGACTATCTTTCAACTAATGTGTCAGTGTGCAGACCTCCCCATTAGATGAATAAGGCATTTGGTATCTCATCTCTTATCATCTTTAACTTGACTTTACTCAATTACACAATTACCGCAGTGGTAAGGTTGGTTTTGTAAATTTCCATAAACACTCGAAAACGCACAATGCCGAAAATACCTCACAATCACTCCGTAAGTTGGAGATATCTGATGAAATTACCTAATTCAATGTAGGATATCGCAAAAGTGTCATGTAGAAAATACTCGCCGAAGGCCTTACGGAGTATTCTTAACCCTGCAGGAATTTGTAACTTTCTGATCCGTACCAAGTAAAGTCAAAAATAACCATCTTTGGTGACACTATAGACGATGGCACCGAAGACGGATGTATATTCGATGCCGAAGCCCGCGTAAGCGAACTGTGGCCCAGAACCCAAACCAGAAGACTCTTTCAAGAAGAGGAGAAGACGAAAACAGCGTAAGCGATTACGTTCCCATATGCTTATAAAGTTCACAACAAATTGCACCATTGAATTCCTGAAAAGACATTCATGCAAGATTATATCACAACAATACGTGGCATAACACTGGACATTGAAGAAAAAGAACCTTGATAAAAAATCTACAGAATAATCCCCGTACTGCGGTCGCATCGTTTCGATTTGAGCTTATTTTTTTGTTAAGTTGGTGCATCTGATGTTAATTGACATTCCCTCTAAATCTTAGCTTCATAGTTTGACATTTGCATAAGCTACGTTGCCAAGAGTACATCGATCTCTATGTGTGTTGGCGATTTTGTAAAATTTTAGAATTGGATTTAAATTTGAAACAACGCAAAAGACATGATTTGCAAAGCTGAATCCGATCTCACATTCATCAGAAGGATCATTATTGGAGACGTGGGTTTATGAGTATGACACGCAATCCGAACATCAGGCAAGTGAATGGCGTTCACCAAATGAGCCGAGACCAAAAAAAATGCACGTCGTTTTCAGTCAAAAAAAAAAGGCAATGTGTTCACGGTTTTTATGGATTACAACGGGGTAGTCCAAATAGTGAACAAAGAGTAATATTTGGGCGTTATGAGACGTTTGCGTGAAGCAATTCGCCTCATTCGCCAGAACTGCTGGCAGAAAATTTGTGGACTTTGCCCATGATAACCCACCGTCGCACAGTGCGTTAATTGTTGACTAAAAATGCAAAAAATACCATCCAACAGTCACCGAATTCATCTGAATTGACTCCCTGTGACTTCTTTCTGTTCAATCGTTTAAACGCACTGACTTAATTCTCAATTTCGATCTTAAAATTTTCCAGCAACTGACGATCCAAATTATCCTAAACTTCCCTAATGACAAATTGATGCTTAACATAGTTTCGTGAAAATATCCTTTGGCTTTTTGTGCATAGATTTTACGTGAAATACAGCTTGAAACATTCTCTTCTGGCTTCAATTCGGGACTGCATGCAAGGCTTCCTATAGGTGGGATGTTGTGCCTGCCATTCAAACCATTTCAATGACTCTTTAGAAACGTAAATGACAGTGTAATCCTGTTGAAAAATGATCTCGTTATCCGTTTTATCATCGAAAAATGATCATTCAGCAATTTCGCTTAATTTTTTGTTTAATTTTTAAAAAGAGTGAGTTTATTTGAATATGTGCCACCGTATTATTAATTTTTAACATCATTTTTCGTAATAATATTTTTTATTATATAACCTCCTTAATTTAATACCTTCAACAACACTCTGTGTGGCCAATCCAATAATTAAAAGACTTTTCAATATATTTTTAAACAACATGGTTCTTCAAACAAATCTTCACTTTTTACTTTCTTTTTGAAATAGAAATCTTTTAATTTTTAATTGCGCTATATTTGCACTTTTCTATTGAACCGACAAAAGTCGCAAATGATACTGTTTGTTAATAAATATTTTGTATCTTTTGCTTTTGTTTTTTAACTTGTTCTCTAATCAAATTTTAATGGAAGAATCTTTGATTGGTTCCTCTTCATGTTCTTTTCCTATTTTAATTGTTATTTTTGTTGAGATAAATTTTTGAACATAAAATAAAAAGAAATAAAAAATGAAATAGGAATTGAAATTTCAATTGATAAAATCGGCTGCTTTTACTTCTCCTTGTTAACATGATAATTACAGATATTGACAGAAATTAAAAGAATAGAAAAGAAACGAAAAAGAAAAAAAATTAAATGATTCACACTTTTTAATGAAAATATTCGTGTGTTTAAAATTAATGTTGACGAAATAAGAACATTCGATTTCTATGTCATTTATGTTTTAATAATTATATCGCATAAATTATCAGTTCAATACTGACCACTTTTGCACCAAGTTTTTATACGATTTTCTGAAAATAAGCTTCAACACTAAACAGGACTTTGCTATATATGTATAGAGTCTCCAAACAAAGCACTGATTTAAAATATGGAAATTTCCATGGAGCGTAGTATATTTTAAGGAAGTTTGCCAGAATTTTAATGCAAATTCTATAATAAATAATATAGCAATACCATCTTGATTAAAAAGTTCCCGGAATTTGTTCAGAAAATTAAAAATACAGGTTGATTCATCTAAATCTATATTGTCCCCTTCAAGTAATCTCCATCGACTGCAACACACTTATGCCAGCGCTTGATCGAATCCTCGAAGCCCATCAGTGCATCCAGCGAGTTTTCAATTATTTCATCTCGGCTGCTGAAACGTCTTCTCCGTAATATTTGTTTAACTCGATTGAACAAAAAGAAGTCACAAGGAGCCAAATCAGGTGAATTCGGTGGCTGTTGGATGGTATTTGTTGCATTTTTCTTCAAAAAATTTCGAATAATGATGGCACTGTGCGACGGTGCATTATCATTATGGTGTAAAATCCACGAGTTTTCTGCTCATAATTCTGTTATCTTTCTACAATTTGCTTCTCGCAAACGTCTCATAACGCTCAAGTAATACTCTTTGTTAACTGTTTGGTCTTCTGGCAAAAATTCATGATCCTCTACACCGTTGTAATCCATGAAAACTGTGAGCATTGGCTTATTTTTTGACTGAAAACGACGTTGTTTTTTTGTCTCGGCTCATTTGGTGAACGCCAGTCACTTGCCTGATGTCTGGATTGCGTATCGTACTCACAAGCCTACGTCTCGTCTGCAGTAATGATCTTTTTAATGAATGTGTGATCAGATTCAGCCTCGTAAATCATGTCTTTAAGACCTCAACACGGTATTTTTTGCATGAAATTGAGGTCTTTTGACACCAACTTTGCTGCTACACGACGGAAACACAAATCATTAACCAATATGTCTTGAACGGATCCCTTACTTCTTCATTTCTTTTTAAATTCGTTTTATGCAAAATTTAATACAAGTTTGTTGTTGCAAATTTGAATCCATTTCGAAAATTGTAAAAAATCGCCAACACACATAGAGATAGATAGACTCTTGGCTACGTAGCTTTTACAAATGTCAAGCTATGACGCTAAGATTTAGCGGGAATATAAAAAGAAAAATCTACTCTGAAGGATGAGACCGCCACACGGGGTTTATTCCAGGAACTTTTTGATCAAGGTGGTATATTAATTTTTCATCCTAAAAAAGATGAGACAGGTTAAAAACATGAAGTAAATTTTTCCTTTTTCTTATTCTTAGGAGTTTTACGTAAATATTTTTCTTTCACTAACAATTGCTTTTCAACAACACTTGAAAGTAAAATATTAGACCAATTCACGATTATGTGTATTTAACATTGTAAACTTATGCATTTGCAATAATTTCCCATCGACTATGAGCGGTCTTTTTTGGTTTAATATGCAATACTGTTTGAAATGACAGTTGATTATAAAAATAAAAATTATTCTTTAATTTATCTATCAGAGTTGGCAAAAACCCGGGTTTTTTTTCAAAAAACTTAGCCCACCTGGTTTTATAGGGTTTTTTTCTGGTCTTTTTTTTGGGTTTTATAAATGCTTCCAAGTTTCGCTTAATTCAACAGAATTTTTGTTTGTTAGTATAGTTGCGTTGTTTTAATATTTATAATAAAATTTTTCATTCTTAGTGGGATCTAGGAGACATTGTGTTCTACGAGCTGCTAAAACCTTGTAGTAGGAGGAGACTGCAATTACATCGGTTGAACCCTGAATTATGTGAAAAACGGCCAGAATATAAAGACAAACAGACAGACAGATAAAGTTTTCTTTTTGCATGACAACACTCGATCTCTCGTGGCAAAGTTGCCAAACAATTTTTAGAAACGATTAAATGCTCTTCTCCTTTTGACTATTGCTGTTTCGATGGATGCAATATCTATTAGTATATCACCGAATAACTTCTTTTGAAGAAATATAAAATCGACTTCAAGGTGGATCGCCTCAAAAAGGAGGCGTTTCTCCGACATTGGATGCAGACATTAGCTCAGAGATGGGGCAAAGATGTGAGCCAGTGATTTGATAATTTTATGTTTTCATTAAATTGTTAATTCATTCCATTTTTAAGCTAAAAAAAATTGATTGAATTAATTTGTATCTCCCAATATATATATTTTTTATTTTTTTGTAAGACTCAATAAAAACCGGATGGGTATAATTGGGTAACCCAGTGGGTTGCCAACCCTGGTTATGCTTTTAGACATAAGGCATGTCTTATTTTTATACAAGAGCATGGACTATACCCATGAATTAACCATTTTCAGCTAGATGTTCTGGGATATGTGTGTTGCCCTCCAGATATTATTTAGGCGACCGAAAACCATTCTAGTTTTTTCAGTCGTAAGCTACGCCGTTGTCAGTAGATATCATGCATGTAACAGGTAACAAAAATTGTCGACAAAAATTATCTGAATGATCTGATACTGATAATGTTTGTTTTTTATGCATATTGCAAAAATCTTACTCACCTCCAGACAAACATTTTTCGTTATGGTAATCAGGTCGTTGGCTTGTGCTGCATGCCGAAGAAATTGGTAGACAGTAAGTATATACCGTCCGCATATTCCAGACCTTCCAGATGCTTATTTATGTCCTATATGGTTTTCTAATCTTTTGGCCTAGATTTAGAACAATTATGTCCGGAACTACTGCAAAAATTAGTGGCGAGAGGGGCATCCTTCTTTTACTTCTGTGATAACATAAAACGGATTGCTTATACTTCCGTTGTGTTTACATAAAGAGCAATGTTGTAGTACATCGTCAAATCATGTAAATTATCTTTTTGTTACGTCTCTCCTAACTCATATTTCTGTAACTCTAGATTTAATTAAAAGGAGAATTTTTCCTTATCTTAGAAGTTTATAGCCTCTGTAATAGCTTCTCTTGTTTATTACAGAATTTTTAATTATTTCCAAAGTGTGTTCAAAATTGAGGTATCATTTTAATTTCAATAAAAAGGCACCACAAAAATAAATCTGCAGATGTCAAATGGCACGTTACTGGTGGCCAATTTACTCCTCATCTTAGGGAAATAGTGGATTTTCGAACTTTTCTTTCATAAGATCTATTGCTTCTCTTGTTGTGTGACAAGTGGCAAAATCCTGTTGAAACCACACATTCTCTACGTCTAAATCATCAATTTGTCGCCACAGAAAGCTTTGGATCATCTTCCTGTAGCGATATCCATTGACCGCAATCTAATTTTCATTTTTGTTTTCAAAAAAATATGGTCCGATGATTCCTTCGTAAACCGTACGACCAAACCGTAACTTTTTGTGGATGTAATGGTTGCTCAAAGATAACGCTTGGATTCTCTTCTCCCCAAATGCGACATTTCTGCTTGTTGAAAGGGCAGTGATGTCACCAATGAAACAAAAATTATGCAAAAGGTGAGTAAAAATGGTGCAAAACCAAGCGCAACAGTACAAACATTTTTTTTCTTTAATTTCCTTCATTTTTATTAATTAAATAAAAAGGATCAAGTTAATTGTACTTAAGTGTCTGGAATTCACATATATATGTATGTACATGGACTACATACCATATGTATATGAAACCTAAGTACCTTTTCCCGAGAAAGTAAAGGGTCCGCCAAATAAATTTGTCTTTTTTGAAAATTCTATTAAAAAAAACTACTGAATATTTTCTCAAATTTTTTTTTTATTTGAAAGTACAATCCTTTCGGTTAATAATGGAAAATAATTTAATTCAAATGGCTGCCTCGGCGTCAATTGTCTCTGGCTTGTTGGCGTAACACTTATCTTTGATCTTCAAATCGCAGCCCCGAGGTGGCAAAACGACATCAGCTCTGCGGCTGATAATGCGATCTTCAAAAACAGGGCGCAAAACATCGAGTGTAGCTTCGGCTGAGTGGCACGTAGCGCTGTCCTGTTGAAACCAAATGTTGCTAATATCCTCCTCTTCAATTTTTGTGAACAACAATTCGTTTAACATGGCCCGATAACGATCGCCATTGACTGTAACGGCCACTCTTTGCTCATTTCCGAAGAAAAATGGCCCAATTATGCCTCTGGACCAAAATCCGCACCAAACAGTGACTCGTCTTAGGCTTTTCAATGTATGCGTGCGGGTTTTCTGTGCCCCAAATGCGGCAATTATGCTTGTTTACATACCCGCCAAGATCAAAAAAAAATCCGTACGCAATTTTCGCACACATTCTGCAACATTACTATGATTTTCAAAGTAATGTCGCGATATTTCCCAGCGTTGTTCAGGCGTATACACAACCATATTCATTCAGCGGAAGGATAAAACTAATTATCTGTCAAATCAGATATGAGCTAAGTGTTACCATTCACGAAATAAGCGCTAGTTGAAAAAAAAAACGTTAGACGGCGGACCCTTTAGTAAAAGTTTTACGTTTTATTTCGATTACTTTTAAAATATTTTGAAGTGGATTTTGCAAGATTCAAGCGAATTGAATTGTGGCGAATTGGAAATCAGTTTTATATAGCGACGAGTCTAAATTTAACTTGTTAAATACACGTTCGAAAACAAAAGTGTAAACACTATAAAGCATGGAGAACGGCATGGAGCATATGGAGATATTTCTTCATAGACTCGTAAGCGGTTATTTTTTTTTCGGTATCTAGTTTTTTTTATAGTCATCAAGACAGTATGAAAATTTTATAAAAATGTTACGGTACAAAAATTATACAAACTTTTTAAAATATTACAGATTTTGTAGAATTATACAAAAAGTGGCAACACTGTAACTTAGACATTAGGCTGGAAATGGGCTTCGTCGGTGAAATTATTTTGTTAAAAAAATTATCATTTTCTTCTTGTTTTTGGATGGACCAAGAAACGAATTGCCGACGTAAGGTGTTGTTAGCTGTTTTTAATTCTTAGATCAGCTGAATCTTATAAACCTTTAAATGGAGATCACCACATAAAAATGTTGAATAATGCGGATCGTTTGATGTTTAATGGTTATGAACGATGACAAATGGATGTTTCTGGATCTTCTTTAACACTTCTGCTCACAGCTGTTTATTTTCGGTTGAATAATTAGCAAATTTAAAATCATACCTCAATTTTGGACACCCATTGTTTGATTGTTGTTACTCTAACTTTTTCCACAATACGTTGTGCTACATTCCTTTGTTCATTTGCAGTTTAATTTACCCAAATAAAAAACACATTTTTTCCAAATAAAACTCACTAAAGTTGTTTATAATTGTTGAAGAAAAACACTTTTTTATTTATATTTAATTATCATTTGGTTATTTTTGTTGTTTGTTTTTTTGCTAAACATAAATTTTTGAGTATCTTTTCCTCGTTTTTGTTTTTAATTTGCAAATATTTAATTATTTTGTTTTTTAATTTTATTTTAAAATGACTAACCATTTTATTGTTCTAACAATTGCTTTTTTTGATTTTGATGATTCTTTTCAATTTTTAACATTCATTTTAACGCTCGTCTAAGATTTTTTTCTTTTTTTTTTGCTTAAATTTAGTGTAAAAGAAATTATTTAAAATTTAATGGCTTGAAAATAATTTTAATTGAATTTATGTTTTTTTAAATTATTTTTTATTACCTGGTGTTTTTTTATTTTCAATAATATTTTTTAATTTTTTTATTTATCACTATTTTATATATTTTTGTAATAAAAAAGGCATTTAGGTGAATATTATTATTTGTTTTTATATAAACTTATTTTAAAACATTTTTTTGGTATTGTTTTCTTTTTAGTTTTTTAATTGTAATTTTAAAATAAGTTTTTATAACCATTGATTCATCTCTCTTAAGTGTAATACATATAAATATTTTTCAAATATAAATAATTTAATTGATTTGTTTTAATTTAATTAACTTAATTTGATTAAAGCATTTTTTATATTTCACATATTTTATTTTGTTTTTTCCTCTTTTTAAGTCAAATTTAAAGATAATTTTATGGAAATATCACACATAGGAAAATGTAACTGGTTACTAACTCACTTGGTTGGTTTTTAATTATTTATTCAAATAAATGATAAGTTAATGTATTGAAACCGAGATAGATTTATTGAGTGCTTAACTTAATGAAGTAATATTGTTTGAATTTATGTTGTCTTTTAAGTTTTATTTATTTTTTTTTTTAAATTTATTTTAAACAAAATTACAGTTAACAAGCAATATATAAAAGGAATAAATTGTTATTTTTGATTCAGCTTATTCTTGTGTCATAGTACTTAACTCAACCAATTCTGTTTACATCATATCGGTCATAAACATCTTCAAATACAATATACATGTTTAAATTTGATTGAGAAAGTAGATCTTTAGCCTTATTTATAAACTATTTAAAACTTTAACAGATTATAACTTTAAAATATTGTCTTGTTTACACGAACTATTTTTATTACGCCTACTACTCTCTGTTTCGAATAGAACATGATTATAGTGTTGATAATTTACTATGAAACTATGGAAGTCAGTCCAAATGATTTTTTTTCTACCTTATGTTTCTTCTTAAAGAGCTAACCATAATATGCGTAGTCTAGCTTAAACAACTTTTAAATTTCTTTACGCAAACAGCTGTTTGTGCGTTATATGTAAAACAATAATAAGACAATTACGTTGTGCAATGGATGCTGTAAGAAACTTCTGTATTTTCTTGCTATTTTTTATATTTATTATTATTAATTTTATTTTAATTAGTCAAACAAATAAAAACTAATTCGTTTATAGTAAAATGCTTGTAAAAAGTAGACTTTAAAACAACGTTTCGTGATAATGAATTCTGCATTTACTCGTAGCACAGCTTGCATATAAGTTCAGAAAGTACATTATAGGCACCAAAAAGTTGAATAACTATTTAACAGACTTTTCGTTGATTTTTGATAGTAGATTAATCCTTATGTGACTGACAAGGTACACGGGTACTTATTGCGTTTTAAAACTGAATTTTTTGTACTTTATGCATTTCTTTGAAGAAATGCTAGTCTCATATGTTATTTCTCTTTTTTATTTATATTTTATTAAATTATATTTTCAGAAGGTTAAAAAAATTATTTACACGGAAGAATTTCAAATTGGTATTGGAGAATTGCTATAAATTTTATTGAGGTATCTGGTTGTACACTCGTTTAAGACTCTTTTCAGAGTATAATATCTATTGGAGCTTAAGTACAAGTTACAAATAACACACAAACAGCTGCTGTCTTTTCTTAACTAAATGAAACTTAACGAACTTGATGAAAAGTTTGTTAAGTACATCTAATTCGGTGTTTACGCGATAGATACGTACCTCTGAAAATTGGGAGAAAAAAATCACACAAATAAGTTGGAGCATCCATATACAAAAGAGAATTGGTTCAACGTAAAAAAAAACTTTAACAAAATAAAATAAATACATATGTAAGTAAATAATTAAAATTTATGTTGCTTCATGCACTTATTTTAAATAAATCAAAAATAATAAAAAAGTACGTTTGGAAGAATATATTAATTCATTAAAAAAGAAGAATAAAATCAATTCATGCAGAAAAATTAATCAAAAACATAAAAAAATAAAATAAAAAAACCAAAAAATATTACGAATGTAGTATAAACATACATAGACACGTTTTTCAGATCAAAAAAAAAAAAAATATAGGTGGGCTTCAAAACGATAAGGTCACCTTAATATTTGCTCAATTCATCCAAACTAAAAAATGTTATGTATGGTGACCTTATTCAAAAAAATTTTACGTTCAAAGTGAATATTAAACCGGTTTTACTCTTAGAGATGTACCGTTATATTATGTTTATTTAAATTTATGTAAATAAGTGCAAAATTCAATGCGTCACAATGATAAGGTATAATAATCATTTTGAAGCACACCTAAAAAACACAGAATTAGGTGTATTATATATTATAATCATACGCATTTGATTATACTTTTTCGCTGATTTGCTTAAGCTGGCATAAAAAAGTTATTGTTACCCCTTAAACAGTTTGCATACTTGCGATATATTTTAGTTTCTCATTATGTACAAAAGTCTCTCTAATGCAAAAACAAGTCATATTTGAAGGTGCTAAAGAAGAGGCAAAAACCAAAACATTTGATTTTTATAGCTTTTATTCCCAGCAACACAGATCAGACAGAATACTGGACAATTGAACTTAGAGAGAAAAAAAGGAAATCTAAACTAAAGAGAACGGATATTAAGAAGTGTTAATAAACCGAACTCTACAAGACTGAACGCCAAACAATTATCTCTTTACAGTCATATTTTTAATCCTCATACCGTAATTTCCTTAATGGATTTAAAAGAAACAAAATACTTTAATGAAAAACGTGAGAATGCTTCTGTTGAAATTTCACCCGTGTATTATTTAAATCAAGTTCACAGAGAGAATTTAAACTTAAGTCAAGATGTGAAATGGCGAAATAATACGAGTGAACATTTTTTTACATTAGAAATTTAATTGTAAATCAACATTCAGTTTTTTGCGCAACACAATTGAGCAGCGCGTTAATATTGTTAAAGCCTTTTACGCCGTTTTCTCACTATCGCGAAACAGAATAGCCGACAAGCAGTTTCCATGAATAGTGCTCGCTATCGAGATATGACAATGGACTTCTTGTGGTCAGAAATTGAGGATATAGACCTGGAAGAAAACGATTCTAACAGGATGGTGCCACTTGCCACACAGCCAACGAAACGGTGGCTTTTTTGCGCGGGAAATTCAATGACCGTGTTGTCTCATGTGATTTGACACCATTGGACTTCTTTATTTAGGGATATTTAAATGAAAAAATGAGCCAAGAATTAAAGGATGAGATAATTCGGCACAGTAATTAATATAGACTGACGGATAGAAGTAACCACCGAAGCCATGGCAAGCATTTGTCCGATATTTTGTTTTATACATAATTGCCAGAGATTCTTCTATCGCTATAAGAAATATTAAGATAATTCTCTGAAAACTTTTTGTTTTATTTACAATTAACATCGTGCATTTTGGGTGGACCATCCTCTACAACCTTGCACTTCAGTTATTAAAAAGATGCATCGTTTTACAATATGATAGACATACAGCAATTAATGAGTTTGTTTTATGGCAGCACTAAGAATAAAACTTTTTAAATCCTATCCGACGAAGAACTTTTTACATCATCGCGTGGAAAAAAAGAAAAATGCATTCGGAATCCAGATGTGAACTGTGCTCAAGAAAGCGATAAGAAAACTTATTCGGCATATACTTCTCAATCTTATCAATTCATTTGTGGACAACATAAAGTTGCATATGCAACAAATGAATTATGGTATTTTATTACATAAAAGCACAATACGTTATGAAATAAGTTTTTTTTTTAATAATTCTTTATTTTTACGTATTGTTTTTACTAAATTTAATAACAAAAAATCTCGAAGTAATGCAAACAAATTAAATTTCTCGGCTTGATTTTCCACCCAAAGAATTTTACTGTAAATTACTTTGAGAAACGTATGATGGTTAAAATTCAAAGTCGGCTATCCAATAAAGACTAAAATTATACTAAAAATGTCACCCATCTTTCACTTTGTGAGGGCAACATATTTAGTGCCAAATTTGTTTTAGGAAAACACTAAAAAGAAAAGAACATTTAAGAGTGAAGGACAAAAAATGCTATATTCGTCTAAAAAACTTTACTTAAAACCTTAGTTAAGCTGTCAAAAAAGTCGCATAAGTTGCTGGAAAAATTGTGCTTAAAAGTTCCATTGTTAAGCTTAGGACTCTGTTTAAATCTGTGAAAAATATTGCGCAACATTAATTTTTTCGCACGTAAAAATGCGCACGCGACCAATGGAGTCATCTAGCAATTTTTCAAAATTTTTCACTTTTATGCCTCAAAATATGCTATATGGTTTTATATTTGTACACAAAAACCATATGTTATTGATGTTTTATAAAAAAAAAACTAAAAATATTTTAAATTGCTTTGAGAGCCATTTTGATCCTATATGAGCTGTCATAAAATTCAGCTCGAAAATATATCTTAAGAATTACTTCCTTCATGACTGCAGCTGAATGATGACCATATTCAACTAATGGGATAAACTCAGGGGATGCTTCTTAAGATGACCTTACACCAGGGATACGCACAAAGAGCGAAACACTTAAAATGATAAATACACTGAAGTTAAAATGCTGTTCATACAAAGTATTAACATGCCTTTTTTATGTAACACATGATTAACAAAATCAAAATCTCTTTGAAATTAAAAAACACAAAAACATGCGCTACACCCCTTTTTCATTGACAAGTAACAAGCAACTGAGTAAAATTTGTGGTGTGACACATACATAAAAATTTCATTAATACTACTATAATACAGTTTCCATCTGCTTGATAGTGTATTTTACCCATAACATTGAGCTCAAGCAAAAATCAGAAGAAGTTATTAATACTCTTAGAACGGTCAATTGTCCATATATCAAAAATCTTCATTTTAGGGGCAAAAAATACCAATCGTCATTTTGTCAAAATTTTGTTAAAAAATCGTCAAAATGACGATTAATCGTCAAATCTGGCAGCTATGACTGTGTACAATTTTTTTTATCCCGCTTTAGAATAACGATATAGGGATTAGCTTCATTAGTAATATAATACGACAATATTCTACGTTGTAACACTATTTATGTCCCTACTGCTGCTTAAAATTTCGGACGAAATAAGTGGGCCTCATGTTATTTCGTATTTAAAAAAAATGCTGCTAGAAATTTGTTGCAGTTGGAAAATTAGGTTGACATATACATTTCACATTTGCTTTCTCAACATTATTTAACAAATATTTCGTACAAAATAATTTTATATGTAATTTGACAGCATTTCGTACAAAATTTTTAACACAATACCCGGCTTTAGGCTGAAGAGTTCAGTTGAATTTATAAGACATTTATTACTGCACTTAAATTTGCTGATTTATGTATAATTGATCTTAACCAAAAAGCGAAGAAGTTCAGTAATTTTTGCTATAGCCAACTGTGACTAAACAAATTTAGCGATTAAATTTGAAAATTGGATCTCTTTAGCTTAAGAATTTAGATTTCGTATAATAAAATGTATTTCATATAATTTTCCTATATGTTGTTAAGACACTTTTGCAACATTGCAATTCAATGATTTTTCACTGGAGTGAAGGTCAGAAGTGCTATTTTCTTTAGAGAGTGTCTTGGCATTTTGAAAAACTAAAAGTTTAATGCATAGATTGCATTTAAAACTAATTCAATATCGAGTTTAAAAATTTTTTTGTTCTGTATGAAGAAAATTGTTCTTATTGATGATTGGTCGAGTTGATGCTACGTTTTCTATTGAAAAGGTCTTATTTATTTTGCCTTTGAGCATAAATTGATTGATTGAAATTATTGACTTATTTTTAAATGAATTATTAATTAAATAATATCCAGTAAATAAATTGCTTAACAAGTATTTTTTGATTTGATTTATTAATGTTTTTATTTTTAAGCTACACATTGCTTTTACATTTCCTACTCTGTTTTGCTTTTCATCTTCATCTTCTTCTTTTTTTCTTTTTGTCATCTACAATAAGGCCTATTTACATTTACACACTTATCACCAAAAAAAAAAGAAAAATAACTTTGCATTGACTAATTAATTATTGTTTATATACACTTGGTAATTACTTTCGTTAATTTTAAATAATTCAACGAAACTAATCGAATAATCGTATAGTTTTTCTTTTTTCTGTTACTTTTTCTTCTAAAATCTTAACTAAAATTTATTTTCAACACTTTCACCACAGCCTTAGAAAAATTTTTTTAGCAGGAACTGTCATCATAATCAAAGTCGCCAATACAACAAGATGACCTATATTAAGACGACTAAGACTTGAGGCACCATTGCAGTTGTCTGTGTTGCAAATCGAACAGTGAAATTGTTCGACATCATTTTGCTGTTGTTGCAAACGTCTTCCATTATTATTGTTGTTATTATTGCTGTTGAATGTGTTTTGAGTCAATCGTGTATCATCAGCTGGGGGCAAATTCAGTTTTGTGCGTAAAATTTGACAGGCATCCGATTCGCCTGTATTGAGTTGACAAAATCGTGCAGTTACCATTTTACTAGTGTGGGCTAAGAAAAAGAATTCTCAAATAATTTAATTTAATGCATTAATGTTTAAGATACTTACGATCTCTAGCCACCACTTTTTGACAATTCATTAGAGGACTTTTTTTGGATCCCGTATCGAAATAGGAAAATTTATTTAAATCAAAAAGCCACGTATCAATTGATTTCATTTTGTCCAAAGTGCATTCCTGAAAGAAAAAAATGTTGAAATATTCAGTTTTAATATTAGATTAAGGGGTGTAGAAGATTAGATAAGAAGGAGTAATAGCTTGAATTAAAAATATATGATTATTAAACCCCATTTTAGAAGTAAAATATATTAGGCGTAGGCTCTCCACCGCCGATATAATTGTGAATCTTTTTACAAATGGTTTGATCATTTTACCGCCCTAGAAGTCTAGACTCCGTGTTCAGCTTTAGCCCTTTACATTAATGCCCGCAACATTCAAGCGAACCTATCATCTTTTGTTTTCTTCTGGAAACAAATTAAGGACCAACAGATCATGACAACGGAAATACGAAGGTATGTATATCCATCAATTGACAAAGTTGATTCTTTCCAAACTTTATTGCAGTATTTCAAATCCTCGTCTTTTCTCTCTAGCCAACTATTTAAGTTACAGATAAGTGTGTTTATCCAAAGTAGGGTAGTTGAGCATTTGCACATCTAAAGGCACTTCTACTGTCTAGTAGGTTTACCAGAATAATTCCCGATAAAAAAAAAATTGTCCTTTATAAGCAAACGGCAACATCCACATATTGTACTTTAAATAACAAACTTAATTACAAGGTTTTCATAACCTTCCTTTCGAGCATTTTCAAATGAGCAAGGCCCACCTAATGCATATCATGATCTTCTGTGGATGAATATGGTCACGAAGCATGGTCTCATACTTGCTTTATATTTATGTAGAGGAACCATTCTTCATCTTCCGTAATGATTGTGTGTAGAAAGCTCTATTTATGACGGCATATTGCTCAATAGATAGCGAGATGTTGAGCAACAATTTAAAGGCATTTTCTTTATTGTTTTCGCTCAGCTCATGAGGCACTCAGGCTACCAGTTTTTTAAGAAAATCCCATTGAATAAAGACAACTAATAAATGTTTTTTGATTGGAGTTAATTTTTGAACCAATTCACGATGTGTTTGACGACAGAAGTGAGGGAACTACGCACTTATTCTCAAACCCAATATATCATATCTTTATTAAGGCCCTATTACCTCTTAGTAAATATAAGGCTTTTCCGAATTAAGTAAATTTGTCTTAAACTTAGTTTTAATAACGTTCTATTAGTTGCTAACTTCCATTTAACCCATTGGTTCAATTTTGAAAAATTGTTACTTTGACTAAAGACTGATAAGGCTTAGGATTAGGTCAGGATGAAAGGGCGGAATAAAGAATAAAACTCAGACAAAAGAAAAAGTAAGAAGAGACAGAAGACAAACAACTTAGCAGAAAAAGAGAAAGCAGAGATAGATCCCTCACCAGCCAATTGATGCCCGAAATGAATTTTTCCACTAAGCTATCGAAAAATCCACCCCAACAGAACTCTACACACTTTGATGCGCCCTTTCTTACCAGCTCATCAACAGTCTCATTTCCCAAAACGCTACAGTACCGAGGAACCCAGCACAGTTTGACGCTGCACACATCCAGGAGTGTCGTGAGTGTTTTCCTGCATAATGAAATCAACCTCGAACTGACGCTTGACCATCCACATTGTAAACCACACTCTCGTCAGCAGCTACAGAGTAATGGATCAGCTCAGCCACCCTAAGAAGAGCAAAGACCTCAACCTGGAAGACACTGCATTTGTTCAAAGAAATAAACCCCCGCACCAGTGCTTTACTCTTTCTTAGAACCATCAGTGGAGATCACATGGTCATATACAACAACCTATCAACACCTTACCGACTCTCTCTTTCAGGAAATACTACTGTGGGGCTTATACTGAAGCCCAATTCTCTGAACTTGTAGTCCGAGAATCACGGACGAGTCACCTTCTGCGCACCCAAATCTGGCACCCCCAAGATAACAGAATGCCCATAGTCCCTGACTTTGGCAAAGCCTCCTTCTAAAATTCTCAACAAGCTCTTAGCACGAATCTTTTTCACCGTAAACTCCAAAGATGTTAGACCCACGATAATTTCCAGCAATGTCTGAGGAGTACTAATGGATGTTCCTAATATGCCGAGAGAGACATATTTTTTTACCCTGTCCAATAGCCTTCTCTAACTCCATTCTCCCGAGCATTCCGCCATACGATTCAGTCATAAATCAGAAGTGGCACGACTTCGGAGTCATAAACGTGAAGTCTTTGGACGGAAGGCCTTACCTTTACTTATGGCACTTCTAACCGCATAGTTGACATTGATTCCCTTATTTACCCTGAACAGGGTATTTTCCCGCATATCACTTTTCTATCTAACAAAACTCATAGATATTTGGCTCCATCAGATAGTCTTAATTCGACCTCATTTAACCTCTTCAATTTATATTTTCTTTAGGAGAGGACATAATAGGGCTTATAATTGGTTCCAAAATCTAATAAACCAATTGATTAACATTTTAAAATGACATACATACATACTACTCATGTTAAAGACATATTTTTATTCCATTTCCTCAGTTGCTTTCAATTTTACGCCCTTTAAAAAGAACCTTTTGAATTACCCGCCTCTGTAATAATACAAGCCATTATATTTCTAAGTTGAAAAATAAAAACTTCATGACTATTGTCAACATTTTTCCGTCTTTATTATAATTTTTGTTGTTCTTTTCCTTTGACCTGAAAGTTGATCAAAATTTGGCAACTGAAAAGGTCATTATCGTTGGCTTCGAAAAAAATGCAAGAGAAAACCCACAGCTTTTATACAGAACGTTGGCAAAGAATAATAATAAAAATTAAATATGAAACAACTAAATATAGAATATATTTGTAACAACATTAAATGTCATACAAGGAAGTTATAACTTTATTTCCAATATAAAAGAATTCAAATCAGCCCACAAAAATAAAGAAAAACCTGAAAATACTCGCTTACAAGTGAGAAGTGATATACGACTACAAACAAATTATTGCTTTCATTCATTCATATGAAATGCAGTAGAAGTGATACATGGAATATAAAATATTTTTCAAAATAAAAAATGTTATTTGTGTAGAACTTTGCATCTGCTTATATTCGCATTTGCACATTAAATTTCTTTTGTAATATATTTGATTTCCTTTTTCCATATTTTGGAGAATTACATCTTTAACTACAAAAAAAAAAAAAAATATAAAAAAAAATTATTCATTGAAAGGTAAAAGTGAACCCAGCATATAAAGAAATAACTTGAAGCTAAAAAATACTTTTACTTGTTCGTACCTTATTTGGGTCAAGAATTATTGAATGGATTTATCATTTTTCTTTTCATTTTTCATATATAAGATGAAGAAAACAAAATTGTAGATTCTCATAATGTTCCTCTCGTAAAACTACTTGAACAATTAAATTAAGGTTAAATATGACGATAAATAAATACAAAAAAAAAAATATTTATTACAGAGAAATAAAAAATGAAAAATAATCACAATAATGTTCTTGCAATTACTTACAGACAATTTAATTCAATACAAAAAAGGAAAAAAGCAGAAAAAAAAATAAATAAAAAATATTGAAGTGCGTTAAATGGCATTACCGTTTAAACACTCGACTTAAAGCAATAAACCTAAAAAAGGTTCAATTTTAATCATACCGTTCAAATTCAAGGCAATTTACAATAATTATTTTTAAGACGTTTACTTGATGACACGATAAGAAGGCAATGCAATTATCAGGCAATGCACAGACAATTCAAAATATTTCAGAGAACTAAATTTAAAAATTTTTAAATCCCTACTTACTGAATCAAATTAATTAATTTTAGTGGATTGAGGATTGAGGATATGTTGCAGCTCCTACAAGAACGCGTCCTTCAACTGTAAACTTTCTCTGAAATGATTGCTATGTTAACATTTAACTTAACTGAAGACTGGCAAATAAAGGAAAAGTTTTTCGTCACATTTTAATACTTTGCCGATTTTGATGAAATCAAAAAAATTCAGTAAACTTTTGGATACTAAGTTGGAGTAATACGAAGCAATCGGTAAGATTTGATGAATTCTCAAAATTCATTTTTGAGTGAAACTCTCTATGGTATCTAGAGCAGTGATGCTCGTTCATATTGTTCAGCCTACGACGTTTTTCAGCTGCTTATATATTCTGTTCGTGAATATTGCAACCAGGGTTGCTAAAATAAAAAAAATTCTTAACACAAATTTTCCAGAAATGTAAGAAAATCAACTGTATCTTATACAGTCTTTGAATTTTAATATCATACAGTATTTATTGTTATTGCTTTTATAATTTCTGGAAAATTGTTTATGTTTTATTTTTCTATAAAAACCTTAGGAAATTGTAGTCAATTCACAATACCTAAAAATCTTGTATAAACAAAATTTATACGCTTTGCTTACGTTATTCCAAACGGCGAACGGCGAACAGCGAACATGTATATGATGCTATAAACACATTCAAGGCTACCGACCATCGACTACAAGCTGTCAAAAATAGAATGCATGTGTTCACATGCGAATAATTATTTTAGCGGCAACACTCTACCGACTACACGACTACAAGTTGTAGCCCGTAGCCAACTTCGGCTTATTTCAATTATTCTTGGCTACAGCAAGCAGTTTAGTGCTGTCAGTACAATGAAATGCATGAAATAGTATGCATTAAAAACGCGAAACAAATTTATCGTGCACCACTGAAAAATTATAATCATACGTCCATTTGTTTACATTTACTTTGTACAGGGTATCCGACGGGAAGGCATACTACTTTGTTTTGCCTCCATTTTGGTCGAAATTAGTCTTGACAGTTCATATTTGGCAGTCGTGAAGTAGAGACGTGTCAAATTTATTATGGAAAGATATTCAGTAAATGTTTTAATAGTTAAAACATTTTTTTAAAATCAATCATCGATTACTGTGACGATGAGAAAGCTACGTGAAATTTTTGGGAGAATCAACGTGCCAACAAGGCGCACTATTTATTGTGTAGTGAATGATTTCGAAAAAAAGGGACTGTAGCTGAAAGGCTCAAGCATGGACCACAACGTACTGCAAGAAAGTGTTCAAAACAATCCATCAACCTCAATTCGACGCCATGCACAGGAGCTTGGTCTTCAAAGAACAACTTTGGTCACAATTTTGCACAAAGATTTGCATTTGTTTCCATTTAAGATTCAGTTGACACAAGAGCTTTTACAAAAGACCATTTACGCCGCCGTAAATATGTCAATAGGATGTTACGGCTCGCCCATGTTGTCTCGCCCCGATTTTCATGAAAAAATCATAATGAGTAACGAGGCACATTTTCATTTGAGTGGTTATGTGAACAAACAGAATAGTCGGTTTTGGGCAATTGAAAACCCTCAAACTATTCATAAGTCACCTTTGCATCCATTAAAAGTGACAGTCTGGTGTGGATTTGGTCAGGAGGAATCACTGGATCTTACTTCTTTGTAACTGAAAACGGCGTAACGGTAACTGTCAATGGGGAGCGATATCGTGATATGATTGAAAACTTTTTAACGCGACAACTGCATGATTTGGGCTTGACTAATATGTGGTTTCAACAAAATGGTGCCATATTGCATACAGCCAGGATTACAATAGAATTACTGCGACACCTTTTTTCACAACAAATTATTTTAAGGAATGGTGATGTTGATTAGCCTCCACGGTCGCCTGATTTGACTGCTCCCGACTTCTTTTTGTGGGGCTATCTGAAAAGCAAGGTTTATGCAAACCAACCAGAAACGCTGGAGCAACTCAAACAAAATATTTGTGATAAAATAAATGGAACACCGCCTGAAATATGTGAGAATGTAATGAAAAATGTGCTCAAAAGGGCTAGCATTTGTGAAGCTAACAGAGGCGGACATTTATTTGGTATTGTATTCCATACATAATTTCTGACATTAAATAAAACCTTTTCCTCATAAAATCCTTCTTCTTCCTTCCCTTCTCTTTCATAAAATCAAAATTTATAAACAGACAAAGTAGTACACCTTCCCGGCGGACACCCTGTAGCTGTAGTCGTTAACATAATTAAGTGGTTGGTTACTTGGCTACTTTTTTAGTCTTGTAGTCGATGGTCGGTAGACTTGAATGTGGTTATACAATGAGACACAAATTTTATTCAGTAGCTTGTTAGCCGTGAGCGAAGAACAGGTGTAACGTATTGTTACGACAATAAGGTTGCGCAGCACAGAGTTTATTTTATCGCTAAAATAAATAAACAAAAGCTGTAAGAACAACTATACGTGCTGTTTACAAATAACCAAATCTACAACAACAATCATTAGCAGAGACATAGTAAATAAAAATAACACGGCAACAACAATAATTAAGCAGCAAAGAAAACAAGTAATAGACAATAAAAAAGCAACAACAAGCACTAAGAGCTGAAAGAGGTAGATGATCACATACGCATGGCTAAAAAAGAACTAAAAAGAAATTAAAAGAAAGAAATAGAATCTACCTGAAACTTCGAGAGGTTCGAGAGCTTTCGTTGTGTTGTTTACTCAGTCATAAAAAAGCACATCGATGCGAACAGCAATCAGTTTATGTGTCGAAGACTCAGCGAATGCAGTTTAAGAAAAATTAACTCAGCGAACGAGTCTTGTTGGTTTGAAGTCAACGTAGAGAGCTTAGCTGGTCGAAGAGAATTTAAGTTGTGATCTTAGTTATAACTTACTAAGATCGGGTTGGAAGATCTTTAGGAAGAAAGATCTATCGAATAATTGTTGTTGTTTACAAAGTTGTAAGCAGACAGAGTAATTAAGAATAAAAATTGTTATTGCCTGTAAAAATATTACAAGCAGTGGTGTTGAATAAACTGTGTTGAATAAAGGATTTTTATTAAAACCAAACAAAAAATTTATTTTATTTTAACTACAATCTACGAACTCATAAATACAGGTTTTTAAAAAGGTAAGAACGTAACAGTATTTTTCATTTCAAAGGGGATTTTAAAAAGAGCTAAAATATTGCTGGCTACACCGAGAAGTGTTAATAAAAGGCTACATAAGTTTATGCTTTACTTTGCATGTTTATGTTTATACTTTGCATGAATACCTGTTTCTTACAGCATTTTAACTTCAGTGTATTTATGATTTTAAGTTTTCGATCTATGTAAGTGCGCACCCCTGATCTAGAGCCAATTATATTTGATCTCAATAAATATTTGATCTTAATAAAATTTTGACCCTTTTTGGACTTAGTAGATGAAGTCGTTTATTAACCGTTATTTGGATGAAATGAAAATATGAGAAAATTGTACATCTATTGGCTCATTTATGTACCTAAAAAATATATGACTTAATGTCGAATTTCTATTAAATATTTGTGGGAATTACGTTGGGGAATAAGCTGGTAGCTCTCTAAAATTACTTTTAAATGAGAACTATCGCCAAACAAGTTGTAAATTAACTGCGATCAGAAAACTGTTCTTAAACATCTTCAAGCAATGGGTTTTACCGAAAAATTGGAAGCCCGAGTTTCAGAGCTAGCTTAACGAAGTAAATCGCTTCTCAACATAAGGAACACGCGGTAATAAACGGCGTCTTCTGTACCGAATAGTCACAGGAGATAATACGAATTAAAAAAAGGAGTGAGTGGCTTCAGGAGATACGCTAAAGCCTAGAGTTAAGCCTGAGCTCCATCTACATTTGGTGAAACTGGCTGTGCACTGTGAAATACTCGAAAGGAATGTCACCGCAAACGAGCCGTTTTACATAGCCCAGCTACACCACACAAAAGACGCTTTTCGACTGAAGCTACCAAACCTGACTCTTTCAAGATAACGCCAGGCCCATGTTGCACAAGTCGTCAAAGCTGCACTCTAAGAGCGTAAATTAGAGCTTCTTCATTAACCGCCATATAACAGCGAATACATAAACTATTAATTCGTTATAAAACATATTTATTTTAGTTTATAAGCTTTCTGCACTTATCAACATCAAAAACTCATATTGTTCCACACTGTTGACATTAATGATATTAAAAAATTATTTCGCAACCCAATAGATACTTGTATATATTGACTTTTTGTAAAGCTTGCGTGGCGGTTGTAACCAGTTATAAACCTATTTTTATTGATTTTTTTTTTTTTTTTTTTTTGAAAAGAGAAAACGATGCCTTCATTTATATACATATAATGGCAAACGAATAAAAATTTCGATAATATCTCATACACCTTGTTTTGCTTAACCCTTAAATACCTAAGACCGTTTACAGACGGGTTTAAGCAAAATCTGCAAACTTTATTCTTTTGCAAGCTTAATAGTTACAAAGAGTACACAATTCTTAAAATAACGCTACTAATTAAAATCGGATCAATAGATTAGTTTGGCAAAAATGTTCATTGTTTTCAGAACTTTTATAGAAGGAGAGAAATTGCTTGTGAAAATTTAGTGAAAAATAAAATTAGAAAAACGTTCTCTTGAGAAGTTGAAGTGTCTACTTTCAAAATTTCTTGATATAAAGGTAAATCAAGCAACGGTTTGGTTTTGATGGAGATTTTTGTGAACACCGTTTGTACCTGTTTTTTATTCTGGAACTTTCCAGGAGCATTTTTTAGAAATTTGCGCTCGATTTCGTAATTTTCAGCAGAACACTATACAAGAACAATAATTATTGCCACAAATTAATACGTCTTTAAGGATTCAATTTAAAGATCGGAGGTGCTATTCGTCTGTAAGGAACGAGTATGTCGTTAAATTAATTTAGAAAGGACATAACATAACATAACATTTTTTGAAATGTGCAGGAGGTAAAAATGAACTGAAACGTAGGTAGTAGAAAGTAAGTTTTAATGCAGTTCCAAATAAAGAATAAAAACAAATTTAGTGTTCAAACTCATTAAAAGTTATTTTTTAATACCTAACATTTAAATGATAAATTTACCACAAAAGTCACTGAACAAAATTATTGGCGCACTAAACTATAGTCTCAAAATTTCATTGAACTGGCAACATTTTTCGAAAAATGCCATTTAGACCACTTTCAAGGCGAATTCAATAAGGTTGCGCTGATTTACTACGTAAGCAACAGCTGATACATTCGTGTATGTTAAAAAACACAAATATTCTGTATTTTGTTGACAACTTTTTGCTTACTACAGTACTGCATTATATTGACACACCGAAATTTTGTTTTACAATGTTGTATTCTTTTTCAATTTAAGACCACCTTATTAAATTCATCTTGGTCCACTTCTTAACTGAACAATTTTTATATGTCAGAGTAAAGAAGTCGCTGTAGGTTACATTAAACCAAAGTTAATAGTTTTGACACAAAGTGGGTAACAAGCAGGAAACAACAGAATCTCAGCGAATAATTATTCTATGTCTGCAAAATCGAGACAAATCTTACGTTGAGATTGAATAAATAATAAATTACCGTGAAAAGCATTTTGCATGCTTTTAAATGAGTCTAAACCTTCGAAAATGTAAGGTATACAGGCCGGTGTAAGTCTTCAAGAAGCTGTGATAAAGTGATTCTGTAAATAAACTTAACACAGATGTTTGTTGAGATTAGACAACAGCTTAGAAAAGATTGATTAGCCATTACGGTACGAAGGATATTGTTAAAAGCAAAATATAATTATAGTGTAGATAGACGAAAATCGCTTATTTCATTAGTGAACCAAAAAAGCTTACTTAAGTAATTCATATGACTTTAGGAGCAAATTGATAAATCTTTCAATTTGATCACCGCCAAATTCTATAGGAAACGTCAAATACTGAGCTAGGACAATGAAATTATGCTGCAGCTGTGAAACATGGTCGTTAAGAAGTGATTGAAAACCCCAAAAAGTGTTATTCACCAGCCTCGTTCCCCTTCTGACACGATACTGACTTAAAGCATTTGGCTCATATAAGCCGTTATGAAGTTTTCGAAAAAAAAATTAAAACAGTAATTTCTTAAGCTTTGTGAATGGAGGTTAAAACTTAGACAGTGCGAGCGGATTTTTTTTTTTAACAATATATTTGATAGACAAAATATCATTTTTTCTACGAATCATATGAGAAAAAAATTGACAATTATTTAGTATCCCTTTATACATTTTTATTAAATTCCATAAATTTAGCTTCAAATATTTCTTAAGAACTTTTTAATGTTATAGATAATACGTATGCTGATATTTGTAATGTATGTATGTATGTATGTCTGCTCGATTGATTGCTTTTCATTTTTGGTTGATGCAAACATTTCGCACAAGCAATTTGTTTCGTCTAGAGATGAAATCTATTCTGTTTGAATATTATCTGTTCATTATTTGAAATATCTCCCTTCGTACTATAACTCAAAAACAAAGACCTCATTTGAGTAAATATATTGTTTAACGTTCATGGAATGTTGACATTTTCAAGTTTTATTTAATTTCAAATTTGAATGCTTTTTAATTTTATATATATCAGAATAATGACAGTAATTACATTATATTGTAACATATAGTCTACTTATAAATTAATAGTTCAATTTATTTTTAAGTGTACAATTTAAATGTGACTTTCTTTTCCCTAAACTATCTTCATATTATTAAGGTGACAACTATTTTTCTCTGTTAGAGTATATCAAAAGAAAAATAATTGATTCCGTTTAGATCTTTTATACAAAACCAAGTCTATCAGGATTATACTTAAGAAAGTCGTTAAAGAAAACTTTTATACATCAGCTAGTGTGGAAACTATAGTCGGATGTAAACGAAAATTATAGTGGAATCGGTGTTAAACGATTTTAGAAAAGCATATCTTACAAAAATCGCGTTTATTTACGTTGATTTTTATCACTTTGAAACCGTATAAAGAAAGATTAGTTATATATGTTTCTAAGAACTATAGTAACTTTTAAAAACAAAATGAGATTTATTCATAGGTTAGGTTAAAAGAGCGGTGCTTGCACGCCTTACCGAAAGAACAAACATAGAAATTTAAAAAATTCAACTTGACAATGACACACAAATACGAAGTAAATATATTTATTTTTCTATACATCTTTATATACAGTAGGAGTCTCAAAATTTTTTCCAAATATCGGGTGGGCCATCTATCGGCTTAAATTTGGATCAACGGTCATTTCGAAGCTGGAAATACTTATGCCATTCTATTATGTCACAAAATTCAATTTATTAACTCTACTGAACGAAATAAATCGATTTACGCTTGACCAATGTTGGGATTTCTTGGAGATTTATCATCATTTAAAATCATCTTTTCGGATAAAGCTCATTATCATCTTAACAAGCAAAATTGCCATATTTTGGGGCTCAGAAAACCCAAACGTGATCTTACAGAAGCCAATGCACCCATTACGAGTGACCGTTTGGTGCGGCTTGTGGAGCGGAAGCATCATTGGCTCATATTTCATATTTCGCAACCATTACGGTCAATGGAGGCACCTATCGCACCATGATAACCGATTTTTTTGTGCCCGCTCTCATGGTATGGATGTAAATGTTGTTTGATTTCAACAAGATGTTGCAACTTGCCACACATATCATGCCACAATTGATTTATTGCGTCAAACGTTTGATGGCCATTTAATTAGAAATGGTGATGGCAGTTGGTCGCCAAGAAGCTTCGATTTGACATCGTTGGACTATTTCCTGTGGGGGTTGAAGCTAAAGTACATAGTAAGCATTAATTTTTGTATATCTTGAGAAGGGTAATAGTAAAAGTTTTAAAATTTGGTATCGTGGACAATATCATATACATCATCTTTCGAGAACTGAGCGTGGCACCTTCTATTCATACTAAGTATGAAATTTTTAATATGTGGAGAGCAATAACTAAAGCTTCGTTATCTATCCACTGCAATCACAAAACAGGAAAGTTTGTATAAACGGATATTGCGCAAAGCACACTAACACCCAATTCACACTATGATTTTAAAAGCATGCCTTTTTTCAATTCTGTTTTAAGTCTGTTTCTAAAAATCTCTTGCATTTATACCATGATTGTAAAATCATTTTATTTTTCTTGCAGGTTGATTTTTTAACTATAATTGCTTTAGTTTACATTGAAAAACAAAGCACAATAACAAAAACGAAAATAAAAGTAAAAGAAAATATACAAGAAATCATGAAAAAAAGAAATCGTGCCTTTTTTTCTACCCCTCTTTCTTCCGTACTCCTCTCACCCACAAACAAAAAAGACATGTCGGACAAACATGATTCTAAAGTCATGGTATAAATCGCATGTAAGTAAAAGCTATTGGGAGAAAAAGGATAAAAAATCGATTAATGTTAATCGTTAAGTTATTAAATAAGATAGGGCCAATGAAGCACACCGGACTTTAGCTAGTTCCTATGTAAAATATTGTGTAAGCCTATAAGCTTGAAAATGTGGAAAAATTAAAATTTTACTTTGAAAATAAACACAAATTCCTAAAGGTTACTGACAGAAGATACATACTATTAAAATCGTCAGTTATTTTTCTTTCTGAGAAAAGTAGATTCAACTTCAACTAAGTTATTACTTTAAAGGTACATGAAGATATGCAAATAAAAAACATATTTTAACTATTAATATGAAAGATATCAAAGGTGTTTGCAAAATCTCTGAAACAGATTCTTATTGTACTCGATAGTATTTATCAAAATAAGAGTACTCCTCTCAGTTTTTTGTTTAATGCAGCATAGTGTTATTACCAAACTATACCAAACATTACATTTTTTCGGTTGGTCTATATATTTCTTTTAATATACTAACCTGCCAATTTGAGGAATATTTGATATGTTTATTTTATGTATAATGGAGTGTAAAAAGTTAATTATTTCAATGATGGACCAAGGCTGTGGAATACAATTATTATTGAGACAAGTCCAAGTTTAAACTAACTATTGAGGATAGCCGCAGCGAGGTAATACGAACTAGAAGTGAAGCTTACCACAGAGGTTGTCTCAAACACACAGTAATGTTTTCTGGTAGCGTTACGTTTTATAAAATTAATTTTAAATGCCTCTCGTTATATCAATATTTAACAATACAAACAAATTATAGACCGAAAGAGGCACAATATATACTAAGGGTCGCAGAATCCTGCAAGAGTGCCTGGTGAAAATGATAATAATAATGTTATGTCTTCACCTCTTAAAAAGGTTTATTTACGAGTTCGTGGATTGCAGTTAAAATAAAACTAATCTTGTGTTTGGTTTTTAATTAATGATTCTTTATTGAAGGGGGCTTACACGATAATACAACTCGTACGACATGTCAAGTCTTTGCGTAGTTTTGTGTTTTTGTGTGAACTCAATATGTAATGAACAGTGTTGCCAACTTAGCGCCTTTCGCGCTATATTTAGCGCGTTTCACTTACCCAAAAGTTTAGCGCTTTTCTGCAATTTTTTTTAAGAAATAGAATATCACAAAATTCAATAAACTCATTAAATTGTACATTGTTCCAGTTAATATTTGTGCAAAAATTAAAAATTAGTGTTTTTGATACGTATCTTAAATATAAGGCTGAATTTTTCAAGACTTATAAGTTATTTTAAGTAAAATAGAAAAAACTAAATGTTTTAGAGGCTAGAAATTTTAATTATTTAAATACAATAATAAACTTGTGAGCTGTTATTCTTAAATCCTATAAAGATTCTAAGGGAACCAAGTCATTCTATGGGAAGCAGCTTCTGTTTCAATCTTTCTTCTTTAGGAATGGGCACCCCTGTGTGTTCCAATTATTTAAATGCAATACTAAACTTGTAAATTGTTATTCTTAAATCCTATAAAGATTCTAAGGGAACCAAGTCATTCTATGGGAAGCAGCTTCTGTTTCAATCTTTCTTCTTTAGGAATGGGCATCCCTGTGTGTTCCAAAAATGGCCTGTTCCGTTAAGTCGTAGTTTGATTTCCTCAGAGTTTGTCCAATCCGTTTCTATTTCCTTCATTACAGGAACTTGGCGTGTTCTTGTTTCTGGCCAGAATATTTTAAAAATGCGCCGTAGACAGCGGTTTATAAATTTCTGAATGAAATTGACAAAATCATAGCCGCATTCCATAACTCGTAACCATACTTCACACACGAGTTAAATATTTTAATTTTCGGTTTTAAAAAGATATTTAGAGAACGACCTATAACAATCAGTAGGCCAAAAGATTGGCTGCCTAGATTCAATCTGTTCCAAATATCAACTCTGGAATATACAAACGTCTTGAGAATAATGTCGAAATAGCAAAAAACGGCATATCTCCCAAATTTCTACTTTCAATTCGAAAGATCGATGTTTTATTAACATTGTGTTGTTGATTGTTGTGTTGATATGCATAATATTGGGTTTGAAGATGTTTATCTACAAGTTCGCTCTATATTTAATCCGCCTGCATATAATCCAGCTTTCATTGCTTGTCGCAATGTCTGTGAGCCAGGAGATAGATGTTTTATGCATATTTCAGGTTTTCCAACTTTGTGTTAAGTCCCTAGGTTATACTACGTTGCAACTAACAATTGAGAACAACGATTAACAACAGTGGAGAAAGAACACAATCTTGTTTAGCACCAGCTCTAAAAGGTATTCTCTTAATATTACAACTGAACCCAAAAATTGAAAAAAAAGTATTTAAGTTGTTGTTTTGTTCTAAATCGTATTTAATTTTACTTTTTAGGCAACCGTTCATATTACAAAAACTTTCGTTCGCAAACTTTTGTTAGCTAAAGAATTAAAAGTATTTAACTTTTTTAAATTTTTTTTTACATATTCTGTATTTTCTTGTAAAAAGTTTTTTTTTTAAGTTTCGATAATACATATTTAAAAAAATTCAGTTTTTATTGTCTTTCGTAGAGTTTTGTGGCATAGTGTATATTGAAATCTGCCTTATTGTCTAAACCATCATCGAATGCCTTAACCAATCTTATAAATTTATTAAAATACGAGGTATGTAAAAATGTAAAAATCTCATTGCAAATGTATTACTTCGTATGACATATCGTATTATTGTAAAAAAAATAATAATTTTTTACCGTTTCTAAATAGTCACCACCCTAATAACTCAATACAAAAGTAAAAGTACCAACAACCTGCTGTTGATATTATCAGAGCTATCAATCACACGTTTAACACAGACAGTAGAGAAATATTGAAAATATTTGATTTCAAACAGGTTGACTTCTCAATGAGTACAAACAACGACATTTTAATGGAATATGTCATTTTATTGTATAGAAATTACCCAGCAAACGATATGATGACGAACACAGTCATATATAAACATATGAACAATTATTTGTAAATTTTCATTACATATAGTATTGAATTCAAAATGGTATACTGGGTTATTATAACGTTAACGTCGATAACATTTGATGAAATACTCGAATGGAAAAAGAAAAATGATTTTTGAATTATTTGCATGAAAGCATTTCATTTGAGAATTTTCTTTAAAAAAAAAAGATAAACGAAGAAAAGTTAACGTTCTTTTTTTTCTATTTATAGTTGATGGTTAAATTGAAATTTTTTACCCTGATTTTAGAAATTGAAATTGAATTCAAAATGAGTTCATTTTTTCGCATGTAAATTAAATGAATTTTAAACGACGTTTTGTTGTTGTTGACTTTAACTTTTTTTATATTTTTTATAAAATCATAGTGTATTTGTATGAAGTTTTCAAATGTAAAAATTTTGCGGACATTAAAGTAATATTTGGATTGCTTGTAAATTATGATCAATAAGATAGTAAGAGTAGATCGCCATGTATTTAAAGACCTTCGTTAATACAGACAACAACAAATGATCAATTTGAACCATGCATTGATCGAAAAACGACCAGAATGTGCCACAAGACAAAACCGGCAAAACCGGTTCAGGATACAATTAAAGCATTAAGCTTAGAACTGCTAGCCAAACACCAGAATTGGCTCTTACCGACTACTATTTGTTTTCCTCGATGGAACACGTATTGGCTGAGCAGCACTTCGACTCCTGCAAGGAAGTTTGGGTGACTAATTGCTAATGGTTTGCTTCAAAAGACGAACAGTTTTATTGGCGTGGAATCCACAAATTGCCTGAAAGATGGGAAAAATGTATAGCCAGCAATGGCCAATACTTTGAATAAAAGTTTTTTTTACTTTCCCATTAAAAATTAGTGTTTAATTTTCACACAAAAAGCTCAGGTATGAACTGTGCACCTGGTTTGTAAGTATTTACAACAAAAAATATATCCAGTAAAGTCCTATTCGTTGATGTGTGGTGAGTGTGACGAACTGTATTCGTGAGAGTCAGGCCGAATGATGGCATGTGAGTAGTGAAAAATTGCTTAAGAAAAATATTAGAATTTAACTCTTCTGCAATGATCATATCGTTGTTTTCAGCAAGATGAGTCATTGATGTTAAAAAAATTATTTGAAAAAAGAACTCTCGTATGAGACCTATAAGCACAACCCACATTTTGCCACCACAGTTGATACATTTGTCGATACTTTTGTAGAAGACTTAGAACGTATGTAGGGTACTTTGTGCCTCACAAAAATAGCGACACCACCAGCATTAGAGTTTCCCGCTGTGGTATGGTAAGTGAGACACCCGCCTACCAACCAAGCGTTCCTCGATTCAATCCCAGAGCAGACAATCTGACGACTTTCAATAGCGGCATCATCTCATAACATTGCTAGAGCGACTAGTTATGAGTATTAATTAATGCTATGAAAAGCATAAGTAATATTTTATTGTAATATTTTATTTTTTCATTTTTTTTATTTATATTTCCTTTACTTACTTAATAATTTATTTCAGTGTATGAATTTGAGACAATGCCTTATTACTGGATCCATTAGTTTACTGGATCCATTGGTTTAGAATTAAATTATAAAGTAGTGGGAGCTTAAAATCTAAGCTTAAAGTTGGGTTTTTGCCTTATACACAATTTTTTGAAATTGACTGCAATTTAATTTAGATTAGTTTTGCTTTTATATGGATATACCATGCAATAAATGGAGTGTGTTTTCATTTTGATAACGTTTTTATGATATCACAGTTGTGGTATGACAATATCCTTGGCAATTTAGATACTGTACACACCCTAAACTTTTCACCAAAGTGTGTGTATTTTGCTCGCTTAGATAAATTAAAGGTGATCTAAATGTAATTTTTTAAATTGTGAAACGACTACTGACTGTTTTCCCTTTTTTTGGCTTTTTGTCACTTTTAGCATTAAAGTCACTCAGAATTCGAATTCTCGCTTACACCCAGTGATGCAAAATGTGGCACAATTGTGTCATTTGTGGCCCTCTATTAATCTATTGTAATCCTTTTAGTTTAAAATTCTGCGAACTACTTGAAACCGTTCAGTACATTTTTTAATGTAATTTTCTTCCTGTTTAGAACACAAACAAAGTAGATTTTCAAAATACATGCGGTAACGGTAAAATATTGTTAATAAATAAAATAGAGAATATAGGACTCTATTAGGGTTTCAGATTTAAAAAGGTTAAAATATTAGTTAATTCTGATTAAAAATTGTTTGAATAAATTTTATATACGAATTTGTGTTCTAGGAAATCAATTCAGAATGTATAGGAAGTATTTTTTCTTTACAAAATTTGGTATAAACCAATAAAGGGTGGGCAAATTCGAGGTTAGGAAATAAATTGGCTTAAAAGCACATTGTTTTGACAAGTTCAGTTTTATGATATGATGTAAGGCAAATGTCCACCTCTAGCACGTCGGCAGACGTCCGCTCTTTTTACAAAATTTTGTACCACATATTGCAACATATTATGATACAAATATTTTGAAACTTAAAACACAAAAAACTATTACAAAGAGCGCCAGTGCCAATGAGGAATTGTTGAACTACAAAAATTAGAATTTATTTTCAATAAAATTAAAATTAGATAAAAAAAAATGTTTTTTTTAGCACATATCGCTATATAAGTCCAAAAATAACTAAGTTACAAAAAATAAAATAAAATTTTGTTTGTTTTATTTTTTCTTATGCGGCAAAAAAGAACGAAGTTGAACTATCTTGGAAGTTGTACAATCTTTTTGATAAGCACTATCGAGACAGCAAGAAATTGTTTTTAAAATTTTATCGAGTTGTGGATAAAAAACTGATTTTTCATACCATCTTGCATTTACAAGCTAATGCTAAGCTGAATATTAACCTATTCTATGTTTCTTAGCGGATTTGGAAATAAGAGAAATAGACCTTTTAAATTTATATATATTTTATTTTCTAAAAAAGTTTAAAAATGAAAAACCATGTGACTTAATAGGAAATACTAAATCTAAAAGGCGTAATTTCATATCTCTTAAGAAAATAGAAAATTTTTCTTCAAATACAAATCCTTTAATAAAAAAAGGTGTTTTTTGTTTATTTTCCATTTTAGAAGGTTTTTTGATTCTCTTGTAAAATTTTTCAAGTGTAACTTATGGCTGTTTTAATTGCATATGACTATAACATAACTTTAACAAAACAAAAAAAGAAAAAAAAACATCTGATATTGCTGTTGTTTTAATTTAAGTAAACGAACTAGTAATCAGAAAAATGTTTGGCCTCCTCAAATGTGTTTTGGCCCTTTTAAATCGTCAATTTGGCCCAAAAGAAAAGTCTCAGTCACTGTTCTTTTTATTTTTTTTCAATACCGTTATAGTTGGTTGTGTTTTGAGATTAAAACTATTATTTTGACCCGAACGATCTTAAAATCCGTCTCTGTTGTTATTATTGTATCCACATATTGCATACTTTTAGGCATTTAATTTAATTTAATTTCTTTAACCCTTTAAAGCTAATTTTTTTTTAATCTGACAAAAAGAAATAAAATTATAATAAATAATAAATAAATAAATAAAAAATTAAGTAAAATTTATATATTAGCTTTTGATTTTGATCCAGAAAAAAACCAAACATTGCAATGTTACACGTACGTCGGCATTTTTATCTTTCTTTTAGAATTTCTATATCAAGAAACTCATATGTATTTTTATCAGTAAATATATACATGGATGTACATATATCTATATATACTTTTATAATAGCAAATTTCAATCCTCGATATTATTCGAGTGTAAAAAATATATCAGCATAAAATACAAAACCGAATAAGCACCCTTTAGCATGTTTAGCACGCTCGAATCAACTTGAGCACATTTAATGTATTAAAATGTATTTAAAATACAATTTATTTAAAGACCAAAAGTAGCCAGCAATGATGAGGTAGAAGTTTAGTTCGAAAAATTTTCGAAATCTTTTGCAAAAATCGCATATAAATCTTGCAGCAGAAAACGGTGTCTTCCTTTGATCTTAGGTATGACTTAGTCTCAAATTATCATTTTTTCATTGGAGGTTTTCAGTGTCGATTATATATGTTTTAGTTTTCTTTATTCATCTAAAATTGTATTATAAATAATTCATATACACCCAATTCGGCTTTTAAACACGGTTTTGTAATAACAGGGTCTAGAAAAAAATCTGATTCTTTTTTAAACGATTTTATTTGGCTTAACACGGTTTGAAAAAGCTACTTCTCAGGATTCTGATAGGTTTCGTGACTGAACATTGCGCTTTGTGGAAGAGGACGGCGATTTGGAAAGCGGGCACCCCAGACTTCTGCCGAGCTTGCAGCGATACGGGGAAGCCAGAGACTAATTGGGATATTTGACCTGGGGTTATATCTATCAGGTCTAGTTTGCTTCAATAGGTGATGCCCGGCATATACTTGGATGTTCATTTTTGTAATTTAATTTTTTTCGTTTGTATGATCTCTTTAGCTCCTTACTTTCTGTTCTGCCACCTTTCCTTCCTTTTTCTTCCTTTCTTTATCTCTAATTTTTTCTTTTCCATTTTCTTTTTCTGTTCCAGGAAAAGCTCTTTTCCACAATGGGTCTCTGTGGTCTCTAGGTGGTGTACTTTCTAACATACCTGCCTATTAGGACAGGATATAAATATACTATGCCGTTAGAAAGAGCACGTCTACACCCTAATGATCATTTTGAGGTAAATTATTCCAATAATTTTGAAGTTGTTTTTAAATGTTAATTGGCCTAAATTTATACAAATCTTTCTACTTTTGCAAATCAATATGGGTTATGTTTTGTAACACGCTTAAACAAATTATTGTCATGCAATCTGTTGGTTTTGTTGCTTGTGCAATATTTAAATCTCAAGTTTTGTTCAGCTTGTTTACGAATACTGAGGTCATACAAAAAAGGTTAATGTCGATACTTTCTAACTATGGGCTGTAGGTCCTTTGGGACGTTATAATGGTTTAATTACAATAATTATTAATAAAATTGAGAAGAAATTAAATATATAGGATTGTATGCTGTCAAAAAAAGAATTAAACTGATTACGTATTTTGAATAATAAAATTAATTTGATGAATAAATTTTATATACTTATACATTTCAAAATATTTGAAATAAACCGATTAAAAATTATTTGTTATTTTGATACACGAGTACTGCAACTTTTGCTATTAAATTTGTTCTTTTTTTAATACAAGCATAAGCTGTATGTTATCTAAAAACTTAATGTTTTAATTTGTTTTAAATATTTGTTAGGTTTGTTAAAACAAAAAAAAAAAAAATAAATACAATTTAATTATAAAACCAGGAGAGGAAAGTAATTAAAAAAAAGAAACGTTAACCAAAATGCAGATTTTATTAATATTGATGGACGGGGAAGTACAGACTTCTAAAGTCAATAAAAATAACAGTAATGTAACCCATAATTATACTTTTTTTTCTTTTCTCTATCACAATTTATGTATTTGTTTTCTATTTTTCTAATTGTTTTGATAACAACTAAGCTAAGATAAATGTCTTTATTAAAACATCGGTTAAGCTCGAATCTTCATTAACCAAAAAGCTCCGTTTCACATTGATTTTTGAATTGTTTTCACAAGAATTTTAGTAGATTTTTGAAAATCATTTGTATAGGGCGACGAGTTAAGAATATGGTTGGCAACTGACTGGGTAAACCAATTTAACGCACCCGGGCTTAATTAATAAAATTAATTTGTACCATTTTTTAGCTCGAAAGATAATGAACTGATAAATTTATCAAAATAAAAATGTATCAAATCAATTAATTTGTACCATTTTTTAGCTCGAAAGATAATGAACTGATAAATTTATCAAAATAAAAATGTATCAAATCACTGCTTATAACTTTTCCCCACCTCTTAGCCAATTGCACAATCCCGTCTCAGAAAAACTTCCAGTATTTTAAAGCCAATTTTAATATATCTTAAAAAGAAGTGGTTCAGTGGCATGTCAAAAGTTATTGTATCCGTAAAGACAGCCAATAGTCGGAAAGAGCAGTGTTCGGAGAATACGGCAGATGCAGCATTTGATCGTTTCTAACAATTGTTGGCAACTTTTATTACGTGAGGTCGAGCGTTATAATGCAAAAGCACAACTTAGCCATGTTTGTCTTTAGTTCTTTGTCGACAGTTCCGATAAGCTATCGAGAAAGAGCGAGCCAAGTGTAAGTAACCTACGTCTAACTGCAGACGGACACACACTCTTCTCTTCCTCAATCGATATACAACCTTGGCAGAAGTCATTCGCCGGTAAGCGCAGCCTTTGATATTGTCTGCCCTTAATGAAATGCCCAATGAGGTTAGCCACAGTAAAGGAGATGCTCCCACGATCCAATTTAAACAACTGATTGAGACGCCAACGATCCAATCTACGCCAGATGAGTCTAACAATGAAGCAATATTCCCCTCTGCCCAGGATCAGTCAGCGTTCAATAAGAACATACTTTTGCCTAATAGACAGCTTAACGGAGGATGGCATGGTTCAAACAAAGTAATTGAAGTCTGCTCTGATCAACGATTTTTAGCAGCTCATAGAACACAATACCGCCTTGATACCGCCAAGAGTCGAAAATTGCATTATAAATACTAACACTATGTACACATTTGTTCTAACAAATAAGAATATTTTCGAATTGAACGAAATTTGGAAGCAGTTATAAAACCCGGTTAAAAAAAAATAATAATAACGATACGAGCCAGTGTCGCCAGTAAATTTTGTGAAAAAAACCTAGGCTTGTTAAAAAAATTTCCTCTACGAAAATCCGTACGCCTTTTAGTCATTAAAATGTAAGAAAAAAACAACAGCAAACAAAAACAACAACTCCATAGAAATATCTTATTTTGGGTTTTAGACTTTTATTAGTTAGAATACATACACTTTATAGATAAAAAGACTTTTTTATAATTTTTATTCCTAACATAGGTATTTACTGCTTTAGATCAGAGCAACAAAATCTACTTCTTAGGAGATTGGGAGCGCCGAATCCAAATATGCATCCCATTTTTGACGATTTTCAGGATATTTCCTAAAATGTTATTCAATAAAAAGTGAAAATATAAAAATGAAGAGTAGTCCAGCTGAGTCGTTTGTAGTGTTTAGGATTCATTTCACGCTTTGGAGTCACTCTTCATGCTTCTAAAATTATTGATATCGTCTTTCAATTTTCGCCATATGTTGATGTTGTTGCTCTCCTTGCACGTCGCTTATATCTCCTACACTAGGCATCAATTGATCAATTAATTCGTAGTTACTATGATCATGTTGCTAAAAATAAAAACACACTTAAGATATTGTTACATTTTTACCTTTTCAATAACGTTTGTTTATGAGTTAGTAGATTGGAGTTAAAATAAAATAAATCTTGTGTTTGGTTTTTAATTAAAATCTTTTATTTAACACAGTTTTGTGTTCCACTGCTCATAAACTTTTCCTTATTATTCTCTCTGTTTACAGCTTTGTAAGCAACAATAATTACTCGACAGATCTTTTTACCTAAAGATCTTCAACCCTATTGTTATTACAACTTAGGTTCGATCACAACCTTTTTAACCAGAGGTTATCCTCAATTAGCTCTCTCTGAGTTAGCGCCAATTAAACTGGTTTTTACCTCACGACTAGCCTCACGAGTTTACTCCTTATAAGCTCTTCACACCGAGTTCAATTCAATAAACTCTCTTCACGCTGAGCTTACACATAAACTGACTGCTGTCAGCATTGATGTTCTTTTTATATGACTGAGTAAACAATACTTCGAAAGTTCTCGAATCTCTCGATATTTCAGGTAGATTCCATTTCTTTCTTTTATCTTCTTTTTAGTTCTTATGAAGCCATGCGAATGTAAACATCTACTTTCTTTAGTTCTTATTGTTTGTTGTTGTTTGTTATTGTCTGTTATTTGTTTTCTTTTCTATCTGTTTCTGTTTATGTCATTTATTTTTATTTAATACATTTCTGCTAATATTGTAGTTGTCAATTTGGTTATTTTAAAGAGCACATATAGTTCTTTTTGCGGTACTTGTTCTTTCTTTTTAGCAATGTAATAAGCGACGGGAGTGCCCAACCTGATTTTTATAATTTGTAAGGATTTTTTAAAAATTAATGTATAATTCACACGCGACAATTGAAAGTATACAAATTAAACATATTAATTGAATTTTATTCCTACATTAAATTATAAATATTTACTACCTGTCTAATGTTTCTCAATGACTTCTTGTTCCTTTAACCTGTATCCTTGTTCAGTAGCTTATGTCATAAGTAAAAGTTAGTTATGATAGTGGAAGCTCTTTTATAGTCCTTTATGAATACTTGAGCAGTTAAAATCCTAAGATTGACTTAGGAAATGCAGATAAGAGAGTACAACATACAGTAATGTTTAGTTTAAGTGTATTTTCACTAAAAAAAAACATTACCGAACTTAGAATCATTACACGAAGACCAATCCATTAAGATCTCTATGTCCAGCTTAATAACACAGTCGCAGGAATAGCATTGTCACTTCAAGCAAAACCAAGCATTTTAATTGGAAAATTATCGTCTCAAATTTGGATTAGCAGAGAGCCATTACAAAGAACAAAATTGTTTCCATACATATTTCACAACTTTGCCAAAATATGATTGAAATTTCTAATGAAGACAATAATCCGTTTTAACTAAACGGCATTATAAAGAAGTAAATCTGCCGTGTTGGAGTGCATATAATCCAGAAATTTTCTATAAGACGGAATTGTACCCAGAATAAGCTACTGTGTAGTGTGCAGTTTCATGAAGGTTCATTTCTTTTAAGAAAACGGTGCAACTGTGACTATCAATGTGAATCGGTATTTTAATATGTTGAAAGAGTTTTTTTTACCCAGAACTGCATATGCCTCCAGCAAAATGGAATAACTGCACACATAGCCAGACCACTTGTGCCGGAGCTCCACGAAAATTGCCAAACAAATTAAAATCCAGAAACTCCACTTTCCGTAGCTACACCAGTTCAGGCTATATAAATTTCAAAAATCCAAGCTGGGCGTTATCACGCCCATACAAAAAAAATATATATTTGTCTATATCTTTAAAATGGTTACAGTAAGAGTATCAAATTTTGGCCCAAATAGCTTTAAAGTCAATAAAAAGTCAAGTAGGCATGGTACCTTCCATTTGAGGTAAATATTGATTTTTATATATCTCGAGAGCAGTTAAAGTGTAAGTTTCTGTATTTGGTCTAAATGACAAATCACCAGACAAAGAGTAGACGGAATTGGATAAGAAAGCGTGGTTCTCCCACACACAATAGATGAAAATCTATATACAAGCTTGTTAAAAGACATTTTCGGTATTATGAAGATTATGACCCGTAAATAATAATATAATTGATATGGAACTGATCTAACCCCATGAAATCTCCCCAAAAATCTCTTTCTTTAAACATGATAGAAACTTTGTGTATAATTTTGGATTTAAGAATACGGAAGAAGCAGATTATTAATCAGAATAAATAAAAACTGCACTGGTAGAAGAATGCAACAATACTTCCCCGAAACTACACAAAAACTTGTTGCGTCGACGGAAAATCATCGTAAAGAAAAACAAGGTCTCACCAAATACTGAATAATATTCCATATTTTTTCTAAGACTGCAGACAATACACGAAATAAGCTGTGATTTACATTTTTCAATAGTGTCATGACTCAGGACAGCTGTTTAAAGGTTTGAATTTCTATTAGTTTGTATTGATACATGCATATACACTTCATTTCTCAAAGAATCTCAAATATCAGAATATTCCGCATATTTTTGTAAACTTAATTAAAAAATCACTACTTTTTTTAGTTATGACACTATCAAAATAAATGATCGATATTTTTTCATATATATATTCATATTTTCTTTAAATTACTTTTACAAATATATATAAAAGCATGAATATATAATTTTAATTGAAACGAAGATGTATTTTTATAAAAGTTATGCGTTTAAATCTTTTTAATATCATCCTTAGCTTTGATGCTGTAAGTGTTTAAAGTTATATTTTGAAAGCACACGAAATAAACTGTGAGCCACTATATCTTGAGAACAAGAATAGCGAAAGTTTCTAAATTAGGTTCAAAGAACGTCATGAACAATACACATCAACAGTGAGTAATTGGGCGAGATTGGTTAAGTGAGCATTCTTAGGAAATACAACATTTTGTATCTGCGAAAAACGGGCAGCAATTATCACATATGTTTAGATTTTGACGGGAAGGGGCAAAATGGTGGAGAAGAGTACAACTAAAATAATAATTAAGATAGTGGTAGCGAAGCACACCCGGCTATAATTAGTATAACATAAAAATCAATGTTTGTTTGAAGACTGTATACAGGTAAAAAGCAGAACCTATAGTGTTCTTCTTCAAAAAGGTATTGCTACTCGTATTTGAATTTCTTATTGTATTTCAATTGGAGCTGCAAAACAATCGACAGTACTATCGATAGTATAGATAGTTTTATTTTTGGCTGGCCATCGATAGTTTTTTTTACTATCGATACTATCGTCAAATTCTAAGAGTAAATATACGGAGGCCACTAAATATAGTCAAAGGCGTCTGTAAAATTTTATAGTTACATAAGGACACAGTTTAACAGTTTCTTAAAATTCTATTTAGTCAACACAAATAAAGTATGAATTGTAACTAAAATATATTCGTACATACGATTTTGCATTTGACCAAAACAAATTAATATTCGTTTCTTCCGACCATATAATGTTGTTCTAGTTATTACGGTGCATGTGTTGCTTCCGTTCTCTGAGAAATGATACATTTTGAAGACTCTTACCATAAGTCTAGCTTCCATAAGTTTTATTTCTTATTGTGCGACTTGAAACAGGAGAATAAGTTCATTTTTTAGGCTTTTCATGGCTTGAAAAGATTAATCTTTGAAGTACGAATTAAAAGTTGGCAGGTGTTCTACGCTTTCACTGGATTTTATTAATTACTTTAGTTTTGGAAACTTCAATACTTTAAACTTTATTATATTCTGGAAAAAAATTAAGTGTCCCTATTTTTTGTGTCAACACTGTATATTTATTATTATTCTTTCCCTTTCACTTAAATTATAATATTGTTGTCACTAGTAGTACTTAAAAGAATCCGATACTATCGAGTGGGCCGACTATCGATAGTTTTACAGCTCTACACCCTACAGTTTAAGTGTTACCAGCCAGCAATTGTAAATAAAATAATTAAAGCCATCAATGTGCTCATAGAAGCAAAAAAAATAATAATAATATAACGTTAGCTATCATTATAAAATGGCATTAAATTTTTCTATATCTTTTTCTGTATCTTAACCTTTCTATAGCCGCCCGTTGGTCTCACAGACCAACCAACTCACAGACCATTTTCAAAAGGTTGAAAATAGTGAAAAATAATAAAAGCAAAACTATTGCATGGATTCATTACTTTCCTTATGTTTTCTAGTTTCGAAATTTGAAATGCTTTTCGCAGTGTTCTATCAGGTAAAACTAAGAAGTAATGTTTTAAGAGTTAGTTTAAAATTATCTGCGAGGTATAGGAAGGTTAAAAATAGGATAAATGTAAAAATTTAAATTCAATAGGTATAAAACGTGGATAACTTTGTTTCATGAATAAAGCTTTTTATAGGCAAAATCATTTTTGATCTCAATCCCATAAAGCACACATATAATCACAAAAATGAAACATATTTTTTAAGCAATAATTACCAAAACTTTGAAACAATATAATGAATGGTAATGAAAGTATTAATATCAATAAATTGCTAGATTGTAAAATATTTTCTTATAATAAAATTGTGAAGAAAAGTGTTCAGGTAATATATAACACAGCAGGGTGAAAATCCTTCTTAAATTCCCTGCTCAATATTTTGCCTCATATATAAAAAAAGAACTTAAATTTTTTAAAAGCCTAAAACATGCCGTTGAACTAAGTCCTTAAAGCAGTAATTATTAAAATACCTTTTTATCTTTTGTTGTTTTTTACTACCGAAAATGCTAAACCACAAATAATCCCTCTGGATTTTATTATAAACTTCCACTAATATGGTAATTTTTTTTAATATTACATCAGATTTAATATTTGGAAATCCTCTTATGTGATAGGAATTATGCTAAAATTCTTAAAAAAGAAAAAAAAACTAAAATAAATGTAAGGATGCTGTAAGATGATGCACTTACCTCTGCAACAATGCTACTGTTGGATTCAAGATCTGCACAACTGGGATTATCACTGGAATCACATACAAAGCATTTAATAGCAGAACCTTTTTTTTGTAGGGCAGGCAAGTAGAAATGAACAGCACGCCGTTGAAGAATTCGTAGAAAGAATTATTTTTTATTGAAATATTTATTGCGCACATTTTCACAACACACATTGGTTTTTTTAATGCCACAAACACGATTTTGATTTTTTTTTTAAAATAAGTATTTGTTCCCAAGTGTGGCATAAGAAACCGCAATAAAAAAAGCAACAACCAGCAGTGCCACAATTTTAACACATCATTTTAGCATCATCAACATCATCATTAATGATTTGAAGGGAAATAGAAAAAAGAGACACACAATATAACAAAAAATATTTATTAATTAAAATACACAGCGAAATAATTAAAAACAATTTAATTTTTTTATTTTGTTTATATTTTAATTTATTTTTGATTATTTTTTCATTTTATACAAACCATTAAAAATGAACTGCACTAATAGTAGAAAGACCGTTAAAAATGAATAATTTTTTAAAAAGCTTAACGACATTTTTTATATGCAATTTTTATATTTTACAAAACTTTCTCTGATTTTTTTTTATTAAAATAAGGCCTTTATTTAAAAAAAATTAACACTATTATTACAAAATTCACAGTGAATTTTATTATATTTTAAAATTATTTATTTTTTCAAAATTTATAAAAAAAATTGCACGCTTTTATTTCCTTAAAATTATTATTAGTTTTTTTTAATATTTTTTTTTTAAATATCTTTTCAAATATATTTTTAAACCGATTTATTTCACAGTCAACTGAAAACTAAAACGAAATTCTGCTACAACATCAACATTAAGGGATGCCTTCTGCAATCGTCTATTTGTGTGTGTATATGTATGTGTCATTCTTTACCACTGTCGTGGTTGCTTTCCTTTTCAATCGCTGATAGTCTTCGTGCGACTTGTACAACAATGTTCGGTTTTAAACACACATAGACTTACCCCACATAGAATTATTGAATGAATCCGAAGCAAAAACCCAAATACAAATACACACATTCAAACAAATATTCTTACAAACATACACATTAATACGAGTGTACATATAGAAAAAAAAAAACATAAAAATAATATTTTTCACCACAAATAGAAAAATAACATGAAATTGCAGAACTTATGACTGTCAGTCAGTTAGTCAAGTCAGTCAGACAACCGGTCGGTTAAAATAAATAATAATGCGAAAAAATTATCAAGAAATAAAAAAAACCTCGCATAACATTTATTCGATTTTATGTTTCCAACTTGAATAAGTCATCGGCGTAGGAGTACTTCTCTTTGGCGCCACTTTTTGTTTTTCTTTTCTGCAGATTAGACAAAAGGAGACTCTCAGTAACAAAAGTTAAGCGTGTGTTAAGCGACTTTTCTTATACGCTGCATTACACAAAATAAGAAAAATTCTTTTTTTTTCAGAAAGATGTAAAGAAAAGGTAAGTTTCGAATAAAATCGTAGAAATGGCGCTGAGTAGAAGGGTAGTGGACTTTATGACATCGAGATTTATAGCAAAAGTCCTAGATAGCAGATCTGCAGAACAATATGCGGGCGACGGGTAGATAAGTGTTAACACAAACAACGGTTACTCAGAAGCGGAGGAATGTCGCTTGTCGTTGATGAGCAGTCTGGCGTCTGCGTCTGCGTCGGGCATTAACTGTCAAGGATAGCAAACGTCAAATTTAAAGATATTCCTTGTGATATCATCCAAAGAGAGCTTAAAATTGTGGAATGATGGTGGAAGTCAAAGGTTTCATTCACTAAAAGGAGAGAACTCCATAAATAGAGACATATTCAGTTAAGGTGATCTCAAGAAAAACAAAATTAAATATCTAGAGATAATTTTAAATAGTAAACTAATGATATACAGAAGGCTTGGTGGAATGCTGTACAATAAGTTTATCATGATGATCAGGCAAATTGTGTTGTATGAGCAGATAGAATATATTTAAAGATAACAAAGGCGAAGTTAGGCCCAATACAGCAGTTCGTTGGCATAATTAGGGCAATGAGAGCGTCCTCATCGGCTACACTAGATGCTCTGTTAAAGTCCGCTTAATATAGCAGTGAAGAACAAAGCCATACAGACTTTTTTTATCATTCCTCTAGGGAGCATATTGACTTTGCACAAAGCATCCATTACTTTGTTTCAGTTTCAGTTTCTTTAATCAAATTAATTTTCAAGCTAAGTAGGTGTGGCTTATTTTAGGTGAATTTGTCTGGAGAGTGGTTGAAGTCTTTTTAATGAAACACTGCAATTACATTTTTTCGTCATTTCCTATGCTGGTTATTTGAACCTTGGCCGCTTATGTTGTGTGTGTGCCCTCTAACTACTACACCACGCCACTCCCCAAGCCATACAGATTATGGTTAGGATACTGAGAGAAAAGTCGAACAAAAGATTCTTTTCAGGAGCATCACAACATGACCGGTTAAAATATTGATAATTTCTCTTGGACAATTACTTGGACAGGACAAAATAAATTACGACTTTAAAAAACGTTTTCTAACGAAACTAAGTAATAAAAATAGATAGAGTAGTCTAACGGTTAAAAACTCCTTTACAATGCAGACCGTTATGTGGTTAACGGATTGAAATTTGAATTGGACCGAAGGTATTTAAGTCTAGAATGAAACATTAAAAACCCAGAAAACTGGTAACCGATTTCAACTGGTAAGCGATTTCAACTGGTAAGCGATTTCACGTCATACAAAGTTGTGAACAATTCATCTCGTGTATAAAATACAAAAGGCATGAAATAGCTCTACTATCTGAATATCAAGCAGCCATTTGAGTACTTAGCTCCTATGAAATTGACTCAAAGGGTGAACAGAATCACATTCGTATTGGACACGATACCATCCTAGAGAAAGTGGGCGAACCGATTTTAACGCGTCGGACAGATTAGACGATATTCAATTTGAACTTTGGTAGAGCTTATCAGGGCAGGATACTTTCTAGAGACGAGTGTGCTGCTGGCTCTGTTCTTTGCGATGACACAATGCGGTTTATACCAATTGCTCGAAGACGGAAACGGGTACAGGGCCCGGTTTTTACTCTGATGATCTGGACCTCAGGGTCTCTGTCAGACTACCCGATGATAGCACTGTTTTTAAGTCGGAGGTATTCGGGAATTAAGCCCCGACGTCTCGAGGCCTAGGATTAGCATCTATTTAGACAGTTTCGCAGTAGTTGGTACTATCGACTCGTATGTGATTAAATCGAAATCTGTCGTAAGCTACATTCGCTCACTGGCCCATCTGGAGCGATATTATGTCGAACTGATGTGGGTTCCAAGTCATGCGGGCATCCGATACAATGTAATTGCTGATGAGTACGCTACTGTTTCTCGTACAGAAGGAAGTGCATGCCCCTCTATGTGCGTCGTCAATATTGTTAAATAAATAGGCACTGAGCAGGATGGAACATAGGTGAATCAATATCACCACTTGTAGAATATCCAGTATGCTTTGGCCCGGTCTGTCTATGGAAAGGATAAGGTTTCTTCTTAGGCTTGGCTTCTCTTGGGCATAATTACCTGCATTGATAGATCGCATGTTGGAGCGCATATGATGAAAAAATTTTTCATGGCTACTGTAGGAGCTATCAATATGAGGAGGACTCTGCGAATGTCCTGCTCTATGGGAGCTTAGACTAAAGCACTTGAGTGCATGTCACTTCCATGATTTGGACTATCTTAGGGACGTGTCACTGTGCTCAAATGCTCAGATGAGGAAACTGAAATTTTTGGGTCTTGAGGTGGCAATCTTTTCTGGGATTCTCCCATGTCCGGCCATGCGACCTCTTCGATAGGTCTGGCCTAGTTAAGGATAACACAATTGGCTTTAGAGCATCCAAGTGAACTCGCGAAATGCGAGCGACCCATGTAACGTAACCTAACCTAGTATGTAACAGTCTAAGTAAATGTAATTACTTGAAGTCAGGGAAATGAACAGCAGATAAACTGATACAGAAGGCATTTTCCATGCCATCGATGGGGCTTTTCAAGCCAAACAGATTTAAGACAGTCCAAGCCTCGGCTAGGCAGCTATAACAGAAAATGATAAATGGTCTACGGACCGGAGAATGAAGACTTAACAACCATGTGAGGAGAAATCTGAAGCACCAGAATATTTGCTTGGTGGAGAACAGGCGCCGATAAAGTAGGTAGAAGGAAACTACCACTACTGATACCTACCGACATTCTAAATTTCTTCTTAGCAATAAGGTTCGAAGAGATAGTTACACCCTATACTAAACGAAGACTGTACGACCAAACTGTGACAGTAGTATAATATCTCTTAGCAATAATAACACTAAATAAGAGTTATAAAAAATTAGCGGTTGTTTTACTAGACAATATAAAATATGTTTTCTTACATGATTCTGTCGTTGTATAAGTAAGAGAGCCAAATATTTGATATTGAAGCACAGGCTTTAATTCGATGCATGGCTGTAATACGCTTCATATCAAGATACCTTTAAGGCATCGAAGGTTATTCAGTGGCTAATCATCAGAGATTTTTCTTCTAAGCATTAGTATAAAAGAGTATGTTATAAAAGCTCTAAACGAGTTGTAAATTATTTCAAACTTAATTAATTTTAACTTTTCCCTTAATATTATCTTATTATTATAAAATGTGTTGTGAATGTAAAATATTGTTACGAAAATAAACGGCACTATTTGTAACTTTTGTGGTAATTATTCTATAGGTTTGTGACAAAGCTACGAGCATTGTAATGTAGGTATGTTGTAGAATATTCTAGAAAATTCGAAACTAATAATAAAAAAGTATAAAGGCCGCGTCACTTTAACATCAAAGAATAATACACTCATTTGGAACATAAGTATGTTATTTGTGGGCGCATCCACTGTTAGCTAAGTTTGTGTTGGAAGTTATATAAGTTGGACATTGTGTATAAAATTAATTTGGAAATAAAGATTAAATAAAAGTAAAAAATTCCCGTAACAATCGTATATATAAAAATAATCTGTGTTTGTATGTTTGTGTGAGGTCTATAGACAGCTAAACTGCTTAACAGATTACCCTGAAATTTTTACAATATCTCGTTCTATGTGCGAAAGGAACTATAGGCCATATAAATTTCAATATACCAACTGAGCAGTACCACGCCCATAGAAATTGAATATTTATTTGTTAAACAGTAAGAGTCTGTAAATTTGGTCCAAGTAGCTGAATAGTTAGTGCAAATCATCAGTTAAAAAGTGAGCGAAATTGGACAAGTAGGCGTGGTAAGTCCCATACAAACTAAATATTAATTTTTGTATATTTTTGTAACAGTTAGAGTGTAAGCATCTAAACTTGGTCTAAATGACTGCGTAATTAATATAAATTATTGGTACAAAAAACTGCGGAATTGGTTAAGCGTGCATAGTAAAATAAATTTTTCTATATCTTGAGAACTGTAATACTACAGTAGAAGTTTCAAACAACGTCGAACACAACGCACATCATCAGTCAGTGATTGGACGAGATTTGATAAGCGGGCGTGAGACCTTTCTTTCATACTAAAAACGAACTATACATATGTTGGGAACAATAACTAGTGCTTCTTGCTTCATCAGCCAAAACCGCCAAAAATTAAATAAGCGGGTTAAAACTATTAAGTATTTCACTCAATAAGTCCGGAGGATGACACATAGATGGCGTTACTAGAATTTTGTTCATATGATTTTTTTTGTATTAACCTTCAATCGATACTTTTATAAATTTGACAGTAATCTGACTACTGACTCGTGAGCTGTAGCATTTTGAACGAAGCAACTTTTGTTATTCAAAAAAAAAAAAAAAAAAAAAAAAATGAAAAAAAAGTAAATTTCGGGTTTTAATAAAGCATTGGTTTTTGATGCAAAAAATACAGTGGAAACCAAACAATGGCTTGATTAACATTATCTAAACTATGCTCCATCGAGACAAATGGTAGAGAAGTGGTTTGCTGAGTTTAAATGCGGTCTAACCAGCACAAATTATATAGAGCTCAGTGGACCGCCAAATGAGGCTGTTATTCCAGAAAACATCAAAAAAATTTACAAATTGGTTATGAACGATCGCAAGTTGAAGATGCACGAGCTAGCTGATATTGTAAAGATATCGGGTGGTAATGTTTTTACGATTTTATACGAACATTTTGGTATGCAAAAGCTACGTTCAAAGTGGGTGCCACGTGAGCTCACGAATCGTGCCACAAGTCGATGAAAACAATGGTAAAATTGAATGATTTTGACTTCGAATTGCTTACCAACACAACATATTCTCCAGATTTAGCCCCCAATGACTTTTTCCTGTTTTCAGATATCCAGAGAATGCTTGCTGGAAAGAAATTTATGTCCAACACTGAATCTGAGGCATATTTTGACAAGAAAAAGAAATCATAATGGATCCGCCATCCAACGTTTTTTTTCTCAACTAGTACTTATTTCATGAATGGTACACTTAGCTCATGTCCGCTGAACGAATATGGTGTTGTGTACGCTTGAATTACAGAAGATGCCGATATTGCCAAAAAAAAAAAAATCATCTTTTCAGACGAAGCTCATTTTTATCTTGGCGGGTATCTAAACAAGTAAAATTGTCGCATTTAGGGCATAGAAAACCCACGCGCATACATTGAAAAGCCGATACACCCAAGACGAGTCACTGTTTGGTGCGGATTTTGGTCCAGAGGCATAATTGGGCCATTTCTCTTCGAAAATGAGCAAGGAGTGGCCGTTACAGTCAATGGCGATCGTTATCGGTGCCATGTTGAACGAATTTTTGTTCACAAAAATTGAAGAGGAGGATATTAGCAACATTTGGTTTCAACAGAACGGCGCTACGTGCCACACAGCCGAAGCTACACTCGATGTTTTTCGCGCTGTTTTTGAAGATCGCATTATCAGCCGCAGAGCTGATGTCGTTTGGCCACCTCGGAGCTGCGATTTGACACCGTTGGACTATTATTTGTGGGTTGTCGTCAAAGATAAGTGTTACGCCAACAAGTCAGAGACAATTGACGCTTTAAAGAACAATATTTGTGAAGCATTTGGTGAAATACAGCTGCACACAATCGATAATGTGCTTAAAAATTGGACCGATCGTGTAGGCTACTGCATGGCCAGCCGAGGCAGCCATTTGAATGAAATTATTTTCCATTATTAACTGGTAGAATTGTACTTTCAAATAAAAAAAGAAATTTGAGAAAATATTCAGTAGTTTTTTTATAGCATTTTCAAAAAAATAAAAAATTATTTGGCGGACCCTTTATTTAAATATTTAACAATAATATTTATACTTAATTATACTTATTCTCCTATTACATACGTAGTAAAAGACATTGATTTAAAAACTAATATCAAATTGTCAACTTTTTTTATATGTATCAAAAAATTTTTTTCAAACTACCGATTTAAATAACAGCAAGTTTATAACTAGAGCTTATAAATATTTTTTGTGTCCTCTTTTCTATTCATTGTTTTATCGATGTATTTATGTATGTATAAGCTCTCTTTTATGTATCTTTTTCTCCCTATTCTCTTTGTATTTAAAATGTTTATCTTCTCAAAATCAGCCGTGTATCCATGCTAATCGTGTTTGATGAAAATTTTACTTTATTCTTACTTATCATGTGGACTTGTTGAGTGACCTGTTATACTATTGCTTATAAAAAATAATGTGTGCTTAAAGGCTGCATACAAGTAAAAAGCAAATTCTTTAGTTGTAGAACGGACCAAAGGCCACCTTATATATTTCGATTTGGACCGAAAGATCACAGTTAAGTTAACTAAGGTAGGTGTAGCGTATCACGCCGGGTTATATTTAGTATCATATCAAAGTAGTCTTTGTGTAGCGAACTTAATAAGCCATTCTTAGCCTATAACAAAAATTACTGCGGTTACAAGATATGGCGTCAACATATTTCACATTCACGAAATATTACTTTTTTACTATTTCTCTTTTATTTAATTTTTCTTTTTTTATTTTCTGTTGGTGGTGGAGTAACAGTTAAAGTTCTTGTAGTTATTCGAGTAATCTTTGTAAATAATTTTACCTTTCAAAGTCTGCAAAAATATTTTTTGTTTACTCAAGTATTTAGTTTTTGTTTAGTTTTATCCTTCTTTCTTGACTTCAAGGAAATCATGTGGTGATCAACGGCGAAGCTAATGTTCTATTTAAGCAAGTACCGGACTAAAGAAAAACATAATTCCTTTTGAAAAAATTTATATGGGAAAGGACGCTTTAAAGTATATATAAATAATTTACAAAACAATAAAAACGTAGAAAAGTAAATAAATAAGTAAAAAAAAACAAAAACAATTCTTTTATGAACATATTCAATTCACCTTAAAGAGAAAAAGAGAACAAGTAAAGTAAAGTAAAAATACGACAGATACTCTTTCAATGATCTCTTTTAGCGCGTGTAAAATTGAGGGAATGCTTAGTTAAAACAGAAGCGATTTTGATTATCTATAAAAGACATTCTAACAGAACGAAATAAAAGCTGATGTCAGCTTGTTTCTGACCACTAAACTAAGTATTCGACATTGCTAATGCTGCCCCGCATTTTTGATAAAATCAATCGCTTAAAAAATTTACTCCTTCAGTCACATTTGTCAAATATTTGACGCAAAAACGTAACCACTACGTTATAGAATTATTTTATGGAAACATTACCTTTTAAGCCAGCGTTTCTTATTTAAAAGCAAATAATATGTTAGTACCAAAAAATTTTTAGATTTTTAAAATAATTAATTTAAAAAAGAAATAAATAATATATAAAATAACAAATATTTCTATAAAATAATAGTCACGTTTTATTCGACATATATTTGACAAATGTGACCGTAGCTTTTCAACCTATATCGGAAATTTCTAATCTAAACAAGGTCATGCCTCAAAGTATGCCAAAATGTTCCCCAGAAATTATACGTAATAGAGATATAACAATAGTTATGGGCAGCGTTGCCAAATGTACCGATTTATCTGTATTTTGTAATTTTTTTAAGCATTGAGCAAGAGTTGAATTTTTTGATTAAAAATAAGTTTTTCTGTAAATTGTGCAGATTTTTCAGTTTTTAACATTTAAGTTTTTTACTTTCAATTTTATTTTAACTACTATATCTGAAGTAACAAGTTCACCCTATTTGCTTAATATGACTCTGGTAAGGCTTACTCGTACTTTTTTCAATGCGACAATGTAATTATTCCCTATTTTTAGCCATAGATCACAAAGAAAGAGAGAACTTAAGCAGTGTGAATATACGCACATTTAGGTCTAAGAAATTTGCGTTTTTTTTGCGCAGTTATTTCAGAAATATAATTTTTTTGGGATAATAATAGTGGGCCCAAGTTACATACTACGTAAGTACGTACTAGGGTGGGAGATCGGATGGTTATTACTCGATCGGTTTTAGCCGTTTTTTTTTTTTTGGTTTTGTCTAATACGGTTTCTTCAAAATCTTCATTTTTCGAATATCGAATAAACCGGTCAATTCAATTAAGTATAATTTTTATACGTTTGTATATTATTTATTGCAAATATGCTCATCGTTTAACCACTTGTATAAATTTAGTTGTCCTAAGTATTTGTATATATGACAACCTTGAACGTCTAACAAAGAATGTACAAACCAAAGATATGCTCACTTGAGTAACAATAACTTTTTCTCATCTTCTTTAAATAAATATTGATTTTTATATATGGAGAATGATAAATTAGGCTCATTGAAAGCCCACACACCCACAAACGCCGGCTTCGAATGGCAGATATATTAGTTAGCAAAGTTTTTCACAGCGTGTGTATTAACATAACCAGTGGCTAGTAATGTTGTGAGGTGATATCCCTGTTGAAAATTGTCAGATAGTGTGGCCTGGAATTGAACCAACAAATTCTTGGCTGGAAGGTGTGTTTCTTACCTAACATAGCACAGTGACACATACACTATTAAATACGTGGGGTGCATGAATTTACATACACTGCTGTCCGAAACCTAAGCAAATTTTCTTGTCGAGAAAATTAAGGACTCGTATAGTACTAATAGATTTATTCCAAGTAAAACTTTTAATTTTTGTTATCTAAGCACCTTAATTATAACTATAATAACAAACCTTTAATCCCATTCTCTACCAAGCTATACAACAAAAACCAAATTAGCTCTTTGATTAGCTGTTCGAAACTTAAGCAACTTTCAGTACTTTGTATTATAAACTTTGTTGTTTATGGCCTCCTCACACCGTTTTGGCACAGTTTTGATGAGGTTTGTTAGAATTATTGTCAATGTTGATTACCACTTTAATTTTGTGCTCTCCGTCAGGTTCTTCTTATTTTGAAAACGACCTGGTCCAGCACTGCGTTTCAAGAATCAAGATCAGTTTTATTTAAATAAAAGAACTGGTTAAACGTTTATTTAAATAATTATTAACCGAAAACCGGTTTTTAAAAATCGCTACTTTTCGAATTATTCGAAAACCGATTTTTGAAAAAGTCGAATAATCGATCTCCCTAATCTATGTATATAAAAGAGGACTATAAAATGCGTTGTAATTGATGTTCTCTGAAATGCGCGAACCGATTTTATTTTGTAAGCCCTTAAACCAAAGGTAAAGTCAGTACCAAGGTTATTGACGTTAGAGTGAACCTCTTTGTATTGCATAAGTTTTGCTTGAAAACGAAATTTGTTACAGACTTTAAACTTTGTGTGAAGAAGAAATGTGACGAACTGTGTATACGAGTATAAAAAGCATATGTGGAAAGATTTTATTTAGTATGTGGCTTCACTATTATTTAACTGGGTGGTGCCACGCCCATATAATATTTGTATTTATATGTCTATATATTTAAAACGGTAATACTGAGAATCTCTTAATTTATTCCAAATAACTTTAAAGTCAATACAAATCATCAGTCAAAAACTGGGCGGAATTGGATAATTGGGAACGGTACCTCCATATAAAGTAAATATTGGTTTTGGAAATCTTTGGAACGATAATAACGGAAGGTTCTGAATTTGATATAAATAAGTAAGTAGTTAATACACATTATGAGTCAAAATAAGAACGAAATTGAATATGAGGGTGTGGCATCGCCCATACAAATTAAATATTTGTTTTTGTATTTATAGAGAATGATTAAAGTGGAAGGTTCTGAATTTGGTCTAAATGACTTCTTAGATAGTACAAACCATCAGTTAAAAAGTAGGCGGAATCTGATAAGTGTACAAATCTCACATACAAATTAAATATTGATTTTTGTATTTTTGTATATCTTGAGATTAGTACGACCTGAAGTTCCTACATTTGGCTTAAGTAACGTGGCAGTCAATACAAACCATCATTAAAAAAAAAATGGAATTCTGTATGTAGAGAACGATTACACTTAAAACTTTCTTCATCTATCAGCATCAGTCCAAAAGCAGGTACATCACAAAGGCTCCCAGCAGCGCGGGATAGATTACTCTAGTACCATATGATGTGCAACCTCCTCCATTTTAAAATAGCGGTAATCTCGAAAACAAGAGCTAACTTAAAAAGCGATAAGCATGTCTTGATTCTGCGTCTTTGAAACCGGCTTACCCGTCGGGTGCCAGGCTTGTCCGAAAAAAATGTAAAATTAGAACACAGTGTCATTATATCATCATTTATGTACTCCAAAATTAGTTTGTTGTTATATGCTTGAATAAAAGTTGACTATGATAAAAGTTATTCGATATGTTCTGTAAACCGAAATACAGTAAAATTTAAATCGAATAAAACTTCAAATTGCTATTATTTGCAAATCAGAAAAGACTTTGATATTTTTTCTTATGAACTCAATTAATTACATTTCAAGCAAGTAATTTTTTTTTTTTTTTGGTAATCAGTAGTATATAATTAGGGTACAGGTATATTTTTCACTTGAAAATCAGTTTTTTTCTTCTAAGTTTAAAGTTTTCCTAAATGAATTATGGCAACACTGGTTATGAGTTAAAGGCCCAAACATAATATACTTTTGCTTACTTAAGCTACTGTCAAAAACTTAACGAAAAGTCTGTCAAATACTTAATCAACTTTTCGGTGGCTATAATGTACTTTTTAGATAGTTGTGTAAGTAGAACATGAAAATTTGAAAATTGCTATCTGAGAATTGTGTTGAAGGGGTAATTACCATTATAAGTATCTGAGTGAATTTATTTTTTATTAATATATAAAAATTTTAATATTTTGTGTAAAAATTTAAGTACTATCAGAAAAATAACACAGTTTAAATAAAAATTTTAAAAATCTGCAAGCACCCGCTATGCATGTTCAATCGTCACTGTTACAGGGACTAACAATTGCACAATGTGTTTCTCTTGCTTTTGTTTTGCATATAACACACAAACTAGTGTTTACGTGCGTACAAATGAAATTGAACGAAACTAGTCGAAAAGTTTGTTGAGTACAATATGGTTCCATACATTTGTTGAAGCTAGCTTACGCTTATTATGTTTGAGCCTTAAAAGCAATATTATTCTTTACGTTCTGTTACGTTCCATATCAGCAATTTCTGTTTTGTACATGAAAAAATAGTAGCTAATTAGTTAAGTTTTCCGTTCCGTTCTATTCTGTTACGGACGTTTTTGTTAAAAACAAAATTTTCTTAAGTAAGTTTAAGTAACAGCAAAAACATGAGTAAGTTTGAATAACATTTGTGATTTTTCATAAAATTTTTTATTTAACAAATATTTCTCATCTTTGCTTGTCTTTTTTTGACGAATTTGATTCAACACGAAATACGTTACTACAGAACAACTAACTACATAAAGCAAGTAACGGAACGACATAGAACAGAACAGCAACACCAAGTAAGGACTAACGAGGCCTTAACTCTTTCGATACTTCTTTCTTGTTTTTGGCCTTAGAAATATTTCTTTTTCACTGTTTAAGTCCACGCAATGAATAATCAAGAGTAACTTTTTAAATTTTGTTTTCAAAAGTGATTTTTGGGCATTATGTCATATGGTGAACAATGAATTTTATGCAGCTTTATGTCGCTTTATGAAACTTGGTTCGGGATATAACTTATTGCTCTGATAATATTATAAATTACTTACACAAATTTATTAAACAATTTGTACAAAGTTCTAATGAAATGTATGAAGGTATTAAGTAATATTTTTCTGAATATTACGAAACTTTAGAGGCACAACACACTCTTTCTAAGAATTTTTACAGAAACCCATTTACAAAAAAAAAAAAACAAAAATATAAAATAGTAGCAGCAATAAGTTTTCTGTCTAAAAATGGAGCTGAAAAGTAACTATGGCATATGGTTAAAATAAAATCGTTTAACCTAAAATATAAGCCCAAAAAGTTTACTTCCAAGTCGGCAACGGGATCTATAACTTCTTGTAAAATTACTAAACTCACTTTTTTATTATAAAATTACAATGCCTGATTTGCATAGAATAAGGTCATACTAAAATTGATTGCTTATTGTTCTCACTTTATATCATGTATTGAGTACTATATCAATCAATCTAAAGATGACTCTGAGGACAAGAAACTGTCGTTGAAAACACACAAAGCCAAGCGGTCTTCAGCCCAAAAGCTCAACAAACTCGTTATACAATCCGCAAACCCAATAAAGATGTAGCCGACAATGAACAACCTATTCATATGCCAATGATACACTCAGTATCCAAAATAGCTAAAGTTTTAACATGGAATCCAAAGGTCAAATCCAATTAGCAATATTACATATGGTATTCTATGGGAACGAAAAACAAGTTTTTTCTTTTCTTTTTTACAATTTTTCTGGAAATAACGAAATAATTTTTTATATATTTTCCTAACAAGATTATAAGTTGTGGCTTTAAAAAGTGAACAAATTAAAAAGCATTCCTTTTATGTTTTCATATACCATACACATATCCATTAATACATATCTACATACATACATACATACATAATAAGGAGTGAACGTGTTTGTGGCGTATGAGTAATGGAAATTTTCGAAAATAAATTTTTAACACTTATACGTCAGATTGTCTGGTTTATGAATGTGTTCAGACTCCTCGTTGCAAACATCTCTTTTGTTACGCAACATTTTTGGAAAAATTCAACGAATGGTTTTTTTATCTTTTTGTGTCGTAATGATTAATAGTTTCACTCTTCGGAAGGTGTTTTAAATACGCGTGTAGTATTTGTATTTTGTGTCGGGATGTGTTATAAAGCGTTTTCATTTTTAATGTGTGTAAGAATTATTAAAATTATACCATAACTATTGTTAACATTGAATGCAGAACTTAAACAGATGGTGTATCTTTTACACAAGACTTGCCTACTTAATAGTTATGGCATAAAGTATAAAGCATTTTCAATGGAAAATATCTGTCATTTATTCGGACTTAGTCATCGAACGAAATAAAATGAACAACAAAGTTTTATTTGCTTCCAAAATTGCGAATATTGTGCCAACAAAGAATCACTTTCAGAATGCTGTGTTTTAATCAATGAAGAAAAAAAAAATGCTGGTGAGGCACAGCGATTACTCATTGAAAGTTATCCTGAATATACAGTGAACAAAATAAAATCTTGTATAGTAAGTATTACGGTTTTCAAATTCAGATATCTATGTAATTATTAAAGTTATTATTATTAGTTTTCATATTAAAATGAATTTGTTAAATTAAGTAAAAGTATACTATATAAACACTCACTAATTTACTTTTAAATTGCTTTTGTTTTCAGCTTCATATCTTTAACGGTTTAAGAGACATCTGATTTGAAAACCGAAACACTTACTGTACAAGTTTTTTTTTTTTATTTTGTTCACTGTATTCCAACGATTTCAAGGTGGAGGAAATAGTTTGTGTGGCTTAAAAATCGTTACTTTGATACAGATGAGAAATGCATCCCAGGTCTTTCAAAAAAGTTCCAAAAGAATTATTATCAAATTCAAGGAGAACTTACAAAATCATTGTGAACTACTCAAGCATTAATTTTTACATGATTACAAGGAGAGAAAATAGACAAGAAAATAAACAAGAGTCCGAAATCTGAAATCTTGCTTGAACAGAAACTATGATTGCATCGAATAATAATTTAAGATGAAATGTGATTCCATTACGATAAACTGGAGAAAAAGAAATTATTTGAAGATGAAGCAAAAGCAACGACAAAGCCGATATTATCCATGGCACCAAGTCAATGCTCTGTATCAGACAATGTCCGTAAAATCATAATATTCCATCATGACAACAAAAATTATTACCTATTGGTATCAAATTGAGGACGAATAGAGAGCAATATCAGCAAATAACATCCGTAATCAGTATAATAACATCCGGTACAAAAATACCATAAGTTAATAAATCGATAACAATCTGTAGTATCAAATTAAGAACAAAAATGACATAAAAACTATATGTTATCAAGTCAAAAAGCATGAGGCAATAACGATATTTATGACGACATGAATCTTAACATTTTCTAAGTTTATTTTTGTTTCGTTGAAAAGTAGGTAATAAAAACAAGCACTATGTTACATTTAGAAGTTTGCGGAATTTAAATAAGGATACCCCCATTGGAGCGGTTTATTCTCTTCCGGCGAAAGTAGCATAAATTTCGCAGGAATTCAACACAATCTGTTGCTTTTATATGATTCTGTAGATGAAATAGTGGCCCAATACTATAGTAGGAATATACCCATAAACAACAATATTTCCAGAGTACTAATATTAATTAATATTAGTCGGAGTACTAATTTTTAAAAAAATATGAAACCACAACCACCACCACCACCACAGCCATTATCTGTACTACCTTCATGCCGCCTCTTTCACCAGAATTAGACTTGCGTTCAGACACATATCGTGTGTAGGTGTGCACCAAAATAACACCCTTGGCCTTTTCCTCACTACACACACTGAAAAGTATGTAGTTGAGGTCCTTGCACCTCTCGGAAATTCGGAACACTCTACTTTTTCTGCCTCTTTCCCGTTTTCCAATCTTCACAACGCTTCACGTACAGCCACGAAGCGCTTGGTTTCCAATTACGGGAAATCTTGTTGGGCTGAGCTTAACGGTTTCTGTGGGTATTTCAATTGGAAACTATGATTGCTTGATTCTAACGTAAATACCATGACCGAAATGGTTGTCAATATACTAAAGCTAGGGATAGATAATTTCAATCCATCCAGAAAGCTTCCGATTAAATCAAGATATAAATCTTGGTTTAATCAGACGTGCAAGCCTACAGTCAGATCCAGATAGGAAGCACTCAGAAATTGGCGTAATAACAAATGCGATCATACTGATTCACTACGCAAACAGGCAAGATATTCGTGTGACGCAATACTTAGGCGCGAAAAGACTCTATACGAACAGCGCCTACGTGCCAAATTTCTTACTTTTCCGGGGGGAAGTAAGAGCTTTTGGTCGTTCATTACAAGGCTAAGCAACAGTCCTAGTTCGGTTCCAGTCCTTATAAAGAATGATCAAACATTCACTAACTCTGTTGAAAAGGCAAACCTTCTGGCTAAAATATTTGCAAGAAATTCGAACTTGCCGGAGAGCATTCATCCACTGCCTGAACTAGAAAGACAATGCCTGGTATATTCTTTCGAGCCCGTACAGGAAAAAGGGTTCTTGCGAATCTCGACGTTAATAAGTCTTCTACTCCGGATGGCATTCCATCGCTGGTCCTGAATCAGTGCTCTTCGACGCTTGCGCGTCCATTGGCTACTTTTTTCAGTGCGTCTTATCGTGCGGGTATTTTTCCATCTTCCTGGAAGGTTGCCAATGTAACACCAATTACTAAAGTGTAATTAATTACCACCTTGTGAAGTATTTATTTAGAGTTCAACGTATGGTTTTCGTGAAAGTCGCTCTACTGGTGACCTGCTAGCGTTACTCTCCGAAAGGTGGAATAGGCCCATTCATGGATTTGGTGAGAGTAAGGTTGTGGCCTTTGATATTTCCAAGGCGTTTCACAGAATCGGGCACGAGGCTCTGATATCCAAACTTATTGCTTTTGGTGTCGGTAGTCACTCCTTCCGATTCATATCGAGCTTCCACAGAAATCGCACTATAAGAGAGATTAAAGATGGAATTTCATCCGACGAGTTCAAGTTAAATTTGAGGGTACCGGAAGGCTCTGTTCTTTCTCCAACTCTATTTCTATTATTTCTTAACGGCTTTCTTTTTCTTACTTCTAATCTTATCTACTCTTTTGCAGATGACAGCAACATTTGTCACTCATATTCTTTTGATTGTAGGCCGGGACTTTTTGAGATTGAGGTGAAAAAGTTGAATATGACGACACGCGTACAAGCGACCTGGCGAAGTTTTCTGAGTGGGGTCGCGCGAACAGGGTCAACTTTAATGCGTGCAAGACCCAATGTTGTTTTTTCATACACAGACGTGATGGTGTGTTCTCATCTGTGTCCATGGGTAATGTAGGTATTGATGCTCCTGATGTTCTGGGCATGAGAATTCACTGTGACGTTCGTTGGAATGATCATATATTTCGAGTGTCGAAGAAGCTTTCAAGTGCCTCGGTTTTTTAAGACGGTGCAGGAATTAATTCGCTCCATCTGATCTCCTTAATATTTACAAGACCTATATCCGACCCAAATTCGAAAACAGCTCTCATGTATGAGCCGGTGATTCAAAGTCTATTTTGGAGCTTCTCGATCGCGTACAGGAGATGGCGAAGGTTCTTATTAATGACGGTAAGGTAGCCAACTCTATCGATTCATTAGAGCATCGCCGAAATGTGGCGTGTGTTCACTGTTCTATCGGAACTATAACGCAATGTGCTCTGGCGAAAGTAAGGAACTAATCCCTACTAATCATATATTCTTACGTAGTACTCGTATTTCTCGTAGAGCTCATTCCTTTGTAGTTGATTGTCCAGACTTCGTTCTTCGGTCGCACTGTTCGTTTGTGAAACAATCTTCCTGCCACTTAGGACATGAGCAAATTTAAATCGAACGTCCGTCGACACTACTCTATCCATCCTCCTTCCCACAATCTATTTTCCTAGTACCAGCACAATGCACTGTATGAGCAGGAGTTATCCCCTGAAAAAAGCTAAGTAGATGATAAGTCTATTGTAGCCCGTTCCAGGATGATGGGGCTGCCATCTTATTGCCGCCTAGAAACGAAGCCTCCATGTATTGAGTAGCGGTGATGATCCTTGCTAAGTGTGTTGGTGGTGATCCTTACTTAGCATTGCCATTTTTTCCCAGTAGGTGGCATTTTTCCTGATCATTCTTATGATGATTGTCATCGTCGCCAAAGGTAAAGCTGGAATGTCAGGGAGGCTTCTTTTGAGTGTTTTGTTCCGGAGGTGTTAAAGTCTCTTAATGAAATACTCGAAAACCGTAATTAAATTGTTGTCCTGTTAAATCCTTTGCCGGGGCTTAAACCTGGGTTGTTTGAGTTGTCTGCTGGCTCTCTAACCACTACACCACTGCCACCCTTTAGTCCCTTTATACCTATTCAAATTTCTAAAAGTGGTTTCTTATGTCCCGATTGGTTAAGCCTAAGGTGTGTGATTCAAGGCGAACGTAAAAAAATTGTCCGCCACTACCATGCGACTTGAAATATTGCCGGAGGCTATTTAAATTTCTCAGTCTACACTACATCTAAGAGTCGAACCGGAGTTGTAAGCTTTAGATTTGGTTAAACTAACAATAATACACATATTTGACATATTGGTCAAAAATTGAAACAATTAAAAGTAAGGAACACTACCAGCAAATCTGAAGTAGCCCATTGAGTACTGTTTTATATAAATCTAACCAATTTTGAATCCATTTTTTTCTCATGTTCTGGTTGTCTTCTTTTCTTTTTTTTTATTTAGTTTTTACTTTCCATGTTTTATTTTACATTAAATTATTAGTTATGAAGTTTACAAATATTTACAAACTGTTTAAAAATAAGTTCATTTTAGAAGTGGACATTTTTAAAATATTACAATTTTATTAAATCCTTTTTTTGCTACCACGAAATCAATTGCATCAGGCATAATGACACGCCACTCAACTTGGGAAAAAAAGTATATTTTCCATTTCCCATTTTATCACATAATTTTGAAATTTAAACGCCAAAAACAAAAACAATTTTTTTTTTAAACAAAGTCCTTTTAATATCTCAGCAGTCTTTGATAAACTCCCACTCACGCAATATATTTCTTACATTCCTTTCTCCACGCTACAAGTTCCGGGGAGAAATCTTTTGTTTCTATGCAGTTTGTCACTTATTTTCTATTCGATTACAACAATTTTGTTAAATAAAGTAGAAAATTTAACTTGCAAAACAATTTCATCTCTTTAGTTCATATTTTTAACGTGAAGTGTCATTTTTTTGCAATTTCATTTCAGTGAAGGAAACGAAACCGTTGAAAAAATTGAAATGATCAAAAAAATGTTTTCAAACTGGAAAGAGAATGTAGCAAAAAAAAGAAAATAAAGAAAAAAAAGTATTTCAAGCACGTCCTTCTGCATCCTTAGAGTATGAATCTAAGAACATAAAATAGACGAAGAAAATAATACTCAAAAATGCATCACTTTACCTCAGTTTCAGTGGCATTAACAAATCATTACTGGAGTCGCTTCAAATTTATCTCATATTTGTTATTGTAATAGCACCACCAAAGCTATAATATAACAAAAAGAAGACTATGACGTTCAAAAAATAAAAATAAAATTATGACGTTTAATGCTATATTAGTTGTTGCATTTTTTATAATTTTTTTTTTCTTTTTTTGGTAGTCATTTGTTCAATCGCAAGAGCTCAACACAGTACCACCGAAACGGATATGAAAATTTAAAAGCAAAGATAACCAACAATTAAAAATCAAATAAAAAAGAAAATGAACCGCTGCAAAGAAAAAAATCGCCAATTAAAATTAAAATTCTTTTTCAAAAAAACCGCAAATACCATACAAAAGATTGAGAAACTCACAATAAAAATTGCTAGAATTTTTATAGTAAATAATCGATACCGACTTATAATATGGAACCAGCATATATGTATTTTCATTTAATCCCTTAAAATACGACTGTACGATTTCAAAGCATTTAAAATTTAAAACAAATAAGAAAATTGTAATATCATATGAGCAAAAGTCCGTCTTTATAGTACTATTACGTTTTTACCTTTTTAAAAACTTTTATTTATGAGTTCGTAGATTGTAGTTAAAATAAAATAAATCTTATGTTTGGATTTTAATTCAAAACCTTTATTCAACCTAGTTGTGTTTCACTTCTCGTAAGCTTTTTACGAGCGATAACAATTTCTATTCTTAATTACTCTGTCTGTTTACAGCATTGCAAGCAACAACGATTACTCGACAAATCTTTCTGTCTAAAGATCTTCAAGCCCGATAGTTGTTACAGCTTTGGTTCGATCCTAACCTTTTCAACCAGACTTATCTCCAACTAAACTGGTTTTTACTTCACAAGCTTACTCCTTATAAACTCTCTTCACAACGAGTTCAAAACAATAAACACGATTCACGCTGAGTTTAAACATAAACTTGTTGGCTGAGTTTACACCAAATAAACTGATTATTGTCTGCAATGACGTGCTTCGAAAGCTCTCGAAACTCTCAATATTTCAGGTAGATTCCATTCCATTCCTTTATTTATTTATTTTTAACTTTCTATGAAGCCATGTAAACATCTACTTCTTTTAGCTCTTGTTGCTGTTTGTTATTGTCTGTTATTTGTTTTCTTTTCTGTCTGTTTTTGTTGTTGCCGTATATTTTTATTGTTAATGTTATTGTTGTCGATTTTGTTATTTGTAAACTGCACGTATAGTTGTCTTACGGCTTTTGTTTATTCTTTTTAGCAATGTTATAAACGCAAGGGTGCCCAATCTGATTTTTGTAACAATATCCTGTATCGTAGCAAAAAAGGCAAACAGGCAAAAAAGCATAACAGACGCTAACGCTTTAAAGCGTTTGATTCTTTCGACGAATTAACTAACCGCTTTCTTTTCGTTTGTTTACATTATTTTAACTTAAACTTAACTGTTCAACCATCAACGCTTCTAAAAATTAAAAGTTGCCTAAGTAAGCGTTGCACCTTTTGCTTGTAACTTGATTTAGGAAAAGCTTTTTTTTTTGGCAGGCAGAAGCTTGCAATGCATGACAATAATATAGCGTGTTATGTACTTTTGCCTTAAATGTCTTGAAGGTATTTAAATAAATCTCTTAAACTCTATTACGATTGTTTATTTTTTTAAATAAAACCGATTTTTTTAGACCTTTTGATGCAGCTAACCAAAGATATCATTGTCTGTGCGATTTCAGTTGATTTACTTATTTAATTTTAGGACTTAAACCTACTTCCCAAGTAAATATTATGTAAAAATTCAAATTAAAAGTTAAAACTAGATTAACCCTTCCCACGTTGCTGGGAGCCTTCATGTTGTATACCAATAAATACCAATTTATTTCTCATAAAAATTTGAATGAATGCACATATTTTATTGGTTTGTTAGTCAGTTGAGTGGTTCTCGAGTTATAAAACGACAAACGTTGGATAATTTCTTTTATATAAGAATAACAGGTCACTCAATAAGTCCGTCGGATATATATTAATTCCCATGACATTCCATGAAGGAACATAGGGATTTCTCTGAGTCAATGAGCTGCACGCGATTGTATTTTTAGACCCATTGAAAGAGCCGCCTTTGAACGGCAAAATACATTTAGAGAAGTTTTCAATAGTAGTAATACCCATAACTAGTCACTAGTTAATGTTATGAGGTGATATCGCTGTTTCTTTATTCAGATGGTCTGCCCTTGTATTGAACCAAGCACCATGCGGTTGGTAAGCAGGTAAGACACCTGTCTTACCTAGCATACCGCAGCGGCATACAAAAGTCCGTAGGATAAGTAAGAAAAGAGGGCAATACAACGAGTTTAGCGATTTTCCAACTTTTTGATGCCACTTTAATAGCACGATATCTTCTTCTTATGAAAAAGGATCTCAGTTTCAGCGATTACTTCATCATTGGACTTCAATTTCTTTCCAACAAGCATTCTCTTGAGGTCTAAAAACAGGAAAAAATCGCTGGGGGCTAAATTTGGAGAATACGATAGGTGGGTTAGCAATTCGAAGCCCAATTCATTCAATTTTGCCATCGTGTTCTCACGCGGCACCCACTTTGAACAGAGCTTTCGCATACACAAATGTTCGTGTAATATGGTAAAAACACTACCATCTCATATCCATGCAATGTCAGCTAGCTAGTGCAACTACACTTTGCGATCGTTCATAACTAATTTTTGGATTTTTTGATGTTTTCTGGAATAACAAACTCTTTTGGGCGTCCACTTCGCCCTGTATCATTTGTGCTGGTACGACCACGCTTAAATTCAGCAAACCATCTCTCTACCATTTGTCTCTTTGGAGCAGAGTTCGTATAACGTTTATCAAGCCATTGTTGGGTTTCCACTGTACTTTTTTCATCAAAAAGCATTACTTTATCAAAACACGAAATTCACTTTTTTCCATTTTTTTTCAACAACAAAAGTTGCTTCACACAAATTTCCGTCAAATTTATACACATATCGTTTGAAGGTTAGTACTCAAGAAAAATCATAAGTACAAAATTATAGTAACGCCATCTATGTGTCATCCCACAGACTTATCGAGTGATCTGATATTCTTATGTGATTATAAGGAATAAATTCCTTAATTTCTTCAGAACAATAAGACACACACCACATTGCGACGATGCTCCGTTTGAATTGACAAAATTGACTACCCTACCGTCTTTGCTGAGTACCTTCGACCTCTTCTCTATACTTGAGAGTTGTATTTGTTTTTAGGTCGGATATAGTCTTGTAAGTATTAAGGAGATCAGATGGGGTGAAGTATTTCTTACAGCGAAATGTCTCAGAACATTACGAGCATCTAATTCCTCAATATCTACATTACTTCTAGTCATAGATGACACTACACAATCGCGTCTGTATGTCAAAAAACATCACTGAGTCCTGCTTGCGCGATCTCACTCGGAGATTTTCACCAGGTCGCTTGGGAGTGTGTTGTTTACGCCTTGAAATATCCGGCGCCACAACCTTACACTCGCCAAAACCATGAATGGACCCGTTCCACTTCCACTTCTACAAGAACAAGGCCAGCAGGTCACCAGTGAAACAACTCTTGATAAAACCATACTGAAAATCACTTAACAAATCATTGGACTCCAAACAGGGTTGGCAAAAACTCGGGTTTTTTTTAAAAAAAACCAACTCACCGGGTTTTATTGAGGTTTTTGATGGGTTTTTTTGGGCTTTATTGCGTTTTATAAATGCTTCCAAATTTCGTTCAAGTCGACAATATTTTTTGCTTGTTTATACAATCACGTTATTTTAGTATTTATAATGCAATTTTGCACTTTGGGTGAAATCAAGCGTCATTGTGTACCATGAGCTGCTAAAACTGAGTGATCGAAGCAGACTGCAATTACTTACTCATTCTGCGGTTAAAAACGTGGATGCTCTGTTTTTTTAAAAAAGTGTAAGGGAAGCAAAGGCAACAAATATTCATCTCGTTTAGAGGCATTTCGATTTACGGCCTACATTTTCAGAAACTATCTAGGACTTATAAGGAGATATGAGTTTATCTTATAACATGTCACCGAAGAAATACAAAATCGGTTTCAAGTTGGAGCGCCTTAAAAGACGAGAAACATTTCTGAGACGGGAGTTAGAAATTGGCTCAAAAGTGGAACAAGATTTAAGCAGTGAATTGATAAAGTTGTTATTTCATTATCCGTTTAAGGCAAAAACAGAACAAATAAATGTGTAGTCCCAATACGTATATTACACCTTTTTTTGTTGTACATAAGCTACGAAAATTTTTAAATAAAAAAAGCCACCCGAGGTTTTTAAAATATAGTACCCACTAAATCCCGGGTGGCTTTAATTGGGTTACCCAGTAGGTTGCCAACCCTGACTCCAAATACCTGATATAACTTTGGAGAGTGCAGAACAAACTGCTGTTAAACGGTAGTACGGTTGCTAGGGATAGGAGTTAGGTTAGTAACCTTCGAGTAGATGGGAAAATGACGTACTGAAGACGTTAGCTAATAAACGCGCAAACACCGAAGAGTACTGCTTAAGATCAGTGGTGCCATGTCATCCGGCACAGATGATTTGTTATCGTTTGCAGGAACCATTTTAACAGCACTGGCTTAAAAAACCATTATATTATCCATAAAATGTACAAAATTTAGAACAGACGTTTATCACACAGCTCGACTTTTAACAATGAAATACAGTGATTGGAAACTTTGTTCGTTTGTTAGTCTATTCATGGTGAAATGGCAAACCTTACGAAGCACTTTTGGTATTGCCACATGCATAATTGTAAATCTCGTAAAAGGAAAAATTAATAGGTGACCAAATTTGACGTACTACCTTGATTAAAAAGTTTCCGGAATAACCCTCGTGTGGCGGTCCCATCGTTCCGATTTGAGATTTTTTTGTGGTTGAGCTAGTACATCTGTTGTTGATATTCCCGCCAAATCTTAGCGTCATTGCATCGAAACTATGCAATGATGAATTTGAATGACTTTGTCACTATAATATTTTTATCGATAAATCATCGTCACAATATCAGTATCAAATGGAAATCCGTATGAAATCATTATAAATGAAAAATGTCATTGTTAAGTCCTCGTGACAATAACACAAACAAAGGGAGTTACGTAAGACGACTTCCTTATAATAGTATGACACTAAAGAATGCTGAAATTTTGCGATATTGTCTGTTATGATTGCACTACATACTGAACAATGTCAAATTTAATTAGCTACACCTCCCCGTAAACGAATAACGCACAACGATTTTAGATGATATTTTCTGTAAGTACTCACAAATAAATGAAAGCCCACAACAAAATCAACTTCTGTCATCTATGAAAATTTGAACAATTAATTTAAAAAGTCATGTATGAACCAAAGAAAATTTATTATCAGTCATGGATGCATTACCCTTGTCAGCACTTTACCGTTGTCACAACGATTCACGATGACATTTTACACTGTGTATGTGCCCATAATATCTCAACTATACCCCTTTGAGAGACTTTATGATTCGAGTCAACATAGAGCCTGTTAGACTATTGCGTTGATATGAAATCGAAAAGTAAATTTAATCGAATTATAACAAACTAATTAATTATATAGTCCCTTCATGCAATAAAAGTATTATTATTTTCACAATTTTATAACAATTTATGACAATATAGGCATTAAAAAAGCGTTTTATGCAACATGACAAACAGTATTAATAAGAGAAAAAACTTTTCATAAACTTTTTACTTTTTATTAGTGTTGATAGTTGTTCTAAATATGTATGTACAGAGTACTGATTGCAATCGCCCTTTTAAAAACTCATTATACCCCCTGTAAGGAGAACACGGTATTATTTTCAACATGCCTTTAACCTTTTCTTTTTTTTCACTTCAACAAGCTCAGGGTTAAAGGTTAAATGTTTTCTTGTTTTCATGACATTCTTTATTTTTCTGCTTCTATTTTTTCTTTCTTTTTTTTTTCTTTCTTACTTTTTAATAGTCTTTTATTATGTCAGTTGTGGGCAGAGATTATATTCTTGATTGTTTTGACATTAAATATAACGAACAGCAACTAAAGACTCAATGACAGTCATTTGTTGCATTTGAAAAGGATATAAAAACGAGCGACTCATTTTCATTTCATTTTTACAAAACAAAAAAAATCTTTTTCTTCTTTTTATTTTTTACTTTCATTGTGATGGAAAGCAACCACTAAAATGCAATTCAAATTTCAATTATACGAGCGAGGCAAATACTCGTAAGGAGGCAATTGAAAAACAGAAAAAGAGAAAATTTCTATTTAAATATGAATAGAAAATTTCATTGCCTTACTTTTTTTTATCGAAATGACGTTGAATCCTTTGAAATGGCAGAACGGATGGCTAAAAGCGTTTGACTGTATTTGGCGTTAAGAAATGTCGTCTGTTTGACGTAAAGCAACAGCAAAAGCAAAAACAATAGCAGCCGCAGCAGCAAAAGAGGCATGTAAAATAAGTGCCTTGTAAAGTTTACTTGATAACGTTGTGTGTACGACGAATATTATTTTACATTTGGTTTCCGGATTCTATAGTGTTCATTGTTGCATACTTCCAGGCTGTTTAACTGATTGCGCTATTGAAAATGTAGGTGCCTTATGTATGTGTGTTGTATGTTATTAATTTTTTACAAGTATGTGTAAACACCCTACATGACCATTTATTGAAAAAATGTTATTGCAAAGGGTTTGTTCATCTCTATAGAGATTTGTGAACAAAATAGTAATTGGAGAAAAGCAAACTATCATATGTACCGGTATGAAGTGAGCGTCAAGATACAAATGTCTCCATAGGGAACATTTATTGTGAACAAGATTCTTTTCAAACATATTCAGTATACATCAACGAACAAAAACATATTTTTTCATCGTGTTAAAGATGACGAATTTTGTATCAGAAAATGATGATTTGGGGAAATTTTTTTGTTTTAATTTGAAGAAAAGTGCTGCAGAGTCACATTCAATGCTTGTCGAGGCATAGTCATGCTCTAAACAGAAATAATCATGGGATAATCCGAAATGACCATCTGCAAAACCAGATCGATTCGCTAGAAGGACAATGCTGTGTGTCGGGTGATATCAGAAAAGTGTGATAGACCACGATATACCATTAATACAGATCGCTACCGATAAGAAATGATCAACTTGAATCATGCTTTGATCGAAAAAAGACCAGAATGGGCCACAAGACACTGCAAGGTAATTTTGCAACATGGCAATGCATACAATCAAAGCACTAGGCTGAGAGCTGCTGCCTCAGCCGCCGTATTCACCAGACTTAGCTCCTTCCGACTACTATTTGTTTTCATCGGTGGGACACACATTGGCTGAGCAGCACTTCGATTCCTACGAGAAGGTCGAAAATTGTGTGGATAATTGATTTGCTTCAAAAGACGAACAGTTTTATTGGCGTAGAATCTACATATTGCCTGAAAGATGGGAATAATATTTAGCCAGCAATGGCCAAAACTTTGAATAAAATGTTTTAAACTTTCTCATTAAAAATTTGTTTTTTATATTTACACAACAATGCTCCTGGAATACGGAAGCATTTTATCAGATCTGATAAAAAAAGGTTTATTATTTTAGAGAAATCTCAACATTAAGAAGGTTGCGATCAAATAAATTTCATTGCCAGTTGGTAACACATTCTTAACCATCTCAAGCTTCAAGATCGAAAGCTACAGCCTAATCGGCTGAAAAATTTAAACTGCAAACAACTAAAGAAAGCAAAACAAACTTAAATTCAAGTAAAAACTCATTTTATTAGCTGTCTATAATCAGCCTGGCCACAAGACCCAGAAATCAACGGATTTCCGAAGAAACGTGTAATTTAACAACGTACTGATCAAGAAGGCCTTTTGCACCGCGACAATTTTTAATTGATTGTGCCTTCTCTTGCCATTTGCGGGCTTAATACATCAAGAAATCAGACCAGCCCCTTACTGAAATTCCTGCTCGGCCAAAGTATATGCCTTCTGTGCCACAGTACCGCACAGTTAGTGATAACGTTACTCCTCTTCCTCACAGCAAAATCTGCAGTTGGTAGAGATGCATATGCCCATTCTCTACAGGTGCTTACTACAGGCGAAGTGATCCATGTGTGTCCCCGAAAGTATATTCAAATATTAACATTCCAGTTTCAGGGTAACGCCCGCTCACATTGTTTTGAATGGTCGAAGCCATTAGTTGACCATCTCTTAATCTCCTTCTTCAAGATACTCCTGTTGAAGCAAAGGGATGTATTGGGTTCAGTAAAAGTTCTCTTAGTCCACGTTTTGGTATAGATGTTCGCCATCTCAGTCCCTCTGTTCCTTTCATATCTTGGCATCTATACCTGGGTATTTTGATTTTGAGTAACGAGGTTCGCATTTGAACGCATTCTGCCATTCCGTTATGTATTGCTCTGCACATATTTATGTAAATGTACAACTGCTTATGGCCTTAAGGACCAATTGTCCCAGAGTATTTTCAGCTTTTCCAGTGTGTTTCGGATATGATTTCCATAGTTTCCAATATCTGCGTAAAGTTTCACCTGAGAAATTATGTTATCCTTGCTCGAAGTCATAGATCTGCATGTTGTGGCACTTCTATGTGCGCACCTACTCCATCGGACGATTGAATCCACTTAAGTGAGTCATCTTCTAACCACTATCGGACTGCGTTCCACTCTTTCTATGCTCGAAGTCATAGATCTGCATGTTGGGGCACTACTATGTGCGCTCCCACTCCATCGGACGATAGAATCCACTTAAGTGAATCATCTTCTAACCACCATCGGACTGCGTTCCACTCTTCCTATAAAGATCGTGTACAGGATTCGTGTGATCGGATCTAATAACTAACGGGAATGCTTTTAAGCAGCACTTGAATATCGTTAAAACATATCTATTAAACAAGACTTTTCATGGGGTATTACGCACTCAAAAAAATAGACCATAGATTACAAGAAAAGATGGCTTAATAACTTTGCAAAAGATGTAACGTGCCAACTTACCAGCTGTAAAACACTGTAGCCTGCTGCATCCTTCATAATGGTAGCATCAGTTCAAGAATATCTATTAAAGCAGGTGTAGAACAAAGATGTGTTCTTTCTCTGCTGCTGTTCAATATTGTCTTCGACTGTGTGTAACAAAGAACCTTATCCATGGCATGGAATAAGTATAATCTGGGATTATAGATATTATAGCTTGAAGGACCTCGACTACGACACCGACATCTGTCTCTTGGCTGACACGCATTGCGACATATGGAGAAAATTAAAAAACTCTGCACCAGCTTAGGCATACAGAAATACAAGGAAAAAAGTATAGGAATCAATGCTGGTAATACTGCACACTTTGAAATTAAGAAATAAGATTTGGAACAAGTCTCAGCGTTTATTCTCTTGTCAGCATTTTTACGGCATAGGTTATATACAGTGGCACCTGAAACAGAATGTACTTAAGCATTCAATCCAATATGGCGATTTCCACACATCTCATAAAAATTAACATCTTTAACTCGTTTATGAAATTTATACTTTTATCTGGCTGGGAGTCATGAAACGCAGCAGTTTAAGGTGACATTTCCAACAGTACTTTAGTACTTTAGTACTTTTTATATTGGCTCGCACTTCTTTATTCTTTTTTACTTTCACTTTCTGTGTAACACCAGCTGCTGTCCATATACTTATGTTTGTGAATGTGTCAATCTCTGTGTGTGTGTGTTTTTATTTTCTGTGTATTTTTAAACTGACCTTAACCGTTATCTTAATCATACAAAAACACGATTGTATTGTTTTACAATAAAACATTTTTTCGTTGTTTGTACCTCTGCTGTTTTAATCGAAGGATATGTTTTAATTACAATTTAACCATTAGCTGAAAAGACACAAAAACAATATAAACAGCTTTTGCACTCTACAATATGTTATGTCGGCACATTAATAATTATTCAAGGGCAGAAAAGAATTTGCAATTTTGCAGGCGATATTTCAAACTGAAGTATTTTTTTTTTCTTTTTTGTAGCCAATACAATCGCAGTCACTGCGGCTTGGGCTAATTTCTTGTACCTTTTTTGTAACAATCGCTTTATATACAACAATTAAATCTGTATATTTATTTAAAAAAAAAGTCTAGAAATTTTTTCAAACAAAAAAATTTTTGTTTAAGTTTTGTAGCAGTTAACAGTATTAATAAAAAAAAATTAACAATATTCCTGCATTTGTTTAATTTGTGCAGGAATAACAAAATTCCGTAATTTAAAATAACAAATATAAGTAAACAACAGGTAACATATTATGGTTTTTAACAGAAAAATTAGAAAAAATGTAGTCAACTTATTATTTAACCGGGTTAACTCTATTTGTTATACCTTCTCTAAGTCGTAAATGCATCGAATCCACCCAGTTTTGCATCACAGAGCTGGGAATTTTTAAACATTCTTAAACCACAATATTTGTTTAGATCAGTTTTTCCTTTTATCCCTAGTTTTCGCATTTGGCGGCCTAGATGTTGACAAAAATGCTCTCTTGGGCTAAGAGCAGGTAACTAAGAAAAAGTTTTCAGTTGCATAAGTTAACAATAATGGTTACACCACAATCTTTTGAGATTTGTGTTTCCTAAATATTTTAATTTGAATATAGAGTCACTTGTTGCACGTTTGTCCTGTAGTGGCTTCTCCATTATACCATCACCGACAGTACTAATGAACACAACTCTTACTATTTACTACTAATTGGCACAACCATTCATGTATATGTACACATGCGTGGTGACGGCCATTATTGTTAAGCTAATATGTAAGTTTAATCATTAATAAAGTAGATGCCAACTAAGCAAGACGTCCAAGTGTTTCCCTTTAATTGCTATAGTCCAATTATTTATTGCTAAACACTATGTGACGTCTTTTACATACTATACGATGACATTCATAAAAAACCCAAATTTTTTTCATATAAGAAATTCCAATAATTTATTATTTTTAAAAAGAAATCAGGCAAAGATCTTTGTTTGTTGTTAGCGTTGTAGTGTGTGGGTCTATTTTAAAAATGATGACATCTCGAAGCGCTTAAGAAGTACAGTAACGGGATGTGTCAAAAAAATAAATAACTGAATAAATGAACGTTAAGAATTGTTTGTTGGAATTCTCTAATGAAAATAAGATTTTAACTTTTTTCTACTTAGCAAAGATTGTTTTTACAAGCAATTTAAGCCAATTTATTAAATGCGGCCATAACATTGCAAAAAGCAAAAAGGGGAATTATTTGTGATGACTTAAAACAAAATTGAGATATTTTTGTGAAATCTACTCAATTTTAATTGTTTTAATTATCATCATCATTAAAAATGCTGAAATTCGCCGCTATAAATAAAAAATGCTAAAAAAGCTTGTGTGACTATCATATTGCCCTTGAGTGTATAATAGGTAGAACACCTGCCTACCAACCAAGAGCTCCTAGGTTCAATTCTAAGCTGAACCATCTAATTGCAGTATCATCTCATAACATTGAAGTCGGTGTTAACGTGTCCCTTTCAATGAGTTTAAAACTAGAGTCGAGTGCAGCTTATTAATTTAGAGAAGTCTCTATCGATCCTCTTGAGATGTTGAGGCAATTATATATATACATACATATGTATGTATGTTGTATCAAACAGATTACGAAGTTACAAGATTCTGCCTCTAATCTTTCATATGTTTGTAGTTTTATACGACAAGTCATTCAATAAGTCCATAGGATGACACATATGTAGATGGCATTACTAGCATTTTTTCCATATGATTTTTATTAAGTGCTAACCTTCAAACGATATGCATATAAATTTGACAGAAATCTGACTGTTGATTCGTGAGGTATAGCATTTTGGGTGAAGAAAATTTTGTAATGGAAAAAAATGGAAAAACGTGATTTTGAGTTTTACTAAAGCATTGCTTTTTGATTAAACAAATACAGTGGAAATCAAACAATGATCAATGGTTTGATAAACATTATCCGAACTCTGCTCCATCGAGACAAATGGTAGAGAGATGGTTTGCTGAATTTAAACGTGCTCGAACCACCACATATGATACAGAGTGCAGTAGTCGTCGAAATGAGGCTGTTATTCCAGAAAACATCAAAAAAGTCCACAAATTTGTTATGAACGAACGCAATTTGAAGTTTCACAAGCTAGCTGACATTGTACAGATATCAGCTGGTAGTGGTTTTACCATTTTACATGAACATTTGGATACGCGAAAATTCTGTTTAAAGTGGTTGCCGCGTGAGCTCTCAAATCGTGTCACAAATCGATTAAAACGATGGCAAAATTGAATGAATTCGGCTGCGAATTGCTTACACACCCACCGTATTCTTACGATTTAGCCTTAGCGACTTTTTCCGTTTTCAGATTTTAAGAAAATGCCCGCTGGAAAGAAATTTAAGTGCAATGATGAAGTAATCGCTGAAACTGAGGCATATTTTGACGATAAACAGAAATCGTACTATAAAAGTGATATCGAAAAGTTGGATATTCGCTTGGATATTGTTGAATAATAAAACGATTTTATTTTTATCTTACTTATCCTACGGACGTATTGAATGACCTGTTATTAACATTATTTACATAGCCAGTGTAAAGATGTCTAAATAACTCTAGGGGATGGTAGCATTGGAGCTGATCCAACAAATATTGAAAAAGTGTTGTAAGAACAAGGTCGAATACAAGTTTGAATTCGCTGCATAATAATTTTAAATAAAATTAAAAGAAAATATTAAACACGTATGTACGTTTCTCGATATCAAGGCGAAATTAATAAGGTGGTCTTAAATTGAAAACGAATACAACACTGTAAAACAAAATTTCGGTGTGTCAATATAATGCAACACAGCAGTAAGCAAAAGGCTGTAGCGTCAAAAATATTTTTTGTCAACTAAATACAGAATGTTTGTGTTTTTTGACATACGCGAATGTATCAGCTGTTGCTTACGTAGTAAATTAGTGCCACCTTATTGAATTCGCCTCGCTCGATATCAACCAGCCTTAGATTTATTTTTATTTTTCGTTCTTTTTTTTTTAAATAAAAACTTTTAATAATTTGACGCTTTAATAAAATAAAACTCTACCAACCACGAAGCATATTCTCATTAATTAATATCTTTTTCTTTTTTTTCATGCATTTTCATGGCACGAAACTTTTAAAAGCAACCACAACAGTTTCAACTTCTCATTTTAAATTATTCTGCAGCAACCGTATGGTACGTTTAAATTCGATTAATTAAAACTCAACAACCGGATGTTACAACCTGGCCAGAGACTGTTCGACAGATTCTTTTCTGCCACAAACAAATAACACAAACTGCTTTGAAAAAAAAAAATAAAAAAATAGGAAAAATATTGAAAAACTAAAACTGAAACTGAAAACTAAAATAATCAACTTTTATGATGACGGCGATACAGATCATGGAGATGACAACGCAGAAAACCATCAAAGCAAAATAACAACAACAAGTCCGTAACAAACTTTATCGTTAGGCAGATTGAAAAAACTGAAACAAAAAATGCAGGGAAAAAATTTTAAATTAAAAAATCAACTAAACTCTGTTCAAACATTAAAAAAAAATCTACGACTAGAAAAGAAAAAAATTTTGAAAAATTAAAAAAAAAAATAGAAAATAAAAAACAAAAAAGAAAATGAAATAAACAGCGAACGCTAAAGAATTAAAAAAAAACATTTAAACCAGCATCGTTAGCAAATAAAAGACAAATTGGAAAACGTGTTAAAGCTTTTAAGGATTAAAGCGTAATGAATAAAGTAACAACAAAAGCAAAGCACAACAACAATTCCTATAGTGGCAATAGCAATGACCATAGCATGGCATAGTACAAGAGCAGCAAACTAACAACAGGAAACAGCTTTAATTGCCGAACATAAAAATACTTTCAAGTGAAAATTTCAAATATTAATCATGACCATATTGGAACAGGAAAGAAACGATGAAAAACTTAACAGAAGGAAGAAAGCCGATGGCAACATGATACCGGAAACGGATAAGAGTTTATCAGTGTATTTCTGCTACTATTTCAAACATAATAAAAGTTTTCTTTTTTGCAAATTTGTAAGACTAAGAAAACTTTTTGTGGCTTTTAAACACGTTTTTTTTTTTGCTTGGCTTTATTTAAAAACTAAACACACAAAGAAAGGGTGACCAACTGTTATATATCAGCGTGTTTATTTATTATTATTTATAGGTGCTGTTTAATGTGTGTGAAAAGGCTGTGCTCATTATTGGTCTGTCCTTTCTTGTCCTTGAATTATATATTTCTTACTCACCATGAAGAGAAAGTACTCAATCGCATTATTATTATTCATTTCACATGCATCTTTGCATGGTTGCTGAATAGTTGGAGCGAAATAATTAAACAAAATATTTCTCGTTCCAACTTGAAAACATTTATTGAAAGAGAATCGTAAGTCAATTTCGGGTTTAGTGCGTTTACTGTATGACAGCATTATCTGACTTAAACTTAGATTGTTTTGGCCAGAGCACAACCATAAAAAAAAATTGAATACTCAAAATGAATAGCCAAAATGAATAGCCAAAGGATTACATATACATTAATTTGGGAATCATTTTAGTTCTATTAGCCACATTAAATCTTAAATTCCTTTAAGTAAACCTATCAGCTAAATATCATCTTTGTGAGTTTCGAATATGCTTTCGACACAATCTCTCATAGCACTTTTTTGTATGCTCTCATTATCGGTGGAATACCAGAGAAGATAATAAGCCTAATCCTTAATGAGGGAGGTATTCACAGTCCGTCGTTCGCTTTAATAGCCATGTGAAAAACAAGGCTGTTTTTTGTCACCTATGCTCTTTTGATTCTACTAGACTATGTTATGCATCAAACTACTATCAACTACACCCGTGTGGAATTTAAATGGATATCTTAATGACTTTGACCATGTGAATAATTTCTGATCGTTTCTCCGATATCGAGGATAAATTAAAGAAACTCGCTAAGAATGAACGAAGAAAATTTTAATTGTGATTTCGAATGTTTAATAATAAAAAAAAGGCTTCAACTTCTTCCCTCCAGACAACTCCATATAAAACAATAAAAAAAGCCCCCCTGACCATCCTCGTATACCTCTGGCGATGGTGACAAACAACAGACGAATGATCAGGAAAAATACGCCACCTACTGGGAAAAACTTACAATGCTAAAGTAAAGATCAACACCAATTAGCAAGGATCTTCACCACTACACACTACAAAAAAAATCATATGGAGGAAGCTACAGCGGATTAATCATCTACTTAGCTTGTAATATCAAATTGATTAAAGAAACTGAAACGAAGCAATAGATGCTATGTGGAAAGCCAATATTCTCCCTAGAGGAGTGAGGGAGAGGAAAAAACGTATGTATGGTATACATTTTAGAAACAAAATTTTTCTTACATGTTTATTATTTGAATCATTTCTATGCCCTAATGTAAGACTCCTGGACTCAGGAACTCGTAGCATTTATTTACTTTAGTTTTTTTCCATTTTTTTATTTTATGTTAAAATAGATCAAACGCCAAAAATCTGACTGGACAGTAATTTAACACAAATTAAAGGAAAATTGTTTTCAGCAAGAAAAAAATAAACTACTTATTTATTTATTTTTTTTTTTTTTATCCATGTACTTGTTATGATAACCATTTTTCTTAATAACAGCTGCACGTCTCCTTGGTTAACCGTCTATCTTATGCAAGATTTCTTCTGTATTGCTTACCATTCGTTTTGAATTTCTATCCATAAGTCACTAACATTAGGTTTAAGAACAGTAATGTGTTGCTCTGCAACGTTCCATAGGTTCACTATAGGACTGAGATCTACTGATTGAATTGGCCAATTAAAAAGGTCGGCTCTATTTTTCTCTAAGAAATACTTCACTGTACTTGAAATTCTGATGCATAAAATGCCATTAAAGTGGTATGTCTTGCTTTGCAAATGAAGTCATTGTGTGCAAATGTATTTCCTTATAAGCGCACTGATCCATTTTCATATCTATTTTGATTATAAGATCAACACCGTGACAGAATATGCAATATGAACCTTCACATTCCAAGCCATTTCATCAATTAAGCAGTAACTAGCGATGTCGTTTATGTGCCCGGTTGCGACGAAGGTATTTAGATGCAAGTGGACCTTTACTGCTTTGACCCATATAGACGGTGACCATAAATTTTAAACTAAAACACAGAACAGGGAAATGTTCAACCAACAAAAACTATAAAATCAAAAAAAATAGATTTAAATTAGTAACCCAGACTTAAATCCGAGCTATAAAAAGGAATATTTTCGGTATATTTAGTTTTGAAAATTAAAATGATTAAAAATCTTAGATTCCTTCCAGATAATCCATCGAAGAATACCTATTAGGAGACACTCTGTCGCCGTTTGTACGCAGCTATTTCAAAAATATACTATGCAGCACAGTTCACACCAATGAGTAAATTTGAGTAGATGGGTAAGCATTTACATTGTTTTTTTCCTTGCTACGAACTCCACCATAGTAACAGTAAGAAGACGAAATCGCATTTAAGTGAGTCAACTTTAAATTTTCAAAATTTCAGCAAAGGCAAGAAACTTTTCTGTTTAATATGAAATTACATGGTAAAAAGGAGTAAGAAGTGTTATTTATTTATTTATTTTTTATTTTATTTTTTGCCGAAAAGTAAAAAAAAATTATGTAAAATTTTTACAGCAGTTAGATATGACCACTGTACATCGTTTTCTTCCAATAGGTGAAAAATTTCAAATTTTGAATTAAAACACTTTTTCGTTACAAGTGTAAATGCTTATGTTCAGAAACTCTCATGTTTCTACCAATATGTTAATATATTTTTCCACTGTCGCCTATACACAGTGAAATTTGGTACTAAAATTAAGATATTACAGGCAGATTGACAAACTCCACAACTATTGTCCAAGTTTCATCTTGCTCCGGCCGTAAAAAACACTATTTCTTAATTTGCGGCCTTAATTTGTGTGGCTGTCTAAAGTCAATAATGGGATTATTTAATGTTGTGCAAAAGTAAAAAATATTCGTAAATATTTGTATATTATGTCGCACTTACTGTAGATAATGAGTCATGTTTCACACCTTTTGATCAGCTTATCAAATATAGATTAAATTTCTCCAAATTTCCACAGCTATACGTATAAGGCACAAAAAGTGAGCTGGAAAAAGTTTTATGACATATTTACACAAGACTTTAAAAACTTTATTAACTGTGTGAATGACTTATACGAATTACCCTGTTCATAAGACATCTTCCGTATGGGTAAAGAAAAGAGACTAAAACCGATTTCCGAAAATGTCACGTATAGTACGCCTACACTGAAACAAAAGATTTAAATTGCAAAGAACAGAGTTGCACTACTTAAAACTATTAATTTTCGGTATGACTCCATTAAAGTTAATAATAAACTACATTTTATTGAGTAGGAAAAAAGTACAAATCTACAGTGTAGTGTAAATGGGCTATTGATTTCTATTTAATTATTCATTAGTAATAAGTATAAAGTAAAACAGAATATTAATCTCTAATCATTTGCGTGTTGCTTAAGCTGTCAATAAAATAAATAGCTGTTCTCACATTCAAACATATTTATATTATGAAAAGTTACGTTTCTAAGCATATTTTTAGGCGTTTTGTTTGAATTTCAAATCAAATTAATTTGATTATTAAACAAGTTAACACGCGAATAAAAATGTTGATTTTTACTTTTGCCATACAACTTAAGTGGAGGGAGTACATTATAATCCTATTCGCTTCTGGCTTTTAAAATGAAAATAAAAAATGTCAAAATTTTTGTATAGGGTGTTTTTTTATGTTCATAACATTGAGTTGCTCATAACATTTGACTACCGATTTAACAGCTGATAGTGGCTTTTTGTTTAGTTTGGTTTGATATTGTTGCGTTTTTACCTTTTTAGAAACGTGTTTATGTGAGTTCGTAGATTGTAGTTAAAATAAAATAAATCTTATGTTAGTTTTAATTAAAATTCTTTTATTCAACACTGTTTTGTGCACCACTGCCTGTAAGCTTTTTACAAGCAATAACAATTTTTATTCTTAATTACTCCGTCTGTTTACAACTTTGTAAATAACAACAATTACTCGACAGATCTTTCTACCTAAAGATCTTCCAAACCGATCGTAGTTGTCACTTAGGTTCGATCACAACCTTTTCAAGTTTTCAATCAGAGGTTATCCACACATAACTCTCTTTACTGAGTTAGCTCCAACTAAACTGGTTTTTTACTGCACGATTCACTTCACGGGTTTACTTCTTATAAACTATCTTCACACAAGCTGCACTCGCTGAGTTTACTTTACTTAAACTCCCACTTGTTTGCATCGATGTGCTTTTTATATGGCTGAGTAAACAACACATCGAAAACTCTCGAACTTCTCGATATTTTAGGTAGATTCCATTTCTTTCTTTTAAGTTCTTTTTAGTTCTTTTGCAGCCATGCGTATGTAAACTTCTACCTCTTTCAGCTCTTAGTATTTGTTGTTGCTTGTTTATTATCTGATACTTGTTTTGTTTGCTGCTTAATTATTGTTGTTGCCGTGTTATTTTTATTTACTTTATCTCTGCTAATGTTTGTTGTTGTCGATTCTGGTTATTTATAAACAGCACGTATAGGTGTTCTTGCAGCTTTTGTTTATTTATTTTAGCGATGTAGTAAACGCAGAGATGTCCAATCTTATTTTCCTAACACTGCCGACCACTTAAGCCTGTTCATCCCGAATAGGCTCATTACTTCCTCTCCAGTAGCTTGCCAATCGTTCTACATGCACTTCCTTCATGTTAGTTCTTGGGCTGTTGTGTTTCTGTATTTGGTAAGCTACATCGTTCAGTCTCTTGATAACCTTGTAGGGTCCATCCCAGTAAGTTCGTAGCTTAGGAGATAATTCTTTCTTAAGCTGTGGGTTGTAGAGTAGAACCAGTTGTCCCTCATAGAAGCCCTTTGCATTTGTTGCTCGATCATTGAAACTATTTCATTGAGCCCAATAAGCCTTTATTATAGGGCTACCTGCTGATAAAGGGTCCGCCATCTAACGTTTTTTCTCAACTAGTGCTTATTTCGTGAATGGTAACACTTAGCTCATGTCTGATTTGACAGATAATTAGTTTTATCCTTCTGCTGAACGAATATGGTTGTGTCCAATGCGTTTTCGCTTCGCTAAGTGGGCCTGCGATCGACTTACAGAAGATGCCGATTTTGACAAAAAAATCATCTTTTCAGATGAAGCTCATTTTGATCTTGGCGGGTATGTAAACAAGCAAAATTGTCGCATTTGGGGCAAAGAAAACCCACACGCATTCATTGAAAAGCTGATACACCCAAGACGAGTCACTGTTTGGTGCGGATTTTGGTCCGGAAGCATAATTGGGGCATTTTTCTTCGAAAATGAGCAAGGAGTGGCCGTTACAGTCAATGGCGATCGTTATCGGACCATGTTGAACGAATTTTTGTTTAAAAAAATTGAAGAGGAGGATATTAGCAACATTTGGTTTCAACAGAACGGCGCTACGTGCAACACAGCCGAAGCTACATTCGATGTTTTGCGCCCTGTTTTCGAAGATCGCATTATCAGCCGAATAGCAGATGTCGTTTGGCCACCTCGGAGCTGCAATTTGACACTATTGGACTGTTATTTGTGGGGTGCCGTCAAACATAAGTGTTACGCCAACAAGCCAGAGACAATTGACGCTTTAAAGGACGATATTCGTGCACACAATCGATAATGTGCTTAAAAATTGGATCGATGGTGTAGGCTACTGCATGGCCAGCCGAGGCAGCCATTTGAATGGAATTATTTTCCATTATTAACCGGAAGGTTTGTACTTTCAAATAAAAAAAAAAATTTGAGAAAATATTCAGCAGTTTTTTTTATAGCATTTTCAAAAAAAAAAAAAAAATTATTTGGTGGACCCTTTATCTCTTTAGTAGTAGGCTGTTTGTCTTTCTCTTTAGCCACTATCTCTTTAACCACTATCCTCGCCAGTACAGGATCTTTCCTCTGAGCCGTTGACCAGTTCTCATTAACCTCAAGACGTAATTGCCTGATGTTGATAATGGTCTCTTTGGTCTTATCACCTGTTTTATCAGCGGCTATCTCACATTCGTATTTGCTGTTTTCATTCTTGTAACAAGTTTCACTGTTTCGTGGCAATCTCTTCATGTCATAGCCCCATTTATGTCCAACATCATTCACATTACGGCGCTCATTTATACGCACCCTGTTGTGTGGCTCTCCTCTATCGATAAGGCGTTTGTCACTAAACTCTGTGGGCTTTTCTATAGCTAGTATTTTTCCATTTGTCATATTTCCATGGTGACGCGAATCTTGCCCTTTTGAGCGTTGCCCTACAATGCCTTTGAAAACGACCGCTGTTGCCAGAGTTTTAGCACTTCCGTTTTGCCAAAAGAAGCTCTACTACCTTTTTGATAGCTGCAATGAACTCTTTTTTGGTATTTACGGATTTCATACTACACACTTTATGTACCTGTGACTTGGATATCTCTCGAGCGGTTTCCTGTGCCAGTGCAAATACCACGGTCTCCGCAAAGGTTGCCTTATAAGCAACACACATCGCATACTTAATATACGGGTCCCTTATACCATTAATTTGGTCTACTTGTGGGTGATTTTACCCTGGATAGGTTAGCTGCACCAACCTCTCGACTTCAATTGCAAAGGCTTAAAGCGGCTCATTAGCCTTCTGTGTTCGGCATCTTAACTCCATGCGGTACAAATCGCGTTTGTGCTCGTCGCCAAATTTACACTGTAGCGCTACCATTAAGTATTTGTTGTTGTTGGCATGGTTTCTAAAATTTCTGCTGCAGCACCTTTTAACCCCAAAATTAGTTCTGGAGCCTTCTCTTGATTACATTAAATATTTCGTCAACAGTCTTCTCTAGGTTCTTTTTCTATTGAACTGCTTAAAAAATCTTTAAATAAATTTATATAAAGTACTCGTATTTAAGTAATTGATTTAACAGAATAATGGTTTTAAATGACTAATATTATCTAAATATTGTTTTCAATATGAATATTTTATTTCATTTCAATTGAAAAAGTAGTTTGACATTTACCAGAAACAGCAATAAATTTCAAACAAATATTTTCGGTTAAATTTTATCTTATCAGACAATAATTCTCATATGCTGAAATATATCATAATAAAAAAAAGAGTGAATTTTCAACTTCTCCATTCATTGGCTAAATGCAGATACAAGTACTTCGAACTTAATAACAGAGAAAAACAAACTCCGAACTCCAATGGTAATTGGAAATGGTTATAAATTACAAAAGTTGCAACACAGTTGCAAAAGAAAAAAATAACTGTATTAACGCTCTTTAAATAAAAAAGAAGTACAAAATATAGTCTATTCTTCTAACAGCGGCAAAGTACACTTTTAGAAGTAGAAAAGAAGGGAAAGAGAAAAAAGCAATTTCCAAAATAAACGAAACGAAAAGGCCATTTACACTTTAAACATGAGAAAAAACAAACCAGGAAATTAAGTTAAAAAAAAATCTACGAAAATAATACAAATAAAATAAAAGAATAGACAAAGTTTACAACAATAAAAAGGAGACATTAAGGACTTTAAAATACACTCACACATGTACCATATAAAACTTAGAAAGAAAAGGACATTTTCAACACAAATAATATTCAAAAGTTCATAAAAAAGGCTTTTCCAAGGCACTTTATGTGGTCAAACTACTCAACAGAAAGCGAAAATATTTGTTCAACACAAAGAAGAAAAAAAGAATAGAAAATGCAACAAGCCTTTGTGGTGACTGCACTTTATAAATTTAACACCACCCCCTATTGTGTTGGTTGAACGAAGAGCACTTCCTCTTGAAAAATGGCAAAATATTGTAAATTTCTGAAACACTTGTAAGGCAAAAAGCAAAAAACTTTTCATTCTACAATATTTTCGTACTTACGCATGATATGCTGTGTTGGTGCTGGTGCTTGCAACACCTTTAGAAACCAAACCTTTAGTTACACAGATAGACTAATGGCGTTATCTTTGCTGACAAAAAATGTTGCACTTCATTTATTCTTTTTAAAGGCACCATTTTTATTAATGTTTTTTTGAATTACTACAAAGAGAAAGGGCAACAAAGTGCAACATTTTTTTAAATTTTTTTATTTAACATCCTGTAGCAAATTAAGTATGACTTTTTCATACTTGTGAACAAAAATCAAAAATTTGTAATACATTTTAGTCTACCATAGGGTATTCTATTATCGGCCTTGACTGAATATAACTCGTTTTTATTACTTTTTTTGTCGAAGATTATTTTATGAGATATTTTGGTTGGTATTGTAAGGGATTGCAACATGGTTTTTTATACAGTCCTTTTATTATGGTCACTTCTTTTGTAATATGTTTTGTATTTTCACTAAATGCAAATGAATCTATTATAGCTGAAATGAACGAAATACAACATTTAAAAAAATTGTTGTTTTTTTAGAGCTTCATAACTTTGAATTGGTAACACTGCTTTACTTGACAGCCGATTTACTAGCTGATTATAGATTATGAATAGACTTACACCCGAGCAACGTTTGTAAATTGTTGAAATTTTTGAATTGAACTTCCATTTAAAATGTTGTTCTCCCATAAAGCCTATCTTAGGTAGAATGGGGAAGTAAGTAAGCAGAATTGTAGCATTTGGAGTGAGGATAATCGACAAGCTTTTGTCAAAATATCATTACATCCACAGAAAAGTACTGCTTGGTGCGCTTTGTGGGCTACCAAAGTATTTGGTCCATATGTCTTCCAAAGCTATAATGATGTGAATGTAACTGTCAATGGTTAACGATATACTACCTCGATCAAAAAGTTTTCGTATAATTCCAGGTAGCGGTCCCATCGCACCTATTTGAGTTTTTTTTTTTTCTTTTTGTTAAGTTGGTACATCTGTTGTTGATATTCCCGTGAATATTAGCGTCTTAGCTTAACATTTCCAAAATCTACATAGCAAAGAGTTCATCCATCTCTATGTGTGTTGGCGATTTTTTTTTACAATTTTGACCGTGTTGACGTCGCAAAAGACATGATTTTCTATGCTGAATCCAATCTCACATTCATCAAAAGAATCATTACTGGAGACGAACCGTGGGTTTATGAGTGCGACACGCAATTCGGACATCAGGCAAGTGAATGGCGTTCACCAAAATGAGCCGAGACCAAAAAAATCAAGTCATTTTCAGTCAAAAAAGAAGTGCTCATGGTCAACCTCTGACGTTAAGATTTAGCAGGAATATCGACATCAAATGTACATACTTAACAAAAAAAAACCTCAAAACGGAACGATGGGACCGCCATATGAGGGTTATACCAAGAACTTTTTGATCAAAGTAGTAGGCACATGATTAGAAATGTTTTCGTACCTCAATTAGATAACAGAACGGAGCTACATGCCATACTGTACGCTCTACAGTTGCTTTACTGAAAGAATAATTTCCCGTAATGGTCTAATTAATTGGCCGTCAAGTTCGTGTGATTTAACCCCTTTAACCCCAAATAACAAATAACAAGCCCCGATCCATATAAAATCAATTAAGCACAATTTTTACAAAATTCGAAAAGTTTATTAAAGTTTTATCTGCACCAAAATCTTATAAAATGTTAATATCATCCATATCGGGTGATTTTTTAGCAACTTTCTCTTTGTCAACACTGTTTTTGGCAGCTCAGCTGTTTTCGTGTAACATGTTACTATCAAACATGCTTGCTGATCGGTGAATCTTATTCTCAAAATTCATGCTTTTTTATTGTGTTCAGGACGAAGCTCAGTTCAGGTTGAATGTATATGTGCACAAGCAAAATTTCCATGAGGTGTGGAGAGCAGCCAGAAACATAGCAAGAAGAGCCAATTCATCCTGAAAAATGCACTGTTTGGTGTGGATTATTGACCGGGGGCATCAACGAGACGGTGCCACATGTCACACAGCAAGTGAAACAATGGCCTAATTGAGAGGCGAATTCGATGAACAGCTTATTGGGGCCGGTAAATTGGCCGCCTATATCGTGTGATTTAACGCCTTTAGACTATTTTTTTGTGGGGCTATATTAAGGCTCATGTCTATAGGGACAAACCCGCAACGATTGATAAACTGGAAGCCAATATTGAACAATTTATTCGTGAGATAACGACCTATATGTTAGAGAAAGTATGCCAAAATTGAACCCAGCGTATGAACCATTAACATAAAATCATCTTTAAACGTTGAATTCTATAGCTCGTTCTATCGACTCAAATAAAAATTTCATACATTTCTCTGAATTTTATGTTTTTTAAAAAATCACCCGATAGAAGCATATCTTACCTGGATCCAAATTCCTTTAAAACTGATCTTTATACTCATACCTGACCATTTATAAGTATAAAGGAATTAATTTTTTAAAAAAATAGGTATTTACTGACCATAGCTAACGCGATCTTTAAAATACTTGGCAATGTGTGATCTCGGTTGGCTTGAGTGGTCTTCTTAAAACAGAAAGTCAATCAGCGCCATTGCACTGTTTTGGTGGCAGAAACCCTCTTCCACTAATAAAGAAGACTGTCGTCACATAGAAAGTTGTACAATTGACGTCGATCTAGATTCAGCTGATGAAGTGAAGTGGCTGTTAAGAAACTGCACAATACTAGTGAAGTTTATATACCGCATTTTGATAGGTCCACGTAGTCTAAAGTGCCCAGTAGTCTAATTCTGTTCGTGCACAAAGCCAAAGATTCCTCGTCCAAGCCACAGCTTATACATATAAAATTTTTGGCTACTACCGTCATCAGAGTGTCGGTTTTTTCCTATCATAGAACGGCCAAGTTTTCCTCAAAGTGGAGCAAATAGATGGTGCTTTCCATTTAAATTCAGTTTTTTTTAGGAACGGTAGCCATAAACGTTGCCTGACCCACAGGATTAAATTTGTACGTATTAAAGATGGGATAAAGTTTGCCCTCTGGAGCCAGCATGTCAGCTACCTCGTTTCTCTCAATACCACAGACCACTTTTGCGCCTTATGACCTCCCATCTATGTTCGCCATTTTATAACTCGAGATTATAAGCCGATTTAGAAACCAATATATGCGTTAGAAAGGTGTACCTTTACTGATATTTTGGTTCAACTGGCGGTTACCACGCCCATATAGAATTTTTATTTATATGTCTATATCATTAAAACGGTAATAGTAAGAGTTTCAAAATTTGGTACAAATAACTTTATGGTCAATACAGACCATCAGTCAGAAAGTGGGTGGAAGTGGATTACCGGGAGTGGCACCTTCCATACAAAGTAAATACTGATTTCAGTATATATTTGGAACGGTAAATGTGGAAGGTTCTGAATTTGGCCTAAATAACTTCGTAGTCAATCCACATCATCAATTGGAATATGGTCGAAATAAGAAATAAATAAGTGGGTGTGGCTCCTCCAATACAAAGTAACTATAGACTTTTGCATATCTAAAGAACTGTTAGATTGGCGTTTCTAAACGGTCTATAGGACTTGGAAGACTATACAAATCATTAATTTAAATGCAGTCCTTTAAATTTTTCTTATGAGAATTACATTTTATAGGAACACGATAGAAAGGCTCTCAGCAAGGATAAAATAAATAGTAATAAAAAAGAAAATATGATTTTTTCTACGACAACTGTATAGTTTAAAGTGTTGCAAATGCCTCCTATAGCGTAGAGTGATGTAAAAAGACTTACATTGGAGTGCATAAGCTTCGGAGCATGTTGATTTGGATTTTAATTTGTTGCGTAGTTCGTGCTATTCAAACAAAAAAGTTGTACGTTCATAAATTATTACCAAAGGGCATAAAGGTCTTTAAGTCAAATTTCAAATGAAAAAAGTCTTTCAGTACATAATTTAAGCAAAACTTAAACAAAACTTGGCCACATTTTGTTTTTTTAATGCCACAACACATGAAACATTTGATTAAATTAAAGTTAAGTTTGCATGCAACTACTTCTTAAAAGTTTTGCGATATGAATTATGAAAAGAAGAAACCTTTTAGGCGAACACTTGAACTTCCGTTCTGCGTGACAAGCTGGCGTCTATGTTCTTTTTCAAAAAAAAACTTCGTAACTTTTTGCCTCTACTTATACAATATGTTGCTGCCAGTCAAATAAAACAAAACTGTTGACATTTGCTTGCAACAGAATTAAATTTCTTTTCAACATTTTAATTTACATTTCATTCACATTTTGCTGTATGATAAGAAAGTTGACGGGTCTCAATTACTGCCCGTTTTATTTCAGTTTCAAATTAACTGCCATAAATCTTTATTAGCCATAGTGGTGGTAATAAAAACTGAAGCGAATGATTTATTTCATGTTATTTAGCAATTTGTTTAGTTTCAAATTAACACATGTTTCTTTCCATTTGCTATGACCACCTTCATGCTCTGGGATTAATTTCATTCTCATTGAAGCAGAGCAGATTGTAAAAGATGTGAATTGCAGATAGAAACAGAATTCTGAGCAAAAGTTTTATGGTTTTGTTTTTCACGATAACTCTTTCACGTTTTTTTTTTTTTGTGTTTTTCTGTTGTTCTCTGGTTTCAATTATTCTATGGCAGTGTGTGCGTATTTTTTATAATTTCCTTTCAAGGATAAAAAAGAAAAAAAATTGCTGATTCAGGTTTATGTACTAGAAAGTACGTGGAATGCAAATAAATTTTCCAATTTCTCCACATTAGCAGTAAATTTTTAATTTCGAATATAGAATATAAACAAGTAATCAAAAGGTATTTCAGGTGTTATTTGAATCCTAATATAAAGACAACACTGCAAAACATTTCTTAACGGCTTTGTAGCTCATAATATATAAGAAGTTATACTTGATTTTAAAACGATGACACTATTTCGATTTAAGCCATATGTACGTAAGGTCAAAGGCCCCCGTTTTCTAAACATGTTTTGGAGCCATGATGGCCATGGGCTCTACGTATTTCTTAAACTAAACTTATTCTTTTTATCTATGAGTATTTCAGTAACATCTAGTATCAGTATATCTAACAACAGAATCTGTTTAAAAAGTAACTGGATTTGAAGTAGTGTTCTTTCTTGAATAAAACTTATTCCCGAAGTAGAGTTTCGTATATCTTATGTGAATAAACAAACTACATATGTATGTACTAAAGGCCTGCACTACTGCCTTCATTTCTTTCAACCACAATGAATTCAGCTTAGTACTGTGATGATATTTATTGCGCAACGTTCACCAAATACACGAATTCAATGAGAGAGAAAGAAAAAGAGGAAGTATTACTATTAGTATTAGTATTAGTATTAGTATTAGTATTAGTATTAGTATTAGTATTAGTATTAGTATTAGTATTAGTATTAGTATTAGTATTAGTATTAGTATTAGTATTAGTATTAGTATTAGTATTAGTATTAGTATTAGTATTAGTATTAGTATTAGTATTAGTATTAGTATTAGTATTAGTATTAGTATTAGTATTAGTATTAGTATTAGTATTAGTATTAGTATTAGTATTAGTATTAGTATTAGTATTAGTATTAGTATTAGTATTAGTATTAGTATTAGTATTAGTATTAGTATTAGTATTAGTATTAGTATTAGTATTAGTATTAGTATTAGTATTAGTATTAGTATTAGTATTAGTATTAGTATTAGTATTAGTATTAGTATTAGTATTAGTATTAGTATTAGTATTAGTATTAGTATTAGTATTAGTATTAGTATTAGTATTAGTATTAGTATTAGTATTAGTATTAGTATTAGTATTAGTATTAGTATTAGTATTAGTATTAGTATTAGTATTAGTATTAGTATTAGTATTAGTATTAGTATTAGTATTAGTATTAGTATTAGTATTAGTATTAGTATTAGTATTAGTATTAGTATTAGTATTAGTATTAGTATTAGTATTAGTATTAGTATTAGTATTAGTATTAGTATTAGTATTAGTATTAGTATTAGTATTAGTATTAGTATTAGTATTAGTATTAGTATTAGTATTAGTATTAGTATTAGTATTAGTATTAGTATTAGTATTAGTATTAGTATTAGTATTAGTATTAGTATTAGTATTAGTATTAGTATTAGTATTAGTATTAGTATTAGTATTAGTATTAGTATTAGTATTAGTATTAGTATTAGTATTAGTATTAGTATTAGTATTAGTATTAGTATTAGTATTAGTATTAGTATTAGTATTAGTATTAGTATTAGTATTAGTATTAGTATTAGTATTAGTATTAGTATTAGTATTAGTATTAGTATTAGTATTAGTATTAGTATTAGTATTAGTATTAGTATTAGTATTAGTATTAGTATTAGTATTAGTATTAGTATTAGTATTAGTATTAGTATTAGTATTAGTATTAGTATTAGTATTAGTATTAGTATTAGTATTAGTATTAGTATTAGTATTAGTATTAGTATTAGTATTAGTATTAGTATTAGTATTAGTATTAGTATTAGTATTAGTATTAGTATTAGTATTAGTATTAGTATTAGTATTAGTATTAGTATTAGTATTAGTATTAGTATTAGTATTAGTATTAGTATTAGTATTAGTATTAGTATTAGTATTAGTATTAGTATTAGTATTAGTATTAGTATTAGTATTAGTATTAGTATTAGTATTAGTATTAGTATTAGTATTAGTATTAGTATTAGTATTAGTATTAGTATTAGTATTAGTATTAGTATTAGTATTAGTATTAGTATTAGTATTAGTATTAGTATTAGTATTAGTATTAGTATTAGTATTAGTATTAGTATTAGTATTAGTATTAGTATTAGTATTAGTATTAGTATTAGTATTAGTATTAGTATTAGTATTAGTATTAGTATTAGTATTAGTATTAGTATTAGTATTAGTATTAGTATTAGTATTAGTATTAGTATTAGTATTAGTATTAGTATTAGTATTAGTATTAGTATTAGTATTAGTATTAGAACACAATCCTCACAGCTCACTTCCGATTGAAAGAAATTCTAATCGGGTATTGAGTATTTGCTTTCTCGTAAATGTCAATAATGCAGCTTGTAGCAGTTTTATCAATCGGATAGGTTAGTTTAAGAAAAATCAGAGCCATACGTACGGATAAGTGGTATTTTGTTGGCGAAGCAGATATAAATACTTGAAAATTTTCCAGGTTTTGCGTTTTCAAGAAAAGCGGCAAAATTTTCCCAATTTTCTGGAATGCCAGGAACGCGGTCTCTTTTAAGAAATAAAAAGTGTTTTTTTTTATTTAAAAACATAAATAAATTTATTTCATTTAAATATCACAAATATCTGATAAGTTCAGATATCTCCTATTTTGAAGTCATATCTACCAATCAATTTTCATTGAAAATCTGATGCATCCATTTAATTTTATTTTTATGTTCGTTATAATCTCACTGTGCCGCTGTGGTATAGTAAGTAAGACACACGCCTATCAATCAAAAGGTCTTCGTTTAAGTCCTAGACCATCTGACATTGTCCAACAACATCATTACCTCATAACATAATGACTGGCTATGAATTTTGCGCTGTGAAAAACTTCTCTGACTAATGTATCTGCCATTGGAAGTGGGCGTTTTTTATCAAAATTTAAAATAAAAAAAAATAAACAAAATTGTTTTCTAAAAATTACCTTCCAACACAAATTTCATCAAAAAGTACACTTTGGGAACTGGCAACACTAATGCCAATAGCTAAAATCTGGCAACACCATAATAAAGTCTGACATTCTTTAGCATAAATCACTGCTAATTGTGTTGTTTACAGTGAGTTAAAAAATGGAAAGTTTAAGAGTGGATTTTCATTGGATTATTTTTCACAATTTTCGACGCGGATTATCTAATAAGAATGTAACTCAGTTCTTTGTATGGCGATCAAGCACTATCAAAAAACACAGTATATCGCTGTATAGTGAATTCAGTCGTGGTCATGCAGTGCGTGAACTGATAATGCAAGATCATCATATGACATATTTTGAGATAGAGGCATCCTTGCGCATTAGGTTTACTTCAATACATACGATTTTAGATTAACACGCAGCTGCAAAAAAAATTTGTTGGATACCCCATAATTTATCAATCACTCAAAAAAATGCTCACGTCTACACGTCTGGTGCTTCAAAAGACGTGTATAAAATCGTGACAGGTGACGATATATGCGTATGAGCCGAAAAAAAAAAATCAGCAATCGACCGTGTGCGTATTGCAAAACGAACGAAATCCAACAAAAGTTATTCCTGGAAAAAGCACAGCGAAGCAAATGGTCACTTGTTTCTTCGGACGAGTGGGTCATGTGTCCACTGTTCCGCTTAAGCAACGTAGGACGGTCAATTTTGACTACTTGTTTGCCGGAAGTCTTAGAAGAAATTCGTCAAACCAACCGCCGACGACGAATCATTCTCCATCATGACAATGCAAGCTCTCACACATCTCGTCAAACAGGTAAATTTTTGAGCAGCAAAAACATCTAATTGATGCCTCATTCTCCGTAAAGTCCTGATTTGGCACCCAGAGACTTATTCTTGTTCCCGAAAATCAAATGTGGACTGCGTGGTCAACAATTTACGAGCGCCAAAGAAGCAGTTGAAGCGTTCAAGAGCCATGTTTTGGAGTGTCTCAAGAGGAATGGAAAAACTGCTTTGAGGAATAGCTTGAACGAATGCAAATGTGTATTGATAAACAAGGGGAATATTTTTTAAAACAACAAAGCCATTTGAATTTAAAAATATTTGTTATAATTTTCTACTCTCGAACTATAAATAGTAACCCACGTAATATATAACTAAGTTTTATTGATTCCCATGACATTCCTGAAGGAACATGTGGACTTCTCTCAGTCAATGAGTTGCACCCGATCATATTTTTAAACTCATTGAAAGCGACCTACATTTGAACGCCGGCTCCGAACGGCAAATGCATTGGAGAAGTTTCCAATTGTAAGCAATACTCATAACCATTTACAAGCTAATCTTATGAGGTGATACCGCTGTCGAAAAACTTTTTTCTTTTTTTAAGATGGTCTGGCCTGGTATTGAACCGAGGACCTTCTGGTTGGCAGGCAGGTGTCTTACCTACCAAACCACAACGGCACACAAAAGAAGTTTAACGTCTACTTAAAGGTAATTTTATGGCAGAATTTAGTGTTTTAAGTTTATTCAATAATCTAAACCATTTTTGAGTTACACGAATATATGTTGTGAAACCTGCTTAATATTCGAAATTACGATATATCTTCAAAATAAACGCTATCCTAGAAAACAGTTATTTTATATTTTACAACCAGTCTCCATTAATAACAAATATTAGATTAATGTTCTATGATTCAAATATGATTTGATAGAAATATTTTCAAAAGTCTTATATGCATTTATACAAGACTAGAGTAATTCCACTCGCGTTGCTGGGAGCCTTTGTGTTTGTACCTGCTTTTTGACTGATGTGGATAGATGAAGAAAGCCTTAACTGTTACCGTTCTCTACACATGCAAAATTCCCTATATTTTTTTCTAATAATTGTTTGTATTGACTGCCAAGTTATTTAAACCAAATTTAGAAACTTCAACTCTAACCATCTTCAGGATATACCAAAATTATTATTTGATTTGTATGATAGGTACCATGCCCACTTTTCCGATTCCGCACAGTTTTTAATTGATGGTTTGTACTATCTTAGAAGTCGTTTAGACCAAATTCAAAACCTTCCATTCTAATCGTTCTCTAGATATCAAATAATCAATTTTTTATTTGCATGAGAGATGCCACATCCACTTATTCCATTTCGCCCACAATTCGACTAATGAGGTGTATTAACTACTGAAATGTTTAGACCAAATTTAGAATCATCCACTATTTCCGTTCCATAGATGTACAAAATATAATAGTTTAGTAGGTGCTACTCCCATTTACCCAATGCCGCCAACTTTTTGATTAATGATTTGTATTGACTACAAAGTTATTTGGGCCAAATTTAGAGACTCTTACTTTTAACGTTTTAGAGAGTCTTTTTTCCCCGTTACTCATCTTGGGAGCATATGGCTTCCACAAAGCATCTCCATCCAACACGGTTTACAGCTGTTGACTTTGCCTCCTCCCATGTTAAGTTGTTCTGTCTCAGTTCTTGGATAATTGTGCGTCTTCTGGTGTTTTTTGTTCGAACACGATTTCTTAAGTCTTGAGGATTCCACTAATGTGACATTTTGGTGATACTCTCTGGACTTTTTCGAATGGTGTGGATCAGTCACCCCATTTTCTTTCCCTATCTGTTTCAGTAGGGGTTCCTCATTAGTCATGCTCCACAGTTCTGTATTACTTATGGTGTTAGGCCAGAATATTCTGCATATGATTCTGAGGCACTTGTTATTGAATACCTGGAGTTTCTGTGTGATGTTGTTCGATACAAGCCAGATTTCCCTGCCATACAACGGTACTGAATCAACACATGTGTTGAATTTTCTGAGCTTAGTCCGTCGGGATATATGTGAGTTTCTCCATACTGACTGCAGTCCTGCAAATGCCGCTCTCGCTTTATTGAGCCCGTTATATACATCTGTTTTTGCACCACCGTTTGTAGTCATTGTACTTCGTAGATAGCAGAAACTATCTACATACTCGATTGGTTGACTCTGTAGCATGATGTTTTCCATGCTCGTATTGTTTATTCTCATGGCCTTGGCTTTCTACGAGCCAATCTTTCTAGGTCCTCCAGTTTAGACTGCATATTGTAAATCTTATTCAAGGGTAGACAAATGCCATCTGCATAGTCCAAGTCTTCAAGTTGGCGCAAGAGACTCCATGTAATCCCTCTTCTTTTTGAACAGATTTTGCTCATTATGTCATACAGCACGATGGTGAATAGCTGAGGTGATAGTGGGCATCCTTGTTTCGCTCTAGCATTGGTGTGAAATGGTTGGCTGATGTTCCCGTTGTGCAGAACTGAAAGTTCTGCATCCTCATACATCGCTCTGATTATTCGAATTATCTTCTGTGGTACTCCTTTGGTTCTTAGTGCTTTCCATATAGCCGTTCGCCTGATGGTATCAAACGCTTTTCTGAAATCGACGAACAGTAGATACAGGGGGGTACGCCATTCTATGAACTGTTCGATAATCATTCGCAAAGTGTTTGCCTGATCTACGCAGCTTCTATTCGGTCAGAAGCCTGCTTGTTCGTCTCGCAGTATGTTGGCTATTCTGCCCTGAAGCCTCCCCTGTATTATGACAGCAAATATCTTATATATGGTGTTAAGTAGAGTAATTCCTCTCCAATTTTTACAATCTTTCAAGTCGCCACTTTTGGGTAACTTTAATGATGTCCTCCTTCCAGGTAGGAGGCAGCCCCTCCCATACTGATGTGATGTGAGGCAGATCGTTTTAAAGATATAGACATGTAAATACAAATTTTATATAGGCGTGGCATCGCCCCCTTGAACAATAGTGAAGCTACACACCAAATGAAAGCTTTCTACACATGTTTTTTACATACATATTTTTATAAATATTTTATAACTACAAAAAGCTTAAACGCTGTAACAAATTTCGTTTTCAAGTGAAACTTATGCAATACACAGGGGTACAATCTAACATCAATAACTCGCGACCCATGGAGCTACAAAAACCCCATATACATAAAAACCTTTGTATTGCCTTCATATTTTGTTTAAGGGCTTGCGGTTTCATTAGCGCATTTCAGAGAACATCAATTACAACGCATTTTATATTTTTATTATATATATTTCATTGGTCTCTTTTTTTATTCGCTACTAGTGTAAACGCTCAGCTATCTCTTACTTTTTCCTATCATAAGTCCACAGTATGAAACTCATAAAATTAGCAATAATTTTTTTAATTTAATTTTCTTTTCTCTGCGAAATAAACTTAAAACTTAAATTTACGAAGATTTTTTTAATAAAAACAAAAAGTGCATTATTTGTTTTTCTGATTTAGATTAAACTTTCTTTGATAAAAAAAAAATATTGCAATAATATGAGATTTGGACTCAGTGACCTATAAAACAGAAAAACACATACTTAGTTTATTTGCATAAAAGATTTCATCAACTACTGACTGCCATACGAATACATATCAAATGGTAAGTAAATGGGCTTTTTGTGTTTTATTTTCATGGCAGTAACCCATACAAGCAGCAAGTAATGGTATATTTCCATACTCGTTTATTATTCAAACGGGAATTTATACACACAGTGCATATTTGATATCCATCATCAGAATCAAATCATTCACATGGCCAGTTCATGGTTCAATATCGGTTTTAGTTTAACACATACACACTCAAATAAACCGGCTGTTGAATTGATGATAATAAGGCATATCAATATTTACAGTGCACAACAAAACTTGTTATACAGAAATAGAAAATATTATTGCATAATTTTGAATTTAAACTTTCTGATAAACTTTCTCAAAATACACTATGCAATATATTGAAAAAATTTTCTGACCATGGAAAACCACTATATTTTTTTAATGCGTTATAGTTGCCTAACTTCAAAAATCACCAGCATATCAGATTCTATGAATAAGTTTTTTTTCAGAATTTTTTTTTAAAAAGGTGGATTTTTGAAGAGGCTGCTTCATACATCCTAGATAACTTTCAAATGACTCATTCGATTTTGTTAAGCCATATGTTAAAAAATTCCTAATTATACCACCTTTAAGTCATTCTAATATCATTTTTTAATTAATCCGTATTTCAGGAGTTATTGAGAAACAGATCATAAAAAAGATTTTATTTTTTTTTTTTTTTGTGGTTTCTAAAAATTCACAAAAATTATAAAACAGCAAGTATTTATCAGTTTCACGATTTATTCATAAAGTTGCGTATAAGAGAAATAAAATAGATCATAATTCATGACAACCGCTTGGAAAATACATATTTTATTCCCAATAAAGTGAAAGCACCTAGTTTTGAAAAAAAAAAACATTTTCGGTTATTGCCGGAAATTCCACTGAGCGTATGAGTGATATTTATGATTTTGAAAAAAATATCGATTATAAAACCCATTACCCATTACATACAATTTAAAAATCTTAAAAAATCTCACATTTTAGAAAAAAAAATAGAAAAAAAACTCATCCACAGAATCTGAAATGCTGATGATTTTTGAAGTTAGGCAACCACAGCGCATCAAAAAAATATATTCAATATCAAAGGTATTTTTGCTTCTTGCATAGTGATATTAATTTGATTATAATCTTATATAAAAAATTTAACGTGTGTTTTGTATACTCGTATGTATGTATGTATGTATGTTTGTGCTTTATATACGGCTAAACGGATGAACAGATTTTCTTAACATTTTTACAGTATCTCTGGAAGGTATATAAGTTATATAAACTTCAAAAATTTCAGCTGGGTGGTGCCACGCACAAACAATGTAAGTATTTATTTGTCTATATCTTTAAAATTAGAACAAAAAGAGCTTCTAAATTTGGTTTAAATAGCTTCGCTGTCAAGTGGAAAGAGGAAGAAATCCTATAAGTGGGCTATTATCTCCTATACAAAGTAGATAATGATTTTTGTATATCTTGAGAACGTTTAGAGTGAAACTTTTTAAAACAGAAAGTAAATGGAATTGGGCATGAGGGCATGGTACCTACCATACAAGCAAAATATTGATTTTTTTATATCTTGAAAACGGTTAAAGTGGTGGTCTCTAAATATAGTCTAAGTAACTTCGTAGGTAGTACACATCATAAGTTAATAACTGGGCAAGATTGGATAAGTGTCTGTGGCACCTCCCATTTATACTTTATATGGTATTTGAAATATGTGAAGAACAGTAACAGTTAAAGCTTCATCATCTATTCACAACAGCCAAAATGCTGAGAGATTCGTTAAGCGGGTATTACAAAAAACTCATCGGGTAAAATCTCTTTATATATGCATATCATATATAAATATGAATCTGTGTTTTAAAGAAGCATTATCTTAAACGTGTGGTCTTGAACCGGAAGGTGATAAAATGGGGAAAAAAGTTATAACTAAGATAGGAGTAGAAAAGTAATTTAGTTATAATGATAAAGATCTCAATGGTTGATTAGAGCTGCAAAACTATCGATAGTCGGCCCACTATAGTCGATACTATCGGATTCTTTTAAGTACTGCTAGTGGCAACAATATTAGAATTTAAGTGAAAGGGAAATAATAATAATAACTATACAGCGTTGAAACAAAGAAATAGGGACACTTTATTTTTTTTTCCAGGATGTAATACAATTTTATGTATTGAAGTTTTTCGATGAAGGGTTAATCCTTATATATGGCGAAAATTGCTCAGACCATGAAGGGCTCCAAAACTAAAGTAATTCATAAGATCCAGTGAAAGAAAACTGTAGAGACTATAGGAAGAATGCGTGGAACAACTGTGAACTTTTAATTCGTAAATGGACTTATTCTCGTGTTTCAAGTCAAACTAAACTTATAGGTACGACTCCTCGAAATGTATAATTTCTCAGCAAACGGAAGCAACATCTGCACTGTAATAATTAAAACAACATTATATGGTCTTACGATACGAAGATTAATTTGTTTGGGTCAAATCCAAAATCGTATGTACGAACATATTTTAGTTACAATTCATACTTTGAGTTTAATAAATAGAAATTTAAGAACCTGTTAAACCATGTCCCTATGTAACTATATAAGTTTACAGACGGCTAACAACCTGTGCAAAAAAATTTTTGCAAATGTGACCTTTTCCCCTAGAATTTGACGATAGTAACGATAGTGAAAAAAAAGCTATGGATGGTCAGCCAAAAACAAAACTATCCATAATATCGATAGTATTATCGATTGTTTTGCAGCTTTATGGTTGAGGGCCATCGAAACTAAATTTTGCAATCAATCAAAAAATATGAATCAAATTTTAAGAAAATAGAAATTAGTGCTCTAACTTTTCTGCATATGACGAATAAGGCACGTATGCAACGTCAAAGAGCAAGGTATGAAAAAATACCCAAAGCTTGGTCAAAAGTCAGTGTTTTACTTCCCTTCTTCATCAAAGAAGTGCTTTAATAAAAAATAGTCTAAAAGAGATCTTTATAAATTTATATGAATGACTGTTATTTTAGGTACCTGCCCGATAATCAAGCAGTAACTCGTGCACTCGGCTGCCATGAAATTCTTTTAAAGCTAGGAACTGTCCCCGAATATTGAACCGATTGGGAACAAATAATACGGCCAGCATATGCTGGGTCTTGACTAATGTAGAAAATGAGCTGGCCAAGAATGCAGCTTCCATACCACTAGTAATACCTGAAACTTTATGTGGAGTGGAAATAGAGGTCTAGAGGAGCCTGTTTAGAGAAAGGTAAGAGCATAAGATGCGTCTACTCTTCTCATCCAGAACTGGTGGTGCCTATCAGGTAGGAAGCTACCACTTCTGGCACCATCTCATATCCAGATATTCATTATGGCATCAGGGATGATTTCCTTTTAGGACAGCAGTACTACAATGCCTCTTAGCTACAATATATGTAAATATTCACACCACATGTGAGTTAAGAGGAGAGCAGTCATTTAAAGATCGCTTGTGTATTTGAAATTCATAAATTTTAAGATCTCAGTTGACATAATGAACCACCGTAACTAACGGAATGCTATGACTTATTAAGTTGCTTCACGAAAGCTTCTTTCATTTTCGAGGGGACTATACTCAAAGTTATCGTCGCATGCAAGAGTAGAAATTTGCTCCATAAGAGCTAGTGTACTTCAGGTCTTTACAATGTCGTGGTTTTCGTTGAATTGTGCTCTAGATACAGACTTTGGGAGCTCGATTACGCCAACGTTTATTTCTCATATGCAAGCTAAGTTGAAACATTTGACAGAGGATAGATGTATACATATTGGTGGTGGTATAGAATATTTATGATTTTTTGCCTTTTTTTTTTACTTGAGGTCAGCACTCAGGGATTCACCCCTACTTATGCAGTGCATTGCGCTAGTACTAGTAAAATAGGTTGTGGGAAGGGTGATAGACGAAGTAGCGTTTATGGATGTTTGATTTTAACTTACCCATATCGTACTTGACTCGATAAACTTTCGCGAGATGATCTTTCCACGAACAAACGCTGCGGCCAAGCAACAATTTCACACGATTTATGTGGAAATCAACTTCAAAGGAATGTGTGCTACGATAAAAACTATTACCGCGTTTAAATATGTGATTATTAAATATCTATTCATTTTTGTCATCATTACACACATTCCATTGTAGTTTCGATAGAAAAATGCAATAAATGCCATATTGCGACGATGCTTCAACGAATACAAAGAGCTGGATACACTACTGTCAAAAATGAGCGCCATGCAAATCTTCTATACGCTGTCAACAAGCCTAAAAATATACTCTGAAGCACCGGTTAGTACATGGTCGGATATACTCAGACCTTGTTCAACAAATAAAAGCATTTTAATGCTTCCTTCGACACTCGAAAAATATAATCGTTCCACTGAAGTCACAGTTCATTTTCATGCCAAGAAAATTGAGAGCATCTGACTCCCCAATATCTACATTACACATGGTCACAGATGATACTACACAATAACGTCTGTGTGTCAGAAAATAACATTGAGTCTTGTGCACAAGTCATTTATAAAAGTGGTTTTGCTATTTCGCTTTCTCTCCCAAGTCTCGAAAAGAATTGGAAAACGATCAAAAGCATATGAATGGCAAATGTTGTTGTCATCTACGTTATAGTAGATAGGATTGAGAGTAAGAAGAAGAAAGTCGTTATAAGATATTTAAAATAGAAAAAACTGGGCCATGCGGTACACCTGATTTTATTCTTACTTCTTCGAATGAGATCCCACCTATAACCACTCTTATAGAAGCCCGATATATGCAAATCAAGGCAAGTGTCAACCGACACCAAAAGCAAAAAGTTTTGATACGTTCTAATTCAAGATTTATTTCATTTAAAGTTAACAAATGTAGAATTATTGAACTTTATTGCCTATAAAATGCTTTAATGGCGTTCCATATAATATTTGTATGGTATATCATGGCGGAACGTCGTATGTCTGATGAATAGTAAAATATTTTACATATGTACGTACTGTAAAATTAACGCAACACTATGCTTTCAAAGATATGTAGATATGTAGATATGTATGAAGAGGGTATACCATATGTACACCTTGGTCCGTTATTAGTACATATTTATAATACAAATCCAATAAAAGAGTAACATGACAGACTATATCAGAGTATCACATAAAATAATTTTTTCTCTCATTTAATTTAACTTACGGAAGGTAAATAAAGATAAAACGAAATTTTAGTTTGTTAGTACTATTCAACATTTCTCTGAAATAGGAGAAATTTATTATTTCTCTTAGGAGTTATACTTCGAAGATGTGATCCTTTAAGGCTTCTGTATTTGAAATATTAGTTTTCTGCCCAACTGGACATTCTTTGATTATTTAAATAAATTTTTGTTTGTCTATGATTTTAATACGATTCTTTTTTCTCGAATATTATATTCTATAGAAATACTAAAACAACATATTTTTGTTTGTGAAAAAATTTAAACTTGGAATATACATACGTATATACATACATACACATATTTGGAAAAGAAAATTGTTGAAATAATTTGATTTGAAATAAGAACAAATAAAACGCCACGAAAACCAAAGAAGAAAAAATTCCTTATCAGTGAAGAACAAAAATTTCACCATAGCATGGAAGAGGGAATATTTAAATAAAAATTTGTTGAAAAAAAAACAAAAGCAAAAAAAAAATTGAATTTAATCGGTTTCTTTTTAAGAGAAAAGCAAATCCAAAACTTTAGTAATATCTGAAATAACACTATGAAACAAGAAAATATCTTGGATATTCAATATATTTTCTTGATGCGCTATGATCGAATAACTTCAACAGTCATCAGAATTTTAGATTCTGTGGATAAATTTTTTTTAGATTTTTTTTTTTTCTAAAATATGAGATTTTTGAAGAGGCTGCTTCATACATCTTATGATAACTTTGAAATGACTTACTAGATTTCGTTACGCCATATGTTAAAAAATTCCAAATTATACCAGCTTTTAGTTATTCACCCCTATTCTGCGTTTCGACTACGTCTCCGCATTCAGTTACGTTTCGATCGAAAATTGGTATTCCAAAAGAAAATCGAATCGAAAGAAAAAGAAGAAGAAAATAGTGTTCTCAAAAGCATAGGAACGTATGAAATAGAAACAGAAAAATAAGCAAATTTTAATAAAAAGTAGTGCATGCGCTAAGGGGTGCAAGGGGTTTCACAAAATTTTTGTTTTTTCTTTATCTTTTTCATGCAAGTCGACAAGCGTAAATTAATATTTTTATTACATTTTTGTAACACTTCGTATATTTTCATTTTGTTTTTAATAAAAATAAATAATATAATATGTTTTTTTTGGCTATAAAAAATTTTTTTCAACTAAAAAACAAGGATTAAAAAATCTCCGTCACAACTTTTACAACTTAGAAAAACGTAGCTACGATCGTAATGCAGAATACTTACAATCGAAAAAAGCTGAACGGAAGCGAAACTCAGAATACCATATTTGCCAAACGGAGAAGATTTCAATTCGAATCGAAACTCAGAATAGGGGTGATTCTGATATAATTTTTTCATATAACGAATATTTTTGAAGATATTAAAAAAAAAATTATAATTAAATTTGGCCCCGAGGTGGCCAAACGACATCAGCTCTGCGGCTGATAATTCGATCTTCAAAACAGGCCGCAAAACATCGAGTGTAGCTTCGGCTGTGTGGCACGTAGCGCCGTCCTGTTGAAATCAATTGTTGCTGATATCCTCCTCTTCATTTTTTGTGAACAAAAATTCGTTCAACAGGGCCGGATAACGATCGCCATTGACTGTAACGGCCACTCCTTGCTCCAAGCAGTGACTCGTCTTGAGTGTATAGGCTTTTCAATGTATGCGTGCGGGTTTTCTGTGCCCCAAATGCAACAATTTTGCTTGTTTACATACCCACCAAGATCAAAATGAGCTTCATCTGAAAAGATGATTTTTTTTGGCAAAATCGGCATTTTCTGTAAGTCGAGCGCAGGCCCACTTAGCGAAGCGTATACACAACCATCAAATCAAATCAGACATGAGCTTAGTGTTACCATTCACGAAATAAGCACTAGTTGGAAAAAAAAACGTTAGATGGCGGATTTATTTACCAGTTTCACTATTTATTCATAAAGTTGCATATAATAGGAATAAAATAAACCGTAATTCATAAAAATCGATGCTGAAATAGATATTTTATTCCCAATAAGGTGAAAGCTTTAAGAAAAAAAAACTGTTTTTACTGTAATTGCTGAAATTTCAAACAACGGCTCATCTGAGTAGCATGTAATAGATATATTTAAAAAGTGAAATTAACTAATGCGTTGTCTTATTCTTTATAAAGAAGGTTAACAAATATGATCTATAATGATTTCGACTACGATTCTCTTATAAGGAACCAAACAGAATCATCCATCATATTTTCATTCCATACTCCCTGATAACGATGATCCATGGATTTAAGTTGTTGATGAAAACGTTCACCATGCTCATCGCTTACGAAACCCAGGTTTTCCGGAAAGTCCAAATTCGAATGTAAAAAATGTATTTTGAGTGACATTTTTCCACCTAAAATAAGTATAGAGTTAAACAAATTTTTTTAATATATTTCATTAATATTTACCTATTTTTGAAAGCTCTGTAGTTTCCTAGAAAGTTAGAAAAAATATGCCGAAATGAATTCCAGGCAGCTTTCTCATCTTTGATAATAACTTTTCCAATATGTGGCTTAGAAGTTATAATAGGATTTGAGGACCATTAAAAACACTTTTCGAAATTTTTGTAGTTGAAGTATTTGGAAATATTTTTTTTTTTTTGAATAAGCAAATGCTCTATCTACTTTCCTTAATAATAAAGTTTGTAAGTAAGCCCAGCTTTATGTAGCAGTGGTAAGATTACATTATCCTTTTTAGTCAGGGCGGGATATTTTAGATTGTGTAAGCCTAGCGTGCTTTCGTGTCTTGTTCACCGAAGACAGCAATATCTTGTATAGCCACCTTAGGGGCCTGTAAAAATAGCACCAACTTTTAAATCGCAACACACTTTACAATTGTGCTTTTCATAAATAACATTTTTTTAATAAACTGGCCATAGCTTCATATGTTTTTTTCATATTCACGGCATGTTCGATAGGTATAGATCGCTTCTTGTTGCCGATATGAAGTAAAACGGCCTTTAAGCTTGCTTTACTATTATCAACGAATAGTCGCCACTCACTTGCCATATACTTTTGGCCGAGTTCCTCAAGAAGACCACTTAAGTCGTAACATTATTGTCTTTGGTTGCATAAAAATTGGCATATGGCTTATGTCGATTCCGATACTCTGTTGTCTTAACACCATTTTCTGATTTCTCTTTCATTAGTTCGAGGTCTCTGATAAAGTCATTTTGCTCTGACTGATTGTTAAGCTTCGGATTTCGAATATTTGATGTACCACAGACGAACCGTTGTTCGGCAATTACAACAAGAAAAAAATTTTTTTTTCAAAATTACATACTTTCACTTTATTGGGAATAAAATAATAATTTGCCCATCGATTTTCATGAATTATGGTTTATTTTAATTTTAAATTTATTTTTTATAATATCTTACTCAATATCTCCAAAAATATTGGTTATATTAAAAAATGACATTAGAATGGCTTAAAAAAACTGGTATAATTATTATTATTATTTAACATATGGTGTAATGAAATCGAATAAGTCATTTCAAAGTTATCATAAGATGTGAAAAAAATCTCACATTTTAGAAAAATAATTCTTAAAGAAAAAACTTATCCATGGAATCTGATATGCTAATGATTTTTGAAGTTAGGCGACCACAGCGCATCAAAAAAATATAGTGGTTATCCAAAGTCAGAAAAGTTTTTTCCATTTGTTGCATAGTGTAATTAAAAATATAATTTAAAAAAATTCTTATAACCTTCTAAACAGTTTTTTAAATGAGCTTTAAATAATCGCAAGATAACTTTGATTTAATTTTTATTTACAGCCATGAAAATATTTTGTAAAACAAACTCAATTACAGTACAAGGTGTTGAGCAATTAAATTCCATAAAATATTTAACAATTAAGTAATGACAGTTGTTTATTTGCTAAATGACTACAAATAAAAACTGCGTTCTTTACATTTTTATTTTTTAACATGTAAAATCAATACAAATAATTGTTGACCAATAAAAAAATGTTTCTCCTCTCTTTCCGTTCCTTTTTGCTCCTATTTGCTGAATATGGCAAATTTCATTACAACGTCAACACAATAGTGTCAAATGTTCGAAAAATAAAAATAAAATTTAAAAGCGTGATAAGAATAAAAAAATTGATTTTTTATTTAATTAAAACATGGCAAGACTTTGAAAATACTATACATAAGAAATAAACAATATTTGACAGATTTTTATACGCTAAAGATATTACTTAACGGAGTGATAATTAATTCCTTGCTACATTACTGCAAAACTAATATCGTAATTTGTAACTTTTAGTAGTTCAAAGGTTTCGGCCCTATTTAAATAATTCATCCAAGTCACCGTGATTTTTTATCAAACAGAAAGAAAAATAAACACCAACTACAAACGTCATAACGAGGGTGAGGTGAGTGAGCAGCATTAGCAAGATTCCGTATCACTACAACATTAAAGGAAACGACAGATGGCCTCATCATCTAAAGACCTGCTACAGTAGACCAATCACCGGTTTAGTTAAAAAAAAAGAGGTTAAAGAAATTCATTACCCTCTTTTAATTATTATTTTAACCATTATCATAAATAACATACTTATCCTTTTCCTTATTTTATCGCCTTCCGGTCCAAATTCAAACAGCTAGGCTATGACTCAGTCTGTCCAGGATCGGGACAAAGGTCGGCATCCTTTGTGAATTAAATAGAAACAAAATAAAATAAATGTAAACAAAACTTTATTTGTGCCCTTATTTCCTACGCTTAAAAGCTAGCTTAAGACTACTACAGGTTTGGTTCGGGGGGTTGGATTTTGTGTCGCTGATGAATAGGTCAGGAAACGGGTCACAGGAACGTTTGTCGGCAGTTAATCTGGTAGGATTACAGGAACAGTTGTCGGCAATTAACCTGGCAGGATTACAGGAACGGTTGTCGATGGTTAATCTGACAGGATCACTGGAACGGGTGGTAAATCGGGAAGGTTATAATCGGTAGTAAATCTGACAGGATCACTGGAACGGGTGGTAAATCGGCAAGGTTATAATCGGTAGTAAATCTTTCAGGATCACAAAAACGCTTACTGGCAGGGTGGCAAAAACGATTGTCGACGGTTAATCTGACAAGTTTACGGAAAGGGTTTTAGGTAATAAATCTGGCAGGATTAGAGATCCCAATTAGCTCTATCAGATAAAGGGTGCCCAGCTTGTTGTCAATCTCGATCACAGTATAATGTACTCTACTGCAGGAAGTAAAATGGAGGCGAAAATAGGGCTTATACTACAATATCGATAAAGATCAGGAACTTTTTTCAAACCTTTTCCTTCTTTCAGATCGAGAAATAATAACTGGCTTTAGAAGCAGTATAAGACATATTACCTTTTGTGGAAAGAAATTTCAGATTTCTGGCAAATTAGAGCATTAAAAGAACCATGAATTTTAAAAAATGGGATCGAACACTTGAAAAAACTGTTTTAAAAACCCGGTTTGGGTTTTAAAAATTAAAACGTTTAACTACGCAAAACAGACAGAGCCTTTAATGATTTTTACCGACTAGTTTGTGTGTAAAAATAATAATTTAAAGAGTCAAAAATATCATTGGCCTATATTCGTAGTCCCACACTAAAGTCGACTCTTGCTAGAGTAGGTCTTTAGCTTACCTTTACCTTTAACTATCTTTTTCATATTCATAAAGTAAACTTTATGTTGAACTGGCTTTAAATGGGTGTCAACTACAATTTGCTTAATGTTTATGTAGAATTTTTTATAAAATATTTAAAAGTGGAATCTCTGAACAGGTGGTTTTTACCTTTTATTCTTTTAAACTTACAATGACGAGCAGGGTCTTTTGACCCATTTATGTACCTGATTGTCATTATTCTTTTGAAAAATGAATTTTCTGAATTGGTGAATCGTGACTTTTGTTTAAATTGCACCAAATTGTAATTAAAGGCATAGTTATTTCTCTAAAGTGTTTCAAACTCAATATATAACAACTGCCTAAAAAATGGATAAGGCAGATTTTCTAACATCGGTTACTTTTCTCATTTTTTTTCTTGACCAATATTGTCAAATTGATAATAAATCGTCATATTAGGCAGCTGTATTTGTAAGCACGTATATATCACATCTTATAGTTCAGATATTTGACCAAAATACCTTGGTTTGTCATTGCGTTATATGTATTATTGATCTGTTCCAGAACTGACATCCATACAAGAGGGTTAATTTTACACATCAGTTAAATATGTTTATCTTAGTCAAGATATTTCAGAAGAAGAAATAACGAAACTTTTCTAACCTGTTATTTCGTATCCTGAATTTGGTGTTGTTAAGGGTATTGAAGCGAATTATATCGCATATTTTTTATTGGTGAACCTTAGTTCCGTGTGTGCAACTGTACCCTTCAGAGATTAAGTTTTTGCAAACATGTAACGACGGCTGAGTGCTAAAAGGTAAATATCATCTCCAAATTCCATAGTACCAAGTGTTGGTTATGTTCCCATCTTCAGCCTCTGCTAACGGTTGTATCATTGCAAACGCATTCTATAGCAGCTGGGTTAATATGCATCCCTTTTGATGTTTGGAGAGCAGAGCTAATGATATTTCTATAATAGAAAAGAAAAGGAATTCGTGAATCTATACGTTAGGTATCAACGTATCAAAAAAAGCAAAAGTTTTAAACTCTTCTTTTATCTATTTTAGGCTTCCTACCATCGAAATCCGTTCCACAATAATCAATAATAGCAAAATCTCTTCTAATCGAAACACTTTTCAAAAATTTTTCATTTCAATTGTACTTTTTATTAATTATTTAAAAACAGGTTCAGCTGGTTTTATCTATAGAGTCGACTCTAACGCCAAATTTATACTTTAAGTTGTCTATGAATAAGTTAAAGTTGATTTTTCTAAAAGTCGAGTTTTCTTCACTTAAAATAGACATTATTTTTTACCATGAATATGGGCTATTTATTTTAATATAAAAATTTTTTTAACCCAGACTTAAAAACATGGCTATCGAATAATTGGAAAATATAAAATATTCGAAACCAGACGTTTTTTTAAAAATTATAGTTAAATTAATTATATATGTAAAGTCTTGACTAGTGTTTCCATAATTCCGGTTTCTTTTTCGTTTCGTCTCTTACCCGACCATGTGATCAGATGGTGTAATTCTTTCTTTCACTACATCACAGTGATCGAAGAAAGAGGTCCGCGAAGCCATAACAGTTATATAACTTGATCGATTTTTCTTTTTTTATACTTTTTTGTATTTTTTGAAGGAGTTGCTTTCATTTAAAACGATCTTTTAATGGACTAACTTTACATGAAACTTTCTAACAAAATTTTACATCCTTTTCATTCTGTTGTTAACTTTTTGCTCAAGTAATTAAAATTGTAGACAGAGTTTCGGATAAAGTTTACAATATAGAAAAATAAAAAAAATCGAATGGAGTCGTACCACAATGTTAAAAAAGGCAACTTCTTTCCTAAATACCTTAAACCTCATTAATATTTTCTATTTTATGTAAGTCTATGAAATCTGTGTTACAAGCTGTATATTTAGTTCTCCCATAACTGCAGTAGTAAGCACTTTCAGTTTTCCAAATAAAGAAGATCTTTGGTAAAACTGTAAATTGAAAAGAAAATTGTGAAATAAAGCATAATTTTAACACAAATGACAACAAAAACAAGATAAACAAGAACAACGTTATCAAATCTGTCGCACATACTGACTTACATGACATACCAACACAAATTCTCTCACATAATATAGAACAAAAGAACGGAAGAAAATGTACACTTTTGTTTCAATTTAATAATACAAATTAACAAAAACTACAAGGACAGAAACAGAGACAGGGACACTATGAAAGAAAAAAATAATAAAAATAGCAAAATAGCACAAGAAAATTTAAAATAAATGGTTATTTTTCAGTTATTTCTATATTCGAACTCCCTCTTATACACACACACACACACACACACATACTGACACTCGCTCTCTCTCACTCTTTTCTTTTGTCAAAGTATATATTTTTTATTTCAATTTTTAGTTTAAGTTCCACATTCGTGGCGCCAATGAGTCTTTTATAAGATGAGCAACATAAAAACAAATACTAAAACTACAAATTACGACTACAATAATAACAATAATAAATGCCACAATGGCTGCGTAGACTAATACAAGCATAATACAATTATACACTCACACATCCATAGAGAGAAAGATTTTATATCATAACTCAGGCTTGTGTAATAGAAAAACAAAATAAAATAACGAAAAAAATAAAAATAAAAACAAAAACTCTGAGTAAAACATAGTGTTGCGTTGTAAATGGGTACTTGCATACTTACACAGACTCTTTGAAAACGAAATATTCGAGAGGATTTAAAAAAAAAAAACAAAAAAATATGTCTGCTTGATAAGGTTAAAGAAGAGTTACTGTTGCTACTTAAGCTACTAGCTGATACGAGTGTGTGTGTGTATGTGCGAGTTGTTGTTATTAAAAGATATTTTTTCCTTCAAAAGAGAAAAATAAATTACTCTCCTTTGCATAACTGAGTGTCTGTGTTTATACTACCACTACTGTAACATATGAAAACATCAACAACATCATTGCAATAATAACACACCAACAAAGCTAATACAAGAAAACAGAACAGAAGTATCAGTAGCATCAGTAACACTAAAAGCAAAAAGAACAACGTGTATAACGTAAAGCAATAAAAACAAATAAAATTACGTCAATATGGCGCCGAAATACACACACATACACAAGCTTTCAGATGTTAGTAGAAGAGCTATGCTTACACACTTTGCACGCACACTTCAAAGTCATTCTCTTATGAAATAAAGTTGCCAGCAAGCTTTTCTTTTTTGTTATTCTTTTCGTTTTTTTCCTTTTTCCCATTATTAATGGTGAGTGTGAGAGATGTTAAATATATACGAGTGACGCACTGTTTTCTTTTTTTAGCTAATTTTTAAAAACAGATCTACAAACACATGTAAACATATCTTCGTATTTACACAATATTTTCTTTACAAATACTAGATGAGAAAATTATTTAAATATTTCGGGATGTTTATGCAAAAATACGTCGCTGAAAGTCAAAATATTTTGAAAAATAAAGACTTTAAATAATAAATAAATAATGCAAAGCGAAAAGAGCATAACAAAGATTTTTTAATATGCAAACAGTACGGTAAGATCTTAATATCTTTTCAACATTTTTTCTTGAAGGTATAAGAGCTGTAGGTGTACAGAATTAAATATTAAAAACACAACAAATTAAATTATGCGTATATTTAAGGATATTTAATAAAAAAAATATATGGAAATTTTGTGGAAAGTGCTTTAAAGGAGAAGTTTTGTGCTTTAAAGAAGCAGTTTCATTTTTACTTCAGCTGTATGTAAAATATTTTTATTTAACCCTAACTCTCCTGACACGGGTACTCCGGTAGAGCTGTAAAACAATCGATAGTACTATCGATAGTATCGATAGTTTTGTTCTTGGCTGACCATCGATAGTTTTTTTTTTTTCACCATCGATACTATCGTCAAATTCTAAGAGTAAATATAGAGGTCACTAAATATGGAGGTCAAAGTAACATTTGCAAAAATTTGTTCGACGCAGGTTTTCCGTAACCTTTTATAGTTACATAGAGACACAGTTTAACAGTTTCTTAAATTTCTATTTATTAAACTCAAAGTATGAATTGTAACTCAAATACGAGTATGTTCGTACATTTGTTCGAAACAAATTAATCTTTATTTCGTCAGACCATAGCATGTTGTTCTAAATATTACGTTTGCTGAGAAATGGTACATTTCGATGACTCTTAGCCATAAGTCTATATTCCATAAGATTTTTTTTCTTATTGTGCGACTTGAAACAGGAGAATAAATTCTTTTTATTTCGATGACTTGAAAGGATTAATCCTTGAAGTATGAATTAAAAGTTTTTTAAAACTATGCTTTCTTTTCGTAGTCTCTGCAGTTTTTTTTTCACTGGATCTTATTAATTACTTTGGCTTTCGAGGACTTCATGGTCTTAACAATCTTCGCTATATATAAGGATTACTGTTCCATCAAAATCTTCAATACATCAAATTTTATGACATACTGAACAAAAATAAAGTGTCCCTATTATTTGTTTCAACACTGTGTCCTTATTATTATTCTTTCCCTTTCACTTAAATTATAATATTGTTGCCACAAGCAGCACTCAAAAGAATCCGATAATATCGATAATCTATAGAGTGGGCCGACTATCGATAGTTTTGCAGCTCTATACTCCGGTATCCGATCATTTTTTAAGTTAAATTTTTCTTAAGCAAAACAAAATAAGGATTTTATATTTCTCCTTTTGCAATCTGTAAAATAACATCATTAGAAAATTACGATATCAAATTTCATTTCGATCACGATAACCATTAATACGTCCCATATTTCAATTTGAAAAATTAATCTTCAGTCTCAAGAAATCGTTCTGTTAAATTGTCAATAATAATAATAAATTATCAATAATATTAACCGGAACATTAATACCATACACTAGAGTGGTTTGAAAAAAAGTTGTGCCAGTTACCCGCTGTATTGTTTCTATCCTGCCGTAAAAATTATATCAACTGCATCATTTCTCAAAACACTTTTAAGTATTTTTTTCAACTCCAATAAAATTTTTTGTTTATGGATAAAAATAAATGTCTTCAACGCAGAAGTTTCATCAAAATAAGTCTGCTTTATTTTCATTTAAAACAATTTAGCATTAGGGTGGGTACGAACCGATTTTTAAAAGTCATGACTAGAATTTGATGTGGTATCAAAAACCTATTAAAGACATAAGTGTAGCCCTTACAGAGCCATGAACGACGGTTTACAAAGTGTAGCGATCGGTCTAAAAATGGCAACACAATGAACAAAATACTAAAGGGGCGTTATTCAAAGGCGTGGCAAAAAAATAAAAAAAATATTTTTGGAATTGAATTTACATTATTTCTAATCCTAGGGGGTGACTGGCACAACTTTACCATACTGATAGCATTTACACACGTAAACTCCTGACAAGCGTACCCGTGTGCGTTTGCAGTGGATGTAGTTTTAAAGGTAAAACCCCGCAAATTTTGTTTGATTTTTGTGGAAGAACTTGATGCGTTTATTATTATTTCATTGATCGTGGGTATAAATGATACCAGCGACTGTTCTCCTTCGGATCTCTTGGCAAATTACAGTTCTTACACGCATGAAAAACGTTCTCATAATACTTTTGCAAGAACGTAAAGAAACAGACAAAGCCATTCCAATTTACAATGTTCCAAATATGTCGATAAAAATCTACAGGCTATTAACCAAATGAAAATGCGACAGTGGAATAAGAGTTATTTCCATTTAAAGGTGGAACCAATTTTACTAAATATTTTATTTACTGTTGCGTGTCACATCTTTTGAATAAAATCATATATCGGTTATGAGCAACGGGTAAATGTGGTTGAAAATAATGTTTTAGATGTAAACAGCATTTGGAGAGGATATATTTGTTTTTATATCCGATTTCGGACGGTTTCATGCGATACGCTTCATCATAATCAATATCCACTCGAAAAACTAAATTTCTTGTGCTGGATTGCGGCTCATAGGATATTGTTTTTGCTACTTTGCTTAAAGTTCTTAGCATCAGTTATTTTTTATATGACTGGTAAAGGTAAAAAACATCTAAAACCATCGAAAAACAGCTCAAAATAGTTAAACTAGATGTTTTTATAGAAAAGACTGTAAGGGAAGCGGAAAGAACACTTTAAAATACCTACAGACACTTAAAAACAGGTAAAATGACGTATCGAAAACAACCATGTTAAGTTGTTCTATCTAAGTTCTTGGATAATTGTGCGTCTCCAGGTGTTTTTTGGTCTACCACGAGTGACACTCTAGTGATACTTTCTGGACTTTTTCGGATGGTGTGACCGATCTATTCCCACTTTCTTTTTCTTACCTCTTTCAGTAGGGGTTTCACATTATTCATGTTCCACAGTTCTGTGTTACTTATGGTATTAGGTCAGAATATTTTGCATATGATTCTGAGGCACTTGTTAATGAATACCTGGAGTTTCTGTGTGATGTTATTCGATACAAGCCAGGTTTCACTGCCACACAGCAGTACATGAGTTGAATATTCTGAGCTTAGTCCGTCCGGGTATAAGTGAGCTTCTCCATACTGACTGCAGTTGTCCAAATGCCGTTCTCGCTTTGTTGAGCCAGTTATCTACGTCGGTTTCTGCGCCACCGTTTGTAGTCATTGTACTTCCTAGATAGTAGAAGCCATCTATATACTCGACTGACTGACCCTGTAGCACGATGTTTTCCGTGCCCGTATTTTTTATTCTCATGGCCTTGGTTTTCTTGATGTTTATCTCAAGTCCAACACTACGAGCCAATCTTTCCAGGTCCTCCAGTTTCGACTGCATATTGGAAATCTTATGGGAAAGACTTCATGTGATCCCTCTTCTTTTCGAACAGACTTTGCTCATTATGTCATCCAGCAGGATGGTGAATAGCTGAGGAGATAGTTGGCATCCTTGTTTAACTCTAGCATTGGTGTGGAATGGTTGGCTAATATTTCCGTTGTGAAGAACTGAAAGTTCTACATCCTCATACATCGCTCTAATTATTCGAATTATCTTCTGGGGTACTCCTTGGGTTCTTAGTGCTTTCCATACAGCCGTTCGCCTGATGGTATCAAACGCTTTCTTGAAATCGACGAACAATAAATACAGGGGGTATGCCATTCTATGGACTGTTCAATGATAATTCGTAAAGTGTTGGCCTGATCTATGCAGCTTCTATTCGGTCTGAAGACAGCTTGTTCATCTCGCAGTATGTTGTCTATTCTGCTTTGAAGCCTCCACTGTATTATGATTGCAAGTATCCTATATATGGTGTTAAGTAGAGTAATTCCTCTCCAACTATTACAGTCTTTTAAGTCACCACTTTTTGGTAACATTACAATGATGCACTTCTTTCACGTAGGAGACATACTGATATGATGTGAGGCAGTAGAAGTTCAGCTGTGGTTTGGATGTTAACCCGTAGAATTTCCGCTGGTAGTCCATCTTTGCCCGCCGCCTTATTTTTTTTCAATTTCCCAATCGCCTTTTATCTCATTCAGATATAAGCTCTTTTCCTCATCTACGTTCTCAACTGTTTCGCTGTCCTCAGTAGTGTTCTTGACGTTACTAATTTCATTGAAATGTTCTCTTCATATCTGTGTTTGTGCATCATTGTTCGTTATTAGTGCACCATTTTTATCAGCAACGGCTTGGTTCCTATTACACTTCTGGGGTAGTTTTCTCATATTATTCTGGCCAGCTGCTTCTTCTGCCGCTATTGCCAGTTGTTCCAGGAACTTTCTTCTGTCTCTTCTCGCAGCTTTCTTTACTTGTTTTGCCAGCTGATAGTACTGCTGTCTTAAGGTATTGTTGCTACTCAGCTGCAGTTTTAATTCCCTTCTTTGAGAAACCAGTTTCCAAGTGTAATCTGATATCCAAACCCCTCTATTTGGTTGCACACTTGGTGTAGTGACCAGATTATATATTGCTTTAATATCTTTCCATGAGTGACGTTGGTTTGTTGGTAGTCGTTCACGGATTGCCAAGGTTAATGCGTGCCTGGTTGCATCATTCTGAAGTTTTTATAGGTAGAGCCGTTTTGGCCTTGTGTGCCTGATGGTGTTTCTTTGACATTTCAATTTAATCTTGATTTCGTCAGTGATAAGCTGGTGGTCACTGCCGATGTCAGCTCCTCTCCTATTTCTATTTAAACGGTTAAAACGTAACAATATGTTGTAAAATTGGCTTAAATGACAAAATTTATAAAATTTACTTAAATAAAATTCCAGCTTAATTTTTTTAAATAATGTTCATGTGTAGAAATATTAGTTCGTATTCTTCTTTTGTTTGCAGATAAAAACTGTTTGACTTACTGTTTGTTATCGATAGTAATCATTAAAAAAATTTCCATTAATTTTATTCGTGATCAAATAAGTGAATTCCAAATAGCCAAATACTCACTCGTTCGTTCGAAAAAGTATTCGCGAATTAGCAACCTAAATCGTATATATATTTAATACAAAATATATGAGATCGTTATTACGATGGAATTTAGTTCATTCGGTGAAATGTTAGCCATAACGCTTTAAATAATTTTTGAAAAATTAAAAAAGTGTATGAACACTCTGTAGCTTATCCAGTAAAGGATTGGAACAAATACATTATGTCCAAAAAAAAAAACTATTTAAACGAAACTTAGACAGTACTTTTCACTTTAAAAATAATTTTATATGGTTGACTTAACACTGATTATATCAATGTTAACTGAGACATAATTAATCACTCTTCTGTACTGCAGTACTAAGATTTTAAATTGTTCAAAATGTCATAAATTTAATGTCATTTTAATAGAAAACATTTATTAAATCATTGGCTTTTTTTATATATACACTTTGAAGCACTTCTCAGATACTATGAAATCATTAAACACTTACAAAAAAGAATAAATCTTCAAAATTATCAAATGAATAAAAGCGAACACTTTCGCAAGTCATCTCTCATACACAGTAAGTCCTTTGTGTCAAATGAGTTTCGCTTTTAAATTTATATGACAAAGTTGTTGTTCATAAATTCTTAGAAACCGAAATTGTAGTTGCGATTATACTTTTAATTAAATTTAAATATCATTTGTCGGGGTATTTTTCATTCGTTTCATACTAAAGTGCCACCACCACTATCCAAAGGATACTGTAAACAATTTATCAATTTACAACAGAAAATACATGATTTTTGCATTTTAATATCTCGTATTTTACAAAGTGCCCTACAAGCTAGCCGCACCAACTAAGGATATTTTGTTATATTATATTTACTTGTAAAATTTACAATGTAAATATTATCATCACTCCTATAAGGAGCAGAGGGTCTTAACAAATCGCGTGAACATGATTACGTGTGGATTCCATTCCATAGCATTTTTTGTAATGTCATCCCATTGTCTTCTAAAACTATGCCCAATCAAGGGCCATTGTTACCTACTAATTTCTGTGGCTATATGTTGCTGGTTGGATTGCGCCTTTAGTCTATTATTAGAAGAGATCCTTGGGCAAAAAATTCGTAGAAATCTTTGAAAACATTGCCTAAAAATACTTTCATCTTCTACATGTCTCGCGGGACAGCATTTCAGCTTTCACATCTGTAGAATACGATAGAGTCTACATTTGATCCGGTCCATCTGTTTTCAAAGTTGTATTTCCAAAATAGCAAAATCGTCTAATATAGCCTGCTTCGTCGCCACATAGAGTTGACAAATACTACCTCGATCAAAAACTTTCTGGAATAACCCACGTGTGGCGGTGGCGACGTTCCAAATTGAGTTTTTTTTTTTTTTTTTGTCAAACAACAACAAATACTATCCAACAGCCACCTGTGACTTCTTTCTGCTCAATCGAGTTAAAAAACCATTACAAAGAACGATTAGTCTAGATAGTTTAAACGTACTTGCAATCTCCAAGTTATTTGGCCAAGATTGCCAAACTTTCTAAAGATAAAAACAGAATTAAGGACTTAAAATAAAAATTTTTTTTAAACACATTTTATTACACAGATTTTTAATTTTTTGAATCTAGAATTTAAATTTTCGAGAACTTTTTCGAGTGTATGTGGTCGTATCTCGGCAGTGGCATCATGAATGTTGGCCTTCAAGTGCTCAATTGCCTCTGGTTTGTCGGCACAACGCTTGTCTTTAGCAGCGCTCCACAGAAAATAATCCAACGGTGTTAAATCGCAGATGGCCGCCTAGAACAACTTACATCACTTTTTCAGCTAATTAAACGACCATCAATCGTTTGACATAAAAAATCGGTTGTGGCATGTGATGTGTGGCAAGTTGCACCATCCTGTTGAAACCAAACATCGTTCACAACAATACCATGAAGAGCGTGCACAAAAAATCGGTTATCATGGTGCAATAGGTGTCTCCATTGACCGTAATGGTTTCGCCGTCTTCATTTTCAAAGAAATATGGACCAACGATGCCCAAGCCGCATCAAACAGCTGCATTGGCTTCTGTAAGACCACATTTAGGTTCTCTGAGCCCCAAATACGGCAATTTTGCTTATTGACGTACCCACCAAGATGAAAACGAGCTTCATTCGAAAAGATGATTTTTTTTCCAAAATCTAAATCATTTTTATTTTCGTTGGATCATCTAGCGGAGCGAAAACGAAGCGGATGTTCGTGCGGCTTCAACGCGTGTATCAACTGCAATTTGTAAGGCGCCATACCGAGATCTTTTCGCAAAATTCGACGTAAACTGGTGAGCGAAATGTTCAATTCTTGAGAACGATGACGATTTGATGTTGATGGATTCTGACGCACACTCTCAGCCACAACTTAGATATTTTCGGGTGCACGCTTACGTCTTGGCACATCTACAATGAAACCAGTTTCACGAACTTTAGCAATAAGCTTGCGTATACCGGGCACTGTTAGTCCTTCTCTGCGACCAAATTTTGTACGACATTTTCCTGCAATGTCCCACCAATTGTCTTTGTTTTGGAAATAAATATCCAATAAATACCAACGTTGCTAAAGCGTAAATTCACTTCGTTCAGTGGCGATAATATACTACTGGTTCAAATTTAAGCCGATAGATGGCCCACCCGATAGAAAAACAACCACCGCTTTTCTTAAGGCTCAAAGAACTGGGAACGCTGCTGGTGAATATATCTTGCTGACTATGAACATCGAACTAGTAGTCATCTGCATAAACGACTAGAATCGGTGCTATCCGACTCTTTTTCCTCACGAATGGCTCCATGACAGAGGAAGGTGCTGGGATTAAGCTGAACGGCAAATGTAGAGTTTTCAAGGAGGAAGTTTTTGCATTTGGGAAGGCACTGAAAGTGCTCCAAGGTAAGATGAGGAATTTTCAGAGGCCAGTGACTACCTTTGTAGATAGTCAGGTGGATTGCTTGTTAATAGGGTCAAGTTTAATGTTGTTTTTTGACACAGAGACGAGGTGGTATTTTGTCATCTATAACAATAGATAATGTAGATATTCAGGAATAAGATGACCTTAATGTTCTGGACATAGAATTAATTATAACGCCCGTTGAAATGATCAAAAGTTTCGAAAATCGAAAGAAGGATTTAAATGTCTTGGTTCCTTCAGACGGTGCAAAAAATATTTCAGTGCATTTGATTTTCGTTAATTTACAAAACCTATATCCAACCTAGACTGGAATACAACACTCATGTATGGGTCAGTGGTTCACAGTATATTTTGGAGCTTCTCGACTGCGTACAGTAAAGGACGAAGGTGTTGTTAATAACGGTAGGATAGCGAACTTTATCGATTCGTTATAGCATCATCTCAATGTGGCATGTGTTTAATTTTTGAATGGGTACTTTAACGAAATGTGTTCTAAAGAAATATAGGAATTAATTTTTAAAAATCATATTCCTTCGTGATACCCGTATTTCAGGTACTTGATTGTCATGTGAATCGAACAATGCATTACATTACAGGAAGAATTCATACTTAGGAAGAGCGTGACGATGTTAATTAATCCTATTATGATCGTCATTATGATCATCATTTTGACCAGGCACTATTGCAGGACACTGTGACCCATTGGATCTATTGTGTCCCTTCGGGTCTATAGTTTGTTTAACTGATCTGCTGCCTTCCAACAGATTTGAAACCATAATAGTAGATATGTTTCCGAATGAGACCGTAAGTCTCCCTGATCATTCCATTTAAGCCTATCAAGAACCCCACATTCACACAATATGTGTTCTGTTGTCTCTAATATCTGCAATTATCCACATCTATGACAGCCATCCTCTTCAGATGCGTTCTCAGTCCACAATAGCCGGTAAGAAATTGCATTATGACTTTCAAGTCCAGCCTGAGAACCTCAGAGCGACGCACAAATTGCGAACCGAATGCGGTCTAGAGTGGTGAAGTCCCCTTTTGCAATCTGGCAATTTCCAAATTCTTGATTAGATTGAGGATGGTGGTAATTGGTGTTGCATAGTAAGTTTCCCGACCGAGTGTCACAAAAATTTTTCCAGCCAATGAATCTGCTGCTTTATTACTATCTATCCCAAAGTGTCAAAGTATTCAAAACAACTGGAACTTATTTCTAAGCGAAAGCATTTGAAAGGTATCGTAACAATATTTGACCAGTCTGTATGTTATATGATTCGATCCAAGTATTCTTAAGACGGTCTCTCTTGACAGGGAACAAATTAATGAGCCTACTGTCCAGGTTGATCTGCACATATGGCAAAGACACTTAGCGATCTCCCCAGTGGGATCGACAAGTCGCGGTTGGATCCATATACACCAGCACAGACAAAGTCATTCGAAACGTCGCTGTTCGAAACATTTTCGTTAACCCAGTTAAGCCGAGGCAGGCATCTGTACCCCGCCTAATTTATTCATGGTGGTTACTTCCTCAGTTTATCTCCTCCAAGCTACCGGCGCTTAAGTAATAATGAGCCGAATAATAGCGGTATATATCCAAAGCGTCATTCTCAGGGGAAGACCCCATTTCTTACCGTAGTAGGAGCGATTTTCCCATAGGGCCATTATCGCCTTATTACAAAAAATAATTCCATGAACCAATGATATTTCGTCCTGCGCTGGCTGAACTAAATTAACATAAAATTTTAACAAGTGAAGTCTTTATGATTTGAATACAAATTGTTAGCTCACGTTACAGTGGGGATTTATTTAAAAAAAATTGCAAAAAAAAATTTATTTGACGGTTTTATATGACAATAAAGCATCCATACCATTTTAGTAACTGTAATATAAATAGTTTTATAAAATTCTGGATATATTTTTCTCATTTTCCACCGTAAACTTTTTAATGATTGAAATTTCCTTAAAAAATCTCTGGTCTTTAAAATTCGTTGAATATACAATTTTTGTTCTTGTTTTACAACTGTCTGCCTTGATTTGTTAATGGCTTGAATGACCTCCTATGCTGGTAATATCAGACATTTTGGCATCATTTAGATTATATTTCAAAAAAATTTATTTGAACATATCCAAAAACAAATATTTACTCATACTCATTTCGAGTAATACGCACGTCTATTTATATTGGCCATCAGAGGGTAAAAGTTCGTCATACAACAATCTGGCATACAAGACATTTTCCAAACATATCCCAGTTGACCTGACGTTAATGAGTAATATTCTTTAAAAGTGTTTGTAACTAATTTACTATGTTTTTGTAGGAATTATAAGACATTGTCAGTGATTAGTCATCACAAAAGAAATTATAGAACACTCTGTCATTTATAAAGTGTGGCACAACCATAGTGCACGATGTTAATTGTGAGTCACACCTTAACGTCAAGTTTTTTGACCAACTTAATTTGACATTTTTGTGTTTCAGTGTTTGACAAATTCAACCATGGAGAGGTACACATTGAGCAGAGCGTTTGTTGAATTCTTTTACGAAAATGGGCGTTCAAAGCAAAATGTATTTCGTGCACTTCGTAATTTTTTTGGTGAGCATATTCGACGAAATGTGTTGTGTACGGGTCTGTAGTAAATGTGGACACACCTAAGCATGCTTGCCCAGTTCGTTCTGCTTAAAACATTGCTGTTGTCCGCGATAGTGTGGCAGGCGTCAACCTCGACTCGTCGTAGTGCCCAACAATTGAACATTTGACGAACATCAGAAATGGAGGATATGGAACTGGACGATATGTGGTTCCAACAGGATGGTGCCACTTGCTACATAACCAACGAGCCAAGAGGTCCTTTGCACGAGAAATTCAATGGCCGTGCTATATCATGTCGTTGCGATATTAGTTGGCCGCCGCGATCATGTGGTTTGACACCGTCGGGCTGTTGGATTTATTTCTTTGGGGATATTTAAAAGAAAAAGTGTACGTCAATAATACAAGAATAATTCAAGAACTAAATGATGATATAATTCGGCACATTAACAATATTTGACCTCAATTATGTCTCAGTCATTGAAAAACGGACCGACTGATAGAGTTATGGCACCGAAGCCGTGGCGAGCATTTAGCCTATATTTTGTTTCACACATAATTATCATAAATCCTTCTATCACAATAAAAATATTAAGATAATTCTCTGAAAACTTTTTTTTTTTTATTTACAAATAACGTACGTTTTGGTTAGACCACCCTTTATTAGTGCTATTCGTACAAATAAGATGAAGAAAATCAGAATATTATATAATATTTTTTGACTATTGTGTTCCTAATTTTTATTAAATGATTTATGCCGGATCAGAAAAAGATTTTAATAATAAATAAAACGGGTAGCTTTATATGGTTTAGTTGCAAATACGAATAGATTCTAAAGCTTGCTTCGAGGATGAGAAATGCATCTGGACAAGGGTCTTCCAAGCTAAAATTCATGCAATTTCAGTGTGCGCTAGCATAAATCTACAGAGGCAGCACTGAGGGTACTAGCTTGAAGTACAATGAAATCACGGCTATTCGAGTGGTGCGAGGGAGATTTCAACAACTTGCTGCGCCGAATTGTTCTGCTTTGCTGAGTACCAGCAATAAAACGCATCTGCATTGGCGGGTGCTAGGTCTGCAGCGGACTTTTTAAACCCATATACCTTTTGTGGGATTAATTTGACGGAAATCGGTCGAGGGCGAACAGAATGGAGCCCAAGGGCTACGACACGAAAAGGGCTCTGTCTAGAGCAGCGAATGGCAAACTAATACCAGTGCATTTTTGAGAGTCTCTCTTTCAGACTACACTGCACGAAAAAATTTAATTTTGTTTCTTACACATATGCTTATATACACTGGAGAGAGTGCACTCACACTTTTTTGACAAAAATTTTTAAAGGATAAAAACCATGACAAGAAATCTATCACGCGGTGTTTTGCTCATTCCAGCGAAGTTGCAAACGGGATAAGACAGTTTCGATTTAAAATATTTTCCTCAAACATTTATTAACGAAAACTTGGATGGACTGTATGTCTGGGGTGCAGTATTCCTTGTCTCACAACCGTACATCAAAGTTGATTTCACGTTGGTGTTAAAGAGTTCAAGTTTCGTACGTCTTGATAAGTAGGAAGAGTTCCACACGGCTTTCAATTGGCCAAATACTTACTGGGCTTTGTTAATACGGTTGAAGATATCAGCACTTGAACCACCGCTTTTGTCTAATAAACTTCCGTGGTAACAGAATGGTTGTACCTCTTCAATAATTTGATTTTGTATTTTAAATGCATGCTCATTGGTAGCATTGATTCACAAAGTTCTTGTTTTGCTTATGCTTATTTTTCGACCAACACGTATGGTAGTTTCATGCACCATTGCTAGTTTATGTTGCATTTTCGAGAAGGAGTAGGTAAACAAACACATATCGTCCACATAGTCGAAGTCCTCTAGTCTGCCTTGAAGGCAGACCGTGTAGTGCGTAACGCCTCCCTCATTACCACGTCCAGTACGTAATTAAAAAGAAGCGGTGATAATACGTAGCCTTGGCGAACTCCGCATTTGATATCTATTTTGTTGCTAAGTTGGTTTTCATGACTGATTCGGTAAGTTGCATTGGTGTACAGGCCACAAATAAGTCCTATAACTTTGTTGGGTACACCTTTACACTCAAGTGCCTTCCATATAGCTGGGTGTTGTACCATATTAAAGGCTTTTGAAAGTCAATGAAAGTTAAATAAAGAGACGATCTCCATTCTCGACAATTATTCTTAGACTGTTGATGTGGTCTACACAGGATATGTGTGCGTGTAAGCCTACCTACTCTTTTCTTAGCTCCGGCAGAAGGAATGCTGACAGTCGTATGTTTAATATTTGAATGATCACCTTGTTGACCATGCGCAGAAGTGTAATTCCCCTCCAATTTTTCGATCTGTTAAATCTCCTTTAATGATAATTCCTTCGGCGATTTCGATTGGGAGGATTCCATATGCCAGAAATGATTTATTACTGGAGTTAGAATTTTGTCTGTGGTTACTTCATAAATTTTCAATATTTCCCGTGATTTTCTTACTTTTTAGTGCTCCATACTTAGCATTGCTACTTTTCCTTTCCGTTTTTTCCTGATTCATCGCCAGAGGTAAGCAGAATTGTTGGGTGGCTTCTTTCACATGCATTTATCTGGAGGGAAGTTGAAGTCTTTTTATTAAACACTCGAAAACGCAATCAAATTTTTGTTTTGTATGTGGCTTATTTGCGCTAAGTTCATGCTCTAAGCTTTATTTATTACGAAAGGAACCGAACAAATAGACCGATTTTAAATAAAATCAATAAGCCGCGTTACATTGAACACAAACGTTCCTTTTTTAAATTATCTTAATAATAATAAAATAGATGGTTTAAATTGACTTTATGACGTACAACCTTATAAATCAGCTCTATTGAGATCAAAAGATAATTCTCAGTATTATTTTTTAATCATCACAAATATGTATTCTTCGTACCTCCTTCATAATGGCAAATATTGTCAGTAAAATCATTTCTAAAGCTCGTTGATGGCGAGACATGTCGCTTACGACTATTATGTCAGCTGGGGTATATTGTTTATGCGTGCACGTACGAGTGTGTGTGTGTGTATTTGTATTTATTTAATAGCTCAAGTATGCTGTTGTTTTTATTAAAGCCTATTATTAGGCGTCCTTAAGATTTATGGCCGAAGAACGTTTTATTATAAGTTTCTTTCCAATATAAAAGAAATCTGTTTTAGTTCATTAAATTGATTATAAAAACCAATATTTTTTTATTAAATAATAATTTTCTCTAATTTTTTGTTATGATTGTTGTTAATGTTTTGCTATTTATTTATATTTTCCATTTAGGTTTGTCTTTTCATAAATTAATTTTAAATGGTTTCAAACATTTATATGATTTATGCCATTTGCCAACATTCAAAGACACTTTGTATGCTTTGAAAAAAAATGAAAAAAAGAAATCCTTTACACATAGACACCAACAAAAAACTTTAATTATTTTAATGAATTCAGAAACAGAAAGTGTACAAAATACGCATGATTTCGTTTTTCTGTTTTATACTTCATCCAAAAGTTTTTGACACTTTATAAACACTGTGTGCCAATGATGACCTAATTTTCTTCTCTATTTTTCACTATGAAATGGTTGTGTTGGACATTTGCAAGTGTCAGTTGTGTTTATGTTTTTTCTTGAGAATTTTTTCCCTTCTAAAGCACAATAGAAAATTTGAAAATTTGAGTAGGGATTTTTTTATTTAATTTTTCAAAGTCAATTATAATTTCGTATGCAAATTCAGAATATTAATTTCAGTTCTTTAGAATGTACAAACTGAAAAAGTTTTCTCTTATTTTTTAATCACTTTAATATGATTTTGTTAAAATAATCGAAGTTTGTTCAAAACTAAGCTGAAATTTTGAATTTCACCCTATAACTACAGTTTTTTTTTTTTTAACTTATGTTAGGAGTGTAATCTTGGAATCATACTAGGATCCTCTAAGAACACATAGAAAATACCACTGACGAATTTTGTCCTTGCAGTATATCGCTCTTTACAAATTACTACCTTGATCAAAAAATTCCGGAATAATCCCCGTGTAGCGGTCTCATCGTCGCGCTTTGAGTTTTTTTTTTTTTTTGATAAGTTGGTACATCTGTTGTGTATATTCCTAGGTTTTTGATTACGACACGCAATCCAGGCATCAGGCAAGTCAATGGCGTTCACCAAATGATCCGAGTCCAAAAAACGTCGTGTTCAGTCTAAAAAGAAGGCAATGCTCACGGTTTTCATGCGATACAACGGTGTAACACATCATCAGACAGTAAACAAAGAACGTTATGAGACGTTTGCGTGAAGCAATTCGCCGAAATAGACCAGAATTTCAGCAAAAATCTCGTGGATTTTGCACCACGATAACGCATCGTCGCACAGTGCCATCTTTATTCGAAATTCTTTGACGAAAAATGCAACGAATACCATCTAACAGCCGCCGAATTCGTCTGATTTGGCTTCCTGTGATTTCTTTCTATTCAATCGAGTTAAAAAATTGTAGAAAATCGCCAACACACATAAAGATAGATGTACTCTTGGCTACGTAGCTTTTGCAAGTGTCAAGCTATGAATTTAAAATTTAGCGGGAATATATATAACATATAACATATAAAAGATGTACCAACTTAACAACAACAACAACAGCAACAAAATAATAAATTCAAATCGGAACGATGGGACCGCCACATTATTGTTATTCCAGAAACTTTTTGATCAGAGTAGATTCGGGTGTTTTTTTTACAGGTCATAACTTTTAGTTGACAACTCTCATTAATTTGACAAGCGATTTAACAGCTTATAGTTGATTTTTGGTTAGTTTGGTTTGACATTTTATTATGATTAGACTTACACTAGAGCAACGCTTGCAAATTGTTAAAACTTTTTTTTATCAAAGTAATGGTCCTGTTCGTCAAACTTATTATACTCTTTGTCAATATTATGGCGTATACATATAATCGTCGTTCAGACCGGCTAATTCGAGTAACAATTGGTTGTTTTTGAAACACGTTTATTTATAATGATAATGTGCATCCCGTGAGACGCCGAATAAAGAAGCTGTAGCCGCCGTACAGGGAAGCAATGAAGAAGATACAAATTAATCAATACCATTCTCAGCAATTGGAACGCTATTGTACAACTTTATGAAAGATTTTAAAAAATGATCTTGGGTTTAAAGTTTTTAAGACACAACTTATGCAGGAATTAAAGCGAACATCTTCATTTCGGCGAATGAGATGAAGCAATAACTGATTTTGATATTGAATTTCCATTCAGAATTTTGTTCTCCGCTGAAGAGGCAATATTTATTTTTATTTATTTTATTTATTATTTCATTTTTTTTTCTTATTCATTTATTTCATTTTCAAAAAACAATACAACAAGATGTACTCGTATGTGTTCTACATTACAGTACTGAGTAGAAAAACACAATTTGTCTCAAAGAGTGATACATAAATTTTTAACATGTAAAATTGAATTACAAAACATTAAAAAGATTAAATAGATTATCATATAGGGAACAATAAAAATGTCTATACTAAATACTAACTTAAGTTATGAAATATTGCGCTCTTAAATTGCCTTGCATTGCCTTATACTCGTACTTGAATATCTGGGGAAGGTATATTCCATACTCAGATAAGAGTCTGCTATATCGTATAGCATTTATCTTATTTGCTCTGTTGGATCTAGAGACTTCAATTTTCTCAAACAAATCTTCTGGTTGTCGGGTGTAAATTAAATTAAATTAAATTTAGCAAATTGTCAAAAGACAAATTATAAAAAAGCTTGGAGAAGAGTGAATTTTCCCTGTTTATATATATATATCTGGCAATGTATTAAAAGTTACGTTTTATATTTCACAACCATACATCAACGTTGGCAATATGTTTCATTTTCTCTTAGAAAGAATAACAGAGTTTAATTTGTTCTCATAATATTTACACTATTTTAGGCAAATGTCTCAGATCAGTAGGTCCAAACCTCTTCCATCGTTCGTTTGCTCAGTTTCTTTGGTTTATTAACTGCATACAACTAATTTCGTCTGTAAACCAAGGCTTTTCCAAAGGCTTTATCTTTTCGTCCTAGTAGCTACATATTTTCCATATAAGTATTGAATATTGTCATGCAGAAAATTTGTCTGTTCGTCTTCAGATACATAGTATATATTGTTATGAAAAAGAGGTTTGGCACCGCAGTGTTTATTACATCGCTAAAATAAATAAACAAAAGCTGCAAAAACAACATATACGTGCTGTTTACAAATAACCAAATCTACAACAACAAACATTAGCAGAGATAAAGTAAATAAAAATAACACGGCAACAACAATAATAAAGCAGTAAAGAAAACAAGTAACAGACAATAAACAAGCAACAACAAATACTAAGAGCTGAAAGAGGTAGATGTTTACATATGCATGGCTACGTGCGTAAATTAAAAGTAAGAAATGGAATCTACCAGAAATAACGAGAGGTTCGAGAGCTTTCGATGTGTTGTTTACTCAGCCATATAAAAAGCACATCGATGCGAACAGCAATCATTTTATGTGTTGTAAACTCAGCGAGTGCAGTTTAAATAAAGTGAACCCAGCGAGTGCAGTTTGTGTGAAGAGTCTTTATAAACTCGGGAAGCCAGTAATGAAGTAAAAACCAGTTCAGATGTCGATAACCTCTGGTTGAAAAGGTTGTGATCGAACCTAAGGTATAACTACGATCGGGTTGGAAGATCTTTAGGAAGAAAGATCTTGCGAGTAATAGTTGTTGTTTACAAAGTTGTAAACAGACAGAGTAATTAAGAATAAAAATTGTTATTGCCTGTAAAAAGATTAGAAGCAGTGGTGCACATAACTGTGTTGAATAAAGAATTTTTAATTAAAATCAAACACAAAATTTATTTTATTTTAGCTACAATCTACGAACTCATAAAAACACGTTTTTAAAAATGTGAAAACTTACCGATATGTTATTCCATGGTATAGTCAACAAAGGACGACAGGTTCAAAAGACGCCAAATTAAATTTAACTGCTACAAAGCCAAGTTTTAGCGTTTGGAAGTTGTTTCCACAGCTCCGTCTACAGACGAAGTCATGTCATCTGGCAAATTTTTATTGATTATCTTGAAAAAATAAAAACAAACAATGGAAATATCATTCTAAATAATTGTAGCATATAATGACGAAATTAAGGAGATATTTCAAAGCAGTGTACCAATCCGCCGCGCCGTAATCCTTAGATTGAGTTCCCTCGGATTATTTTCTACTTCAAAATTTGAAAAAATGGCTCTGTAGTAAAAGATTTTCAACAATTAAAAGGTGGTGCGGTTGATGGCCAAAGAACTAGACTGTTTTTAGCATAAACAGGGTATCGAAACTATGGAATATCGTTAGGAAAAGTGTATTGAACTTATGTTACGAAATCAAGAAAATATTTCCCAAGCTTTTTGTGTCTTTCTTCGTAGTTCAGCTAATTTTGGCACCACAATGTCTTGTTTTGAAAGGACTAGACTTACATAAGTACATGTATGTATATGTTTACTTACGATATTATTGAATTTACTGATTTTTTATAATATTGCATGACACAACACATGACATAAAATTAAAACCCCCAACATATGCTGCATTTTTTATTTTTTAACTGTATTTTTTGTTTTTAAAAGACCTTTCAATAAAGAAAAGTTATAAAAAAAGAGTTTTTATAAGATGAAAATTGTAGGTCCATCTAACAACTAACCTTGATAAAACGAAAACATGTTTTATCACATAATACCGTTCTTAGCTGTATAGTTTTTCAAAGGTTTTGTATTTTTCTAAGTTTCCATAATGATTTTGTTTGAATAGATACGTTAGTTAGCTTAATTGTGTAAAGACTAATTTTATAAAGATGTAATGTGAGGATAAAACACTTTATAGGAATACCTGTGCCAAAGTAAAATTTTTAACAAAGTCTTATTAGGGGCTTGCAGCAAACGTGGTCTAATTGTAATTTACATTTTAGCTGCTGCTAATCAGTTTAATATTCACTTATCCATTTTGGTAGCCATATCTATTTTTGCAAATGGTTCTTTTAATCTTAATTTGTTACTTCTGACCAAAGCCAATCATATTGTCAAATAAGTATTGAGTATTATTATTCTTGGATTCTGTATTTATTTTTAAATTATTCTAAAAGTTTCCAAGATTAAAAAACAGTAGGTTTTGAGAGTTAAATTAATATAGGGTCCGCCAAATAATTTAAAATTTCTTTGAAATGCTTTAAAAAAAACTACTGAATATTTTCTCAAATTTCTTTTTTTATTTGAAAGTAAAATCCTTTCGGCTAATAATGAAAAATAATTTCATTCAAATAGCTACCTCGGCTGGCCATGCAGTAGCCTACACGATCGGTCCAATTTTTAAGCACATTATCGATTGTGTGCAGCTGTATTTCACGAATATTGTCCTTTAAATCGTCAATTGTATCTGGCTTGTTTCCGTAACACTTATCTTTGACAGCACCCCACAAATAATAGTCCAACGGTGTCAAATCGCAGCTCCGAGGTGGCCAAACGACATCAGCTCTGCGGCTGAAAATGCGATCTTCAAAAACATCAAGTGTAGCTTCGGCTGTGTGGTACGTAGCGCCGTCCTGATGAAACCAAATGTTGCTAATATCCTCCTCTTCAATTTTGGTGAACAAAAGTTCTTTCAACGTGGCCCGATAACAATCGCCATTGACTGTAATGGCCACTTCTTGCTCATTTTCGAAGAAAAATGGTCCAATTATGCCTCTGGGCCAAAATCCGCACCAAACAGTGACTCGTCTCGGGTGTATCGGCTTTTCAATGTATGCGTGCGGGTTTTCTGTGCCACAAATGCGACAATTTTGCGTGCTTACATACCCGCCAAGATCAAAATGAGCTTCATCTGAATACATCGCACACATTCTGCAACATTACCATGATTTTCAAAGGAATGTCGCAATATTTCCCAGCGTTGTTCAAGCGTATACACAACCATATTCGTTCAGCAGAAGGATAAAACTAATTGTCTGTCAAATCAGACATGAGCTAAGTGTTACCATTCACGAAATAAGCACTAGTTGAAAAAAAAACGTTGGATGGCGGACCTGTTAATTCTTTAAAAATAATCTACTAATCCTTGAATTTAAATTATTCGTTTAGAAAAACCATTTAATTGAAAATGAAAAAAAAATCACAGAATTTCGCATTTAATTGAAACGAAAATAGATTTTCTAATAACTGCAAACTAATCAATATGCAATTTTTCTCTCTTCTCTATTGCAGAATAGAGAAGAAAATTGTTAAAAATGACAGTAAAAAATAATAAAATTTCGTTAAAAAATTGTCAGTTTTATAAGCGGACGTTTTTGTATGTTTTATGAAGACATTTTAAGTCTTTTCGGTTCGTCATTATTATTATACCCTACCCGAGATTTAAGGGACATATAGTACTTTGTATGGGTTTGCCATACGCTAAAAAAATTTGTTGTGTCAGTTTTTATAATATTAACTGAATTAGATTCACTTTCTTAAAATATTTCTCTAAAAAGAATACTTGTTATCAAAACCTTAATTCTATTGAATTTGCTGAACTGCCTTTTTAACGCAAATAAATTTCACAAGTATACACGGTTTTGGATCATAGTAACTAACTGTCATTCTTCTAAAGCTATTTAGGCTGCTGAATTAAAATATGCAATCTGTCTTTAAAGATTGGTTCAACTTTTCAAGATATTGATTAAAAATTTTTGTACAATGTCCACTTTATTCAATAAAAAAGTGAACATATTTATATCTGGTGTTTTGTTTTATAGTCACACAAGTAACAAAAACAATTAAATATATTATTACTATCAATGAAGCGGACTTTGTTGGATAGAAAGTTCTATGACTTTAAAGTTTAAATACGGCTTCGGCCATGTTGCCGCCTCGGCAGCGTGAACTTTTCGCAGCATATGCGACCGACTCTTCGAATGTTAAATTCCAGGTGTTCAATTGTCTCTGCCTTATCGACGCACAGTGGTATATTTGATGCTTAAAGCGAGAATCAATTTGCGGAACTTTTCTCGAGAACTAAATTCAATTGATTTCGATCTATTTTCGCTAGAAATGTATAAATAAATAGTTTTTATGCATAACTTAGTAGAAATTTTTGGTTTTATTCTCTCTTGGATTTCTATTTTCTCTATACTTTTACTTTTTCCCATAATATATATAATCATGGTATATTCAGTATCGTCATTGCCAACAACATCATCAGCAACATCATCATCATTATCGTAGTCATCATCGTAACTATATTGCAGATTTTCTGGATTTTGTGGAAAATTATTACCTTTTTTCTTATCACTTTCTCATATTGGATATAATAGGATCGGAAGTCACTAGAAGTCTTAAAAATATATCCTCATTAGATTTAAGTCTTGAATATTTTCGCAAAAAATTCTTAAGTCTCTATTTCGAGCTACTTGGGACTTTTGGAAATAAGGAATGATGTATTATTTCTGGTCCACGAATTAAATATTTGTGAACCAAGACTACATTTTCACAAAATATTTAGCGCTATCAAGTGCAAACTTGCGAAAAATGTCAATATTTATTTGAAAACCACTTGAAACTGTTAACATTATTACGTACATTGGCTTTATTTAATTGACGTCAAGGTTTGTTATTTGTGCCGAAATGTCTGCATGTTGTAAGAAACGCCTTGCAGTGTTGCAGTCATTGGAATTTCTGAATCCGGTTTATGGCTGATCAATAACCAAGCCCATTAGACGCCTAAATCGCTTTACATGTGGGTTTTATTAATCAAAACCATTTTCTTTTCGTCTTCATAACTAGCGTGCCATTTCATTATTGAAAGTTTATACGATAAATGTAGAAGCCATTCGAAGAATCGAATTCATCCATGAAGGATTGAAAGGCGGCGTGGTTTTTACTGACTTAAAATAATATTGTACAGGGTGTCCGCCGGGAAGGTGTACTACTTTGTTTGTTTATAATTTTTGATTATATGAAAGAGAATGGATCTTATATTGATAAATGTTTTATTTAATGTCGCCAATTATGTATGGAATTCAATATCAGATAAATTCCCGCCTATGTTAGCCTCACAAATGTGAGTTGCACGCCAGACAGTCGCTTATAATGGATGCAGAGGTGACTGATGACTAATTTGATGGTTTTCCATTGCCTAAAAACTATTCTGTTTATTCACATAACCATTCAAATGAAAATGTGCCTCGTCACTCATTTGGTCTGATTTGACAGCTAATTAGTTTTATCCTTCCGCTGAACGAATATGGTTGTGTATACACTTTTTTCGCTTCGCTAAGTGGGCCTGCGATCGACTTACAGAAGATGATGATGTTGCCAAAAAAATCATCTTTTCAGATGAAGCTCATTTTGATCTTGTCGGGTATGTAAACAAGCAAAATTGTCGCATTTGGGGCACAGAAAACCCGCACGCATACATTGAAAAGCCGATAGACCCAAGACAAGTCACTGTTTGGTGCGGATTTTCGTCCAGAGGCATAATTGGGCCATTTTTCTTCGAAAATGGGCAAGGGGTGGCCGTTACAGTCAATGGCGATCGTTATCGGGCCATGTTGAACGAATTTTTCTTCACAAAAATTGAAGAGGAGGATATTAGCAACATTTGGTTTCAACAGGCCGAAGCTATACTCGATGTTTTGCGGCCTGTTTAAAATAAAAAAATATATTTGGCGGACCCTATATAATCTCACTAGCCTGAAATTAAATGGTTCCATTACTACTTTTTACAGTATCCTTAAAAAACTATAGAAATTTCACTTTGAAAAGAACAAAATCCATGAAACAAAAAATAAGAGATTACGCTTTGCGCAGGTCCGTTAATTTTTCTCTTTCTCTTTATAAGTGTGCGTGACGTAAGCATAGACCTCTTTGTTGTGTTTTTAAAGAAAAATAGTTCATAAAAAATATGAAAAAAATGATCAATAATTAGTTATAAACAAAAAAATTAATAAAAATAATAAAATTAAATATTAAATTGATATGTTCGGCTACAAAATGTATAATAAAAAAAACTTTATACAATAATTTCCTTTATTTTCTTATTAACTTACTAAGGCACAGCATTGCGTATAAGTCGCATAATTTTTTCTTAAAAATTCAAACTGATAATAAAATTTTTTTTAATTCTAATTGATGTGTTTTAGACTTTTTGATATAATAATTTTAATTATTAAAATTATAAAAAAAATTAATTTACAAATAATTAAATTTTTTTACAAATAATTAAAAAAAATACAATAAATTTTAATCGAATTATTTAATCAAGAGTGAAGTCTGGAGGCGGTAACATGATAATGTGTGGGTATATATTGATAGGTAGGGTAGTCAAATGCGTTAAGTTTTGTGGCAAAAGTATTGCGAACATCATTTTCCAAGATTAGAGTCAGGGTTACAGTACTTGACTGGGCTACCCAATTTCCGGATATAAGTCCAATAGAACATGTATAGATTAAGGTTAACCGTACAATTTCATTGTGGAGACTTCTGAAAGAACGTAGTGGAAACCATACCGAAACGTATCAAGGTTATAATTAAATCAAAAAAAGGTCATATAAAAAAACAGGACGCGCGTTGCGCAATGGAATACACGAACTCTTCGTGAAGCATCAAGGCTTGCACAACTTGCAGATCAAATGTTGGCGTATAAAATCGAAATCTTAGGGATAAGCGAAATAAGGTGGAATGGCATTGGCAAACTTATCACTGCAAGTGGTAATACCGCACTCTACCATGGAAGAACAAATAGCGGCGAAAGATGGAGAAGCTATTCATCGGATGTCGGAAATAGGAGAGGAGCTGACATCGGCAGTGATCACTGTAAAAGAAACACTATCAGGCACACTAGGCGAAAACGGCTTTACCTACAAAAACTCCAGAATGATGCAAGCAGGCACACATTAATCTTGGCAATCAGTAAGCGACTACCAACAAACCAACGTCATTCATGGGAAGATATCAAAGCAATATATAATTAAGTCGCGGAGAAAACACTTGGTGTAGTGCAACCAAATAGAAGAGCTTGGATATCAGATGACACTTGGAACCAGGTTTCTCACGGAAGGGAACTAAAACTGCAGCTGAATAGCAATAATACCTTGAGACAGCAATACCATCAGCTGGCAAAACAAGTAAAGAAAGCTGCAAAAAGAGACAGAAGAAAGTTCCTGGAACGATTGGCAACAGCGGCAGAAGAAGCAGCTGGCCAGAATAATATGAGAAAACTACACCAGACGATTAAATATCTCACTAATCACAAGTGTAATAGGAACCAAGCCGTTGCTGATAAGAATGGTACACTAATAGCGAACAATGATGCACAAACACAGAGATAGAGAGAACATTTCAATGAAATTAATAACGTCACGAATACTACTGAGGACAGCGAAACAGTTGAGAACATAGATGAGAAAAACAGCTTAAGAATATCATGCAACCTTCCCAATCTGAATGAGATAAGAGAGACGATTGGTAAATTGAGAAATAATAAGGCGAAAGCCGAAGATGGACTACCAGCTTAAGAATATCATGCAACCCTCCCAATCTGAATGAGATAAGAGAGACGATTGGTAAATTGAGAAATAATAAGGCGACAGGCGAAGATGGACTACCAGCGGAAATTCTACGGGTTGACATCCAAACCACAGCTGAACTTTTACTGCCTCACATCACATCAGTATGGGAGGAGGAGAGGCTGCCTCTAACGTGCAAGAAGGGCATCATTGTAAAGTTACCAAAAAGTGGCGACTTAAAAGACTGTAATAATTGGAGAGTAATTACTCCACTTAATACCATAAATAAGATACTTGCAGTCATAATACAGGAGAGGCTTCAGAGCAGAATAGACAACATACTGCGAAGCAATCAAGCTGGCTTCAGACCGAATAGAAGCTGCGTAGATCAGGCCAACACTTTACGAATAATCATTGAACAGTCCATAGAATGGCGTACCCCCCTGTATCTACTATTCGTCGATTTCAAGAAAGCGTATGATACCACCAGGCGAACGGCTATATGGAAAGCACTAAGAACCAAAGGAGTACCACAGAAGATAATTCAAATAATTAGAGCGATGTATAAGGATGCAGAACTTTCAACCAACCATCAACCAACCATTCCACACCAATGCTGGAGTTAAACAAGGAACTATCACATCAGCTATTCACCATCGTGCTAGATGATATAATGAGCAAGGTCTGTTCAAAAGGAAGAGGGATTACATGGAGTCTCTTGCGCCAACTCGAAGACTTGGACTATGCAGATGACATTTGTCTACCCTTGAATAAGATTTCCAATATGCAGTCGAAACTGGAGGACCTGGAAAGATTGGCTCGTATTGTTGGGCTTGAGATAAACACCAAGAAAACCAAGGCCATGAGAATTTACAATACGAGCATGGAAATCATCATGCTGCAGGGTCAACCAGTCGAGTATTTAGATAGCTTCTGCTATCTGGGAAGTACAGTGGACAACTGCAGTCAGTATGGAGAAGCTCACATATATCCAGACGAACTAAGCTAAAACTATTCAACTCATGTTTTAAATGGGTACTGCTCTATGGCGGTGAAATCTGGCTTGTATCGAATAACATCACACAGAAACTCCAGGTATTCATTAACAAGTGCCTCAGAATCATATGCAGAATATTCTGGCCTAACACCATAAGTAACACAGAAGTCCAGAGAGTATCATCAAAATGTCACTCGAGTGGTACCCTCAAGGCTTAAGAAATAGTGGTCGAACAAAAAACACTTGGAGACACACAATTATCAAGAACTGAGACTGAACAACCTATCATGGGAAGAGGCAAAATCAACAGCTGTAAACTCTGTTAGATGAAAATGCTTTGTAGAAGCCATATGCTCCCAAGAGGAGTAACGGGGAAAAAAAATATTATTAAAAAGGTAACTAATTCTTTCTCAAAAGTAAGCACTTTCAAAAATCATTACGTTTATGGCAACTTACCATAAAAAAAATATGCCGACAAAATTTGTTGACATAATAATGTATATTTAATTTTAATTAGATTTAATACACTATTTTAATTTAATCAGACAACATCCCAGTTGTGTGCTTAATAAAACCTAAAATGATTTTGAAGTGTATTTATTTTAAATTTTTCATAACAAGAATTTCTTAAAACACATTTCAAGTATATTTTATTTTACACAACTCTAAGTGTAATAATTTAGTTTTGATAAATACTAACTTGAGTGTGGCGTTGTGAAGAGGTTAGAGCGCACACATAACAACACAAACACGACCCAGGTTCGAGCCCCAGCAGAAGCCATGACGAAGAACAAATTTAAATGTGGTTTCGAATGTTTAATCATAAAAAGGCTCCAAATTCTGCACTCCAGACAACTCCATAAAAAAAAATAAAGAAAAAAGCCCACCTGACCCTTCTCGCATACCTCTGGCGATGATGACAAAACATCAGACGAATGATCAGGAAAAATACGCCACCTACTGGGAAAAAATTACAATGCCAAAGTAAAGATCACCACCAATTAGCAAGGATCTTCACCACTACACAAAAAAAATCGTATGGAGGGAGCTACAGCGGGTTAATCATCTACTTAGCTTGAAATATATATATAAATATGATTAAAGAAACTGAAACAAAACAGTAGATGCTTTTTGGAAAGCCAATATGCTCCCTCGAGGAGTGACGAAGAAAACAAAATACTAACTTATTAGATAATTTCAAATAAATTTTTTATGTGTTACATATGAAAAAAAAATTAAATCCTTTTTTTCTACAATTTCCCTTAAAATTTCATATAATACAGTCAGTTTTATTCTATTATGACGTGCATGCACAGTGGAAAAGTATTTTAAAAATCTGTCAGTGTCATATTTGTTTGTTTATTTATGTAAAAAATCAGTATTTTTACTTTTATTTAAAAAAACACAAAAACTCTTATTTTGGAAAAACGTAGCAGTATAACCGAAAATGACACCAAAAATATTTGTATGCCTTGTGTTGTAGAATTTTATCTACTTTAACGTCATACAAAATCTTTTTTACTATTTTCTGACATTTTTTTGTATTAAGTCCTAATTTCGACATCAAATACCCCAATCAATATGCGATGTAGACAAATTAGATAATTATACATAATCCTAAAGAAAATAGTCCAATGTGGCTAAATTACATGAACTCGGTGGCCAATTACTTGGAACATTACGTGAAACTCATTCGGCAAGCGACTCCGTCCGGTTGCAACCACATGGTAGCAAGATTAATGCCAGCTTATTGAGATACAAAATATTTCTAACCATGTCCCTATACTGGTCACCATTGACAGTAACATTATGACCATCAAAGTTTTTGGAGACATATACACCAATGACTTTCGACAAAAGCTTGTGGATTGTCCTCAGCATCCACTGCACAACGTGTTTCTTTTGTTATTGTTTTGCATATAACACACAAACAACTGCTTACGTACGTACAATGCGTCCAGTTTCGCTCAAAAACGTAAGCAAATTAAACTGAACGAAACTTGACGAAAAGTTTGTTAAGTACATTTTAGTTATACACATGTGATTATGTTTGGGCTTTGAATTGCAGAGTTAAACGCAGCGCCAGGCAAGACAGCAAATACCAAAACCAATCTCAGTAGAAACTTTTATACAAAGAAAATTATCCGTGAGCAAAGCGCTTAAACATTTCGATCTTATAATATCAAGGCAATTTTAAATGGCTGGCTAATAAAAATGAAACGTATTAATGGAACACCCTGTATATTTCTATAACAAACAGCAGATGTTTATAATTTTAAATATTTATTGTTGTTTTAGTTTCAGTTAACCGGAGTTGGAAAATATTTGTTTATGATTTTTATTATTTGTAGTTGCATTGATATATCTCAGGAAATGATATGGATATAGAAAAAACATTAACAGTAAAAAACCGTTAAATATAGTATGACCTAAACTTCGATTTTCAACATTCATATACAGAAAACTGAAAGCATTTGCTGCCTGTTGCTTGCTGTCGTTTATGATTTCGACTTTGACTTCCAAACGAACTTGGTTTTGTTGTTTATTTGATAACCTAACAGGAGCTCATTAAAGAACTACCTATGGAAGTTTGTAGGTAAGACATCCGCCTACCAATCAGAAGGTCGTCGGTTCAATACCAGGCCAGACCATCTAAAACAAGAAAAGTTTTGCGACAGTGGTATCACCTCATAACATTAGCTAGTAACTGGTTATGAGTATTACTACTACTGAAAACTTCACTAAATGCATTTGACTTTCGGAGCCGGCGTTAAACTGTAGGTCCCTTTCAATGAGTTTAAAAAATAGAATCGGGCTCATTGACTGAGAGAAGTTCGCATATTCCTTGATAGAATGTTATGGAAATTAATATACAGTGGTGGTCAAAACATTTGCAACTAAGGCAGTATTCTAGCTCTTTAGCTACCCATTTATTTCCGATTGGTTTTTGATCCATGATTTTTGGTACTTTTATAACTTTGTTGATTGCTTTTTTGTAATAGCAGGAAGAAATCAGCTTCTGTTTAAGAACAACAATAAAAAAGTAATCTTTGAGCAAGAGTCTAACTATTGTTTTTCAAAACATTTGCAACTCTCACCTCTCTTATTCTATATGAACAACTTTTTACTTACAAACCGTTAGGAATGACTTTAATTACATTTCCACTTCGTAATGCGAGTTGCCCACATTTGTAATTTATTCAAAATGTTCACATAAGTTATTCAGCTTTTCAAGAAATTCATTTCATTTTTACTAAAAGTGATACTCGTGCATTGAATTTTTGGAAAAATAGCCGGCAGCAAATGAAATTTTGAATTGAAAATCGGAAACTTACATGATTATCGTAGCAGAATTTCACGCAAAGAAATGTCACTAAAATATTCTATTCCAAAACCAACAATTTTTTGAGAAGTCAATAATAGCAAATCCATACGTGCATAAGGTAGTAAGACCTCGTGTAACAACAGTAAACGAAGAGAGTAAAACCAAAAACTTGTTTGTGAAATATCATTAATTAATACCAGGAGAAGCAAAAACGGAAAATCCCATTAATATTGTTATTTCAGTCATTAATAGAAGAGCCAGAAAAAATGGTCTCAGAAGCTATAAGTTTGAAAAAAAACGCCCTTACATCCGAAAGGAACAGAAAAATTGGTCTTAACTTTGTACGAGCACATGCGATTGTGGTCTGACGAGTCTTCGAGGATTAAAAGGAAGAATTTTTGTCCGAAAACTGGTTGAAAATGTTTTGAATTTGTTTTTGCATTTGTCTACGCCGATAAGGCAGATAATTGAACACCTGAATCTCAACATTTGAAGATTTATAGGCGTAATACGGTCGCATATGCTACGAAAAGTTCATGATAATTAGTGTTCCATACTACGCCTTCTACGCCTTCTTCCAGGCTTGGCGGCAACATAGCCGAAGTCGTATTTAAACTTTATTGTCAATTTTCTATCCAACGAAGTCCGTTTTATTGATAGTAAAAAAATATGTTTTTATTTTTGTTACTTGTGTAACTGTAAAACAAAACACCTGATATGTTTTCACATTTTATGAAATAAAGTGGACAAGATGAAGTGCGTATTTAAATTCAGCACCCTAAATAGCTTTCGAAATGACAGTTAGTTACTATGAAGTTATGTAATGTCACTTGTATACGTCGATAAACGGGAGGCAATTGAACACCTGGAAATCAACCTTCGAAGAGTTATTGGTGAAATATGGCCGTATATGCTTCTTGTGTAAATTGGTGTTACAGATTGCGACTTGTACACGTCAACCGTCTATCCAACAAAGCCCGTTTCCTTGATATTAAAAATATACATATTTTTTTTAAATTATGATTTAAGCTTGTGTAGCTGTAGAAAGATCACCTGATATTTGAACAATTTTATTAAGACATAGTGCTTCGTTTAGTCTGATATTATTGTCTATAATTTATTTTACTTGTTTTCACTTTTCTAATGGCAAGCCATGATATTCTCAGCTAAAATAGCATTAAAATAACATTAAGCCACAGGCATGTTTTCTGTTGACTTTGACTAAGAAAATGCAAGAAAAAAAATGATTTTTTTCAATTTCATTCTTTTTAAGCATCAACGGGCGTTGATAATGGTTAATAGAAATTCTTGCAAAGTATAGCAGCAAAAAAAAATGAAATTTATACAGTAATTTAAATTGAATGTAATTTAAACCATGAAATAGATTTTTTTGCTTAATTTAATTTCTTTATATTTTATTTTTTAATTTTAACTTAAAACTGTTCAAATGTTTTACAATATGCGTGTATGTATGTATGTATATAGAGTGCCTTAAATATTTAACATTATTTAGTATTAAAAATAATTCAAAAAAGAATAATCTGAGTTCGTTAAAGCATCAATGTAATAAACTTAAAAAAATAAAGACCAGCGATCTTTAAAACAGATCCAATATTAAATGATGCTTAAGTTCTTCTCAATACTGCAGCCAAGACAACACTTACAGCAGTCACAGCCATTGACGACCAATTGGAGAGTGATAATGTTGTACTGCCATTACAACCATCCTGATTACAGGTACAAATGGTTTGCTTATAACCTTCATTGTCGGCTGTGAAACAAGTGTTATTGCCCACTTCAGCACGATCGTGTAACCAACCACAACCACGTACAATACGATGTTCACCGTTAACTTCAATGGTCAGTGTAGTCTTGCGACAGAATGCTTGACCGCCAAGTTGGTCATCGCACTCCTTTAAAAATTGATCATCACGTTGACCACGAGGCGTACTCAAACGTAAAGTTGTACAGTCTTCGTCTATATGGGAATTACACTGGTGGCAACGTATGGCACTGACTGTAATAAGAAGAAAGAAAAAAAGCAAAAATTATAAAAAATCTTAAATTGCTTATACACTTATTATATTTTAAAAGCATTTTTTTTTTTTGCCTCAGTTTAAGGCGGCTTTTTGTCTTAAGCGATTTAAATTAAAATAATTATTTTTATATTTTATTGTGTTTTATTATTGTTAATTGATATTGATTATTTTATTATTCAATCTACAGGGTGTCCGCCGGGAATATATACTACTTTGTTTCGCCGCTATTTTGGTAAACATTATTCTTGACAGCTCATATTTGGCAGTCGTGAAGTAGAGACGTGGCAAATTTATTATGGAAAAATATTCAGTAAACCAACGTGTTTTAATCGTTAAAAGATTTTTTTTAAATCAATCATCGATTTTCATGAAAAAATCATAATGAGTGATGGTTATGTGAATAAACCTCAAATTATTCATCAGTAACCTTTGCATCCATTAAAAATGACAGCCTAGTGTGCAATTTGGTCAGGAGGAATCATTGGACCTACCATCTTTGAAACTGAAAACGGCGTAACGGTATCTGTCAACGGGGAGAGACATCGTGGTATAATTGAAAACTTTTTAACGCCACAACTGCATGCTTTGGGCTTGACTAACATGTGGTTTCAACAAGACGGTGGCACATCGAATACAGCCAGGATTTCAATGGAATTACTGCGATACCTCTTTCCACAACAAATTATTTCAAGAAATGGCGATGTTGAGTGAGCTCCACGGTCGCCTGATTTGACTGCTTCGGACTTCTTTTCGTGGAGAAATCTGAAAAGCAAGGTTTATGCAAACAAACCAGAAACGCTGGAGCAACTTAAACAAAATATTCGTGATGAAATTAATGAAAAATGTGCTCAGAGGCGGGCATTTATCTGATATTGTATTCCATACATAATTAAATAAAACATTTATCAATATAAGATGCATTCTCTTTCATAAAATCAAAAATTATAAACAAACAAATTATAAACCTTCTCAGCGGACACCCTGTATATTACAGTATATTCTAATATAATGACATTCATTAAGATTGATATAAAATTAAATTTGAGATTTGTCTTGCATCAAGTATAGTTGTTACAGTCATTCGTATGGTACCCTATATAACAATATCAGGTGGGCTATCTATCGGTTAAAATTTAAAACAGCGGTTATTTCGAATCTGGCAATACTTATGTTATTATATTCTGTGAGTATATTATCTATGAATCGATTAACGCTTGAGCAACGCTGAAATTTATTAGAAATTTATTTGCAAAACGACACAAAAAAAATATTATCTTTTCGTATGAAGCACATTTTCATTTTGGTGGGTACGTTAGAAAGCAAATTCGCCGTATTTGGGGCTCAGAAGACCCAATCATGGTCTTACAAAAGCCAATGCACCCATTACGACTGTTGGGTGCTGCTTGTGGATCGAGACATTATTGGCCCATATTTAATATTTCGCAACGTTAAATGGAGACAGCTATTGCACCATGATAACCGATTTTTTTGCGCCCGCTCTTTATGGTATTAATATGAACAATATTTGGTTTCAACAAGGTAGTGCAACCTGTCTCACATCTCATGCCACAATCGATTTATTGCGTCAAACGTTTGATGGCCATTTAATTAGGCGAAATGTTAATGTCAGTTGGCCGCCGTTAAACTATTTTTTGTGGGGCGCCGTTGAAGACAAATGTTATGCCGACAAACCAAAGACAATTAAGTATTTGAAGGCCAACATTCGTCTTGCCATTGCCGAGATACGACTCCGTACACTTAGGAAAGTTCTCTTTGAGGCCTACCGCGGCAGCCATATAAATGAAATAATTTTTCATTTCTAATCGGAACAATTATACTTCACAACAACAAAAATAAATTTGGCTAAGTTTCAAACCGTTTTTGTTTTATTACATTTTTAAATTATCACACTTTTAAATGGAACATCTATATAAACAACTAGGAAACTACCAACATACTACAGCTATATGAAATACCTATAAACACGAGCGTTTGAAAAAATTTTGGACGTCGTTTTTGGTGAATGTTCCTTAGGAAAGCTAGATGAAGATTCATTTTTATATCAATAATGTATCTTTAGCGACGAAGCTCAATTTTGGTTTATGGGGTACGTCAAGAAACAGAATTGTTGGATTTGGTGTAAAGAGTAGAAAGATGCACTTTTAGGTGCGGTTTGTTGGCCTGCAGTATCTTTTTTTTAAAGGAGCAAGATACTGTGCGATAATAACAAACTTTTTTATTTATTTTTTTTTTTTTTTTTCCTTAAGACCAGCACTCATGCGATAACCTCTACTCATGCAGTGCATTGTGCTGGTACTAGGAAAATATGTTGAGGGAAGGAGTATGAATAGAGTAGTATCTATGGACGAATTCTCCCTATAATGCGTTGTGCGATTTACTGGACAATCAACTACAAAGGGATAAGCTTTACGAGTACTACGCAAGAATATATGATTACTAGAAATTAGTTCCTTAATTTCGTCAGAACGCTTTCCGTTATAGTACCGATAAAACAATGAAATACTCGCCAAATTGCAACGATGCTCTAATGTATCAATAGAGCTGGCTACCCTACCGTCATTAATGAGAACCTTCGCTCTCTTCTATACGCGGTCGAGAAGCTGTATTCCAATTCGGGTTGGACCTATGTCTTGTAAATAAACCGAGGCACTTGAATGCTTCTTTCGACACTCGAAATATGTGATCATTCAAACGAACGTCACAGTGAATTCTCATGCACAGAACATCAAGAGTATCTGATTCCTCAATATCTACATTACCCATGGACTAAGATGACACCACACCACCACCTCTGTCTGTTAGAAAACAACATTGGGTCTTGCGCGCATTACAGTCGACCCTGTTAGCGCGACCTCACTCAGAGATTTTCGCCAGGTCGCAGTAAGCGTGTCATTCATATTCTGCCTTTTTTTGCCCCAATCTCCAAAAGGCTCGGTCTACGACCAAAAGAATATGAATGACAAATGTTGGATTAGAAGTAAGAAAAAGAAAGTCGTTAAGAAATATTAGGAATAGAGTTGGAGAAAGAACAGAGCCTTTCGGTTCCAGTCTTATTAGTTGGCATGTGTTTGCAACAAGACTGTGCCATATACCACATGTAATACCATGAACCTATTGAGACACGTGTATGACGAGCAGTCCATTGGCCGCCAAGATCATGGAGTTTAATTTCGCTATACTATTTTATTTAAACGTGAAGTCTCTCGTAATCAGGAACAAGCCAGCCACAATTCTAGCTCTGGAAAGCAACATTACAGCTGCTATTGGTGAGTAACCGGTGGAAATGCTGTAAAAGGCTAAAACGCAAAAATGGAGGTCATGGCTGGACCACCTACGGCGACGCCGCAACCAGCATTTGCATGTAATAATCATTGAAAAGTATATGGCAGACATTCTTTTGTCGCCTTAAATATATATTGTATTCAGTTTCGCAAATTTTGTGTGTTTTTTTTTTAAATTTTCAAAACCCACACGTTTAAAAAATCACCCGCTATTTGCTTGTCATAAAAAGATAACTAAAAAATTGCATCTCATAAATTTAAAGTGTGTTGTAAGTATTCGCTATTGCATTTACAAACACTTTAATTTACTCTTCGCTAAACTGGCATTCGCAACACCTCTTCTTTAAACTACTGTGAGTCATTACTAATCAATTAGGGGTATCAGAGTTTTTTTTTTCTAAGATCTCAGCGGTTTTAAGATTAAAGAAAACACCTGTTATGAATCCAAATAGATATGCCTAAATTTGAATGGCCGAAAAATAAAGTGAAAACTAAAATCAATTTCATAATTTTTTAAATATTTTATAAATTTTTGTAACCCTTTTACAACACTTGAGCTATAATTCTGATCGTTTCTTATCGAGAAACATCATTAGAAAATTTTACGATATCGAAATATTTTTCGATTCGAATTTTATTTCGATCACGAATACCAGAATTAGGCCTCTGACTTGTGTTTTCAAAAAGACAAGCTATTTTTACGATGCTTTCTCTTAGTAAAAAAAGATATATAGAGCCGGGTGATCTCCAATTCATCCGACCATTTAAAAAACTCTTAGCGAAACATAGTACTGACGCTTAAAAAAAAAAAAACAATAACTGATGTTGTTTTATTTAAGTTTATCATTATTGCCTGGTCACCCAGTATTTTCACGAAATCCTTTCCTTTCATTTATGTGCTTCTTATTATTATTTTTTTCGCATTTTATTACCTATTATTTATCAATTTAACCATCTCTTTGAAAAGAATATTTGACATTTAAAATGTCTCAAGTAAACAATTTAAATGACGCTCAAGGACTGTTATTAAAATCAAAAGTCGACATGTAAATTGCACCTTAAAAAAAATGAAAATTGTTTCTCTAAATATCCTATTTAACCGCGCTTTACTTTAGCGTGATATGTTAACATAACAATTAATGTCAGTTTTAGATTAGAAAATTGTACCTCAAAGTAAGGGTTAAAATAGAAAAAATATTGTTATATTATTATAGAAACTTGTTAGGAATAGACTTTTAGATACGCCTCAAATATTTTATCACATCTATCATATGTGTATCTCTCTATGTCATGCAAATATTATTTACGCCAGAAAACCATAATCTAAAGGCTACTGCTGGAGAAGATTAAATTTATTATTGCATATGTAGGCCAATATAACCTATGAAGGCAGCTATAATTTTATCACATTTTTTTTTATCTCATCACTATATATCAATAACGAAATAAAAGTTTTATTATATGTAATTATTATCTGCTCATTAGGCAGTAGTTGGTAATTAATGTTATAATTTAAGTGGCACTATGTGTTTCTAAAAATATAACATTTTTTATTTTTTAATTTCAACACAATGTTAATTGTTGTTAATAAAAAAAATCGTGACAGAAATTAAATTACTTTTTTAATAATATTCAGAAAAGATTTAGAAGGTCTTAATTTAATTCTATTTTAAATAACAATAAAAATAAAACAAAATGGATTTATGGATTCCACAAGCTCTATTTTAAACATTATATTTCATTACTTTTTTTCTTAAATATTTCGCACATTTTTATTATATCATTTCTTTTAGATAAAATTCTTGGTTTATAATCAAAAATCGTGATTATGTATTTATTATCACCGTATAATAGATAATAAAAACATTTTCCACGCGATTTATTAAAAATTTGTAAATGAAACGAAAATATTTTTTTACATATTAGAACATCTAAGTTTTCTGAGCGAAAAACTGATCAAATTGCGTTTAAGAGGCATCTACGGAGCTTAAATTTGCGCCATTAAGTGAGTTCTGCAACTATATAATGATTGCATCAATACTTCCTAGCCAAGCTCCGTTTGCCATTTTCTGCCGGGTCATTAAAGATGTATGCAGTCTATTGTTATCATGATCGAGCTCAATACCTTTTCTGTTGATCATTCTGGCCGTTTTAATTGAGTTCAGGGTTGGCAACTCACTTGATAACCCAATTGAATCCCCACCCGGGTTTTGTTAGGTATTATATTTATAAAAACCCGGGTGGGTTTTTTTATTTAAAGTTTATTTAGTTATTTAGTTTACTTACATCAAAAATAATAAAATTTTAAGTATTGAGAGTATAATATAATTCGGTCCGTTTTTTTAGCTCAAAAAGATAATAAATTAACAAATTTAACAAATCTATCAAATCACTGCTTAGTTCTTTTCCTCGCCTCTGAGACAATATCCGAAAACTTCTTGTGTTTTTAAACGATACACTTTGAAGCTGATTTTATATTTCTTCCAAAAAAAAGTGATTCGGTGTCATGGCAAAAGATATTGTATCCATCGAAACAGGTAATATTCAAAAGTATCAATATTGGGAGATTACGGCGAGCGTGGCATTTGATTGTTTCTTACAAATGTTTGGCAACTTTGGCGTCGTGAGACCGAGCATTTTTTTACAAAAGAAAAACTTTGTCTATCTGTCTGTCTGCCTTTATAAGTATTACGGCCGTTTTCTTACGGTTTTTGCACGGTTTAAACGAAGTAATTAGAGTCTGTGCCGATCATCGAATTTTAGTAGCTTATGGTACACAATGATGCCTTGATTGCACTAAGAGTGCAAAATTGCATTATAAATACTAAAAAAAAAAATGTAATTTTACTAAAAAACAAAACATATTGCCGACTTGAACGATTTTCGGAAGCAGTTATAAAACCCAATAACACCCTTAAAAACCCATCAGAAACATAATAAAACCCGGTGAGTTGGGTTTTATTTAAAAAACCCGGGTTGAATTGCTTGGTTCAATCTAATTTATTGTTGTCAGTAGAGATCAAAATCAATAGTTTTACCCTGGTTTCACACAATTTTATAGTACGTGATCTAACTTTCTTAGCCCGTAAATATTCGAAAATATCAAACAAGCTATAGTGTTGTCTGATGCAATGAATATTACCAGAGATATTACATTTTAGAGCCATCTATTGACAATTTGTAATCGAAGTTTTTCGAACACCAATATTTTTGACTGTCAAGTTTTATTTATATTTTTTTATGAGTATCAAGAATTTTTCAATTTTAAATATGGCAGCTCTATCCTGCTCACATGTGGTTCCAAAAGAACGGAGCCACATGCCATACAGCACGCTCTACAATTGAGTTACTCAAAGAAACCCTTGATAAAGGAGTAATTTCACGTATGCTAACAAATCAAAATGTATTGTCATCGGTAAACCTAAAAACGTTGTATATCCTTTACCTTCTTTAATTGTTGGGGACTCGTCAGTTGAATATGTTCAACAAGCAAAAAATCTTGGTATTATGTTTAACGAACAACTTGATTGGTCAAATCATATAAATGCAATATGTGGAAAAACACAGATCTTGTTGAGAAACCTTTGGAGTACGCAATATTTTACACCACTTAAAATTCGCATGCTCCTTTCAAAGACGTACTCGTATGTATATACTCCCTACGCTTTTGTATGGCTGTGAGCTATTTGCTGGCTTAAATTCAATTAGTAAACAAAAGCTTAATGTGGCATGTAACAACATTGCAAAATATATATTTAAACGCAGACCGTATAGAACATAACGCATCTCGCAAAGCTGGTTTTTAATGCATCGTTAGATAACTTGATAAAATGTCGAATTTAAATTCTTCATAAAATGATATATACCAAACAGCCTAAATACCTTTACGATAGAGTTGAGTTCTCTAGATCAAATCGAGGAAATAGACTAAATACGATAAAATATCGTAAACTGATATTCGAAAGACACTATTTTGTTAATGCGATAAGATGTTGGAACCAACTTCCTCCTTATATTCAAATTTTAAGCAATGCAATGCAGTTTAGAAAGGCAATTTTTTGCCACTCTAATTAAACTATGAAGATGAATATTTGTCTCTTTTTTCTTTTTTATTGATTTTTTAAAATAAATACATTTGTAATTATTTAATTTTTGTTTCTTAATTAATTATTATTATAAATTAAAATTATTTTATTTTTCTTCTGTTCTTTTTTTGTAAAATGGACGCTCAGATAATATTGTCATTATCCACCTAGTACTGTAATATAAGACCTTATGTCTTGTTGTACAGTATTTAAAGATTTAAATAAATAAATAAATAAATAAATAATAAAATAATGGTGTACTAAATTGCCCATCAAGGTCGTATGATTTAATGCCATTGGATTATTAATTTTTTTTTTTTTTTGAGGTTATGTGAACTCACTTCTCTACGTCGATAAACCAACAATCGAAGAGTTATTGGCGAAATACGACCGCATTTCCTACAAAAATTTTGTGAAAATTGGTGTTCCAGATTGCGCCTTGCACGCGCCAGCCGTTGCGGCCACATGTAGGGTTGTCAGATCTTTTTCACGCTTTTTCGCCAAATTCATTTTCAAAAATCGCCAAAATAGCCAAATCATCTTGTGTTTTCATTCTGACAATAAAGTTTTTATTTTTTAAAATAATGAAAAGAGTTTTTAAAAATAAATAAAAAATAATTTGTTCCGAATTCCTTAACTTCGCCAAAAGTGAAAAAAATTGCCATAATATATATTTTGTTAATGTTATTGACCAAAAATATAAGCAAAAACAAAAAGTGTACAATGCTTACCATAAGATAGTTGATAGTTACTGAAAGCAAAACTATAAAAAATAATTTTTATTTTTAGAATAAAATAAATTTTGAATATATGTACGTGTAGATACCGAGTCTCATTAATTTTATATATTCAAAACGTTATCTTAGATACATTTCTCATTGTCTTGTATGGGAATTCAATTACACTATGCGAAAAAAAAGATAACGAAGTTGAAATACTGAAAAGTTATGTGCTATTTTTCTAACAAAAGCCTTCGAGTTTTTGAAATTTTTGAATCACCTTTAAATTCTTTAATTACGGGTAGAAAACCGATTTTTCGTACCTTCATACAATTATAAACTAATAACTAAGCGGAATACTATATGATTTTAAGCTTGTCAGTGGATTTGGAAGAGGAGACCTTTTGAATGATGTTATAGCCTTGAGATATATATATATGGATGTGTGAATTTCTCAAGCAAACACATTCATTTTTTCCACTTTTATCAAGATTAGAACATTTTCCGTACTATTGAACTTATATTGTTGTCAGCTGCCGAAAATGCCATTACATAAGTAAACTGGAACCTAAAAATCCATAAGTTTCAGTTCCATATATGCAACTTCAAATTACTTATTGGCGTAAACACAACTGAAGTTTGTCTGTCATCTATAATCTACACATTAAAATGCACCATGTTCACGAATTTCGTACATACAAATATCAAAATAATAATTTAAATTTTTCGCATTTTTTTATCGCCAACTAATTTAAAAATTGACAAAAAGTCGCCATGTCGCCAAACCGAAAATTATGTTGCCAAATAACTTTTAAAATCACTACAATCGCCAGATCTTACAACCCTGTCCACATGGCAAAAATCATTTCATTGATATTAAAAATATATTTCTTTGTTTTATTATGATTTAAACTTGTGTAGCTGCATGGCACTGCATGGCAATATTTACTTCAGCCCAAATTCACTTGTCTCATGTAAGACAGACATGCAATCCCAAACAATGCCATTTCAATATCCGCATAATATTGGTGCAACCTTGTTGGACTCAAGCGTTTATCGTGAAATATTCAATGGTAATACCATTATGTCAAACCCTTAACGTAATATTGTTATACATGACTTTTATTGGGTTTATCTAAAGTCGACGAATTCGTCGGCGCATACCACTCTACTGATTAAGAGTACTGACTATGTGGGCCAATAATTATGATGGGTTCGGAAGCCTGCTTACTCAACCAGTAGTGGTTTATCAATGCCCTTTCACCTCTTATTATTTATAGCAACAATAATTTTTAGCATATATAGTATTAATAGAATAATACGCCGCCAATCAAGTCAAGTTTTCTTTGGTATTCTTATCATCCCGGCCTTTGTCCACGTATCAGGTAGTTGTTCGTTAAGTTATTGTAATTAATTCAGTAGATCGGGTGGAATGGCGACTTGTAGCACCAATCTTCGTATCCTATCCTATCTACCGAATATTTTTGTTTATATTTTACTAGATCCACCCGCGTTACTGGGATCCTTTGTATTGTACCTGATTTTTGACTGATATAGATTTTAGCTGATGTTTTGCACTATCTAAGAAGTCATTTAGACAAAATTCAAGAGCATTTATTCTAATCGTCCTTATTTGTATGGGAGATGGCACACCTACTTATTCAATTTCGCCCATATTTCGACTGATGTGCATTGACCACTAAGTTATTTAGACCAAATTCAAAACCTTCCACTATTACCGTTTCAATGACATACAAAAGTTAATATTTATTTTATGGGAGGTATTGACCACAACGTTATTTAGGCCAAATTTAGATACTCTTACTATAAGGAACAGCGTCGACTTTAACGCCCGCAAGACCGTGCTCTTCGCTCTACTGTGACGTTCGTTGGAACGAGCACATATTTGGAGTGTCGAAAGAAGCTTTCAAGTACCTCGGCTTTTTAAGACGGTGTAAGAATTACTTCACTCCATCTGATCTCCTTAATATTTACAAGACCTATATCCGACCCAAATTGCAATACAACTTTCATGTATGGCCCAGTGCTTCAAAGTCTATTTTGAAGCTTCTCGACCGCGTACAGTAGAGGGCAAAGATTCTTATTAATGACGGTAGGGTAGCCAACTCTATCGATTTATTAGGGCATCGTCGCAGTGTGGCGTGTGTTTCATTGTTCTATTGGTACTATAACGGAATGTGTTCTAACGAAATTAAGGAACTAATTCCTGGTAATCATATATTTTTACGTTTTACTCGTATTTCTCGTAGAGCGCATGACCAGTGAATCGCACAGCACATTATAGAGAGAACTCGTTCTTTGGTCGCTTTGTGGAACGATCTTTATGGTTCATTATGGTTTCAGATCTGCTAGCATTCATTAGGAAGGCAGTAGATCTGAAGAACAAACTATAGACCTGAAGGGGCACAATAGATCACATGGTTCGCAGTGTCGTGTAACATTGGCTGGTCGGAATGATGATAATGATATGAAAATAATTATTAAAAATATATATTTTTATTCAAAATAACTACAAAATCAAATCAAATCATGTTCAAAAACGCCACTTAATTAAATATTTTTTATGACCATTTGATATAAAAAAGAATGAAGATAAAAAATGTATCTAAAATTTAAAACCACCTTTTAAACTTGAAATACAATTTTAATATGGGCGTGGCACCGCCCAGTTGAAAAACAGTGAAGCCACACACCACTTTCTACTTTTCTATTATTACTTTTTATACAAGAATGATAAACCAAAGATTACGCCATCACGCACACAAATTAAAACTTTCTGCGCATGTTGACGCCAATGACGTCACGCAATTTGTGTTCCTATTGGCTAACGATTTTCGACTGTCAAACTATTATATTTATATGTAAATATAAGAGTGGGACAATTTAACTTTTGTTTCTACAAAATTATTTATTAGCAAAAACTTTTTTTTCAAAAATGTATTTATTGAAAACTCAATAAATAAAAATTATCCAACAATATTTTATTAATTGAAATATTATATGAAAATAAAGTGAAAAAAGGTTTTTTTGTGTTATTATTTTATTCATTTTTCTTTTTCTTTTGTTAATATTTTGAGAAATTTCAGTATTTAATAATCTCATTCTAAAGTACATTCTACATCTAAAAAACAGTTTTTTCACTTCATCCCTTCCTTCAATGTCATTTGCTTCCAACAAGTGTTTTTGGATATATCCGCTCGTAATCATCAATTGTTCTGCATTTAATTTCAAACAAATGGCATCACACGATTTTAATTTTTTCATTAGTGCATCTGATGGCTTACTTAGCCCACCTTCACTTAGGTGTTTATGTACTGTTGTAAACTGCCTTCTTGAATTTCAGTCGTCATTGGAGAGCTTTTCTCGTCGCACTTTAGAATTTCGACGTTGTTTTCAATATCAACTTCGTATGCAGTTTCAACTTTGTTTAGAATTTCAGTTTCCTTCGCTGTATCGACCGTATCTATGGTCGGAACTGCTCCCGGTTTCAATTTTGGTCTACGCCGGTTGCTAAATCCTGTTCTTAACTATTAAGTAAAGGACTGCTAAATTTATATCGTGGAACTTACCCATTTCAAATTTCAAATTTCTTTCAAAATCTTCTTGGGTGAAATGTAAGGAATAAATTTTCTCCTTTTCAACATTTATGGCTTTCCATCTGTTGCAAAAGTTTACCCAAGACTTCCTTTGAATTGCATTTCTTGGAAATTTATAAAATGATACATCTACTTCATTTTAAAAATTACTCAAATTTCATTAAAAATACGGGATAAATTATTTTTTTTTTAATTTCTCACTTCTGTTTTTACCACTATTTTGCTTGCACTTGCCCACTGTACACTTCATGTTTTTATTTTCCGGCAATATTTCTTTTTAGTTTGTCTTTGTTTTGTAGCTTTTTTAAGAAACTTCACTAATTTATTTTATAATGTTAATCTTTTTAACGTTCTCTTTCACTAAATTTTTCACAAAATTCGATGTATATTTTAAGAATAAATAAATTTTTTTTTATGTCAATGTAATTTATATTGCAGGGCTGCCAACTTTCACGTAATGCACACATTTTTCAGAAGAAATATTAATTTTTACATACGAAAAATACTTGGAAAACTTTTAAATAGCCCAACTAGGACATCTAACGGGAAATCATGCGCAAAGCGTAATCTTTAGTTTATCATTCTTGCTTTTTATATACACAGTTTTAGAAATATTTTCTAACCCACATAAAGTTTTGTTTTTTGTGGTAAAAAAATTTAGTTTTAAGTAAAATTTATTCAATACAAAGAGGTTCACTCTAACGTCAATAACTCACTAAACAATGGACCAACAAAAACCGAGCATACATAAAAGCCTTGGTATTGAATTCACCTTTTGTTTCAATTACAATTTATACATATGGATTTATAAATAAAATCAAACTAAGAAATTAAAAACTTAAAAGCAAATACCTATACAAATGTCAACTTATTAAAGGTTTAAAGAAAGTAGAAACCTAAAATAAAAAATTTTAAAAATATGGAAGACCATTTATTTCTTGTTAATGAACACAAATTTTTGAATTTTTCCCATAAGCCTGTTATAAAGCTGTTTTAATTTATTATGAATACGGCCGTAAATCTCCTAAATTTCTAAATTATTTCAAATATCAATAGTTTGCTGAATTTTATTTCTCAATGTCATTCCACACATTCCATATTTTTCTCACTTTCTTTCATAAATTTATTTATTTATTTACTATTATGTGTTGTTTTAATGACTGCGAAATAAATAAAAATAAATGAATAATACAAATAAATAGAAAAGTGTCATTAATGTTTAAATAAAAGAAAATAACGCAGAAAAAAATCAAAACAAATATGAGTAAAATAAATTCAATAACATTTTTAATTTTGTATTTGTTGTAAAATTAATAGAAATTTTCAAATTTATACTTAAAACATGGTGTGAAGGTATAAAATATCATGTGTATAGATTTTCTACGGAAATAAAATAAATATTATTTTAATATATTTGTAGATGATAATGTAAATTAAACTCGAAACGCATATTATCAGAAAATAGAAATAAAATAAAACAAAGCGGAGAGCTATAGTCGGCTATACAGGGTCTAAAGAAAACCAAAAGCTATCGCAATATTAACAACAACATTTCTCTCCATAAACTTGCCACCGAAAATTCTGGTGAATCATCTACCATAGGTTTGATCAATAGAAGCATATAGGGCCACCTGCTCAGAGTAGTCTGATACATGAGTAGGTATAGAACAATCATTGGGGTTTGTTCAAAAATTAAATTTTAGTGCGACAGTAACATAGTTGTCCATTCCTGCAGTACTGGCTATTGTAATCACGCATAGAGAAGTAATAGCCAATAATACAGATATACATTGTCAGAGCACATACATACGGTTACGGTGTTACGGTTTAGCCTTTTTAAAACGTTTGAGTTCCTTTAAATTGCGTATAATAAAATAAATGCTGCGAATTTGATGTTTTACAGTCGTTTATTTAACTTCCACTTTATAAAGGGTCCGCCATCTCACGTTTTTTTTTTTTTTTTTCAGCTAGTGCTTATTTCGTGAATGGTAACACTTAGCTCATGTCTGATTTGACAGCTAATTAGTTTTATCTTCCGCTGAACGAATATGGTTGTGTATACGCTTGAACAACGCTGGGATTCTGGGCCTGCGATCGACTTACAGAAGATGCCAATTTTGCCAAATAAATCATCTTTTCAGATGAAGCTCATTTTTATCTTGGCGGGTATGTAGACAAGCAAAATTGTCGCATTTGGGGCACAGAAAACCCGCACGCATACATTGAAAAACCATTACACCCAAGACGAGTCACTGTTTGGTGCGGATTTTGTTTTCGACAGGACGGCGCTACGTGTCACACAGCTGAAGCTACACTCGATGTTTTGCGCCCTGTTTTTGAAAATCACATTATCAGCCGCAGAGCTGATGTCGTTTGGCCACTTCGGAACTGCGATTTGACACCGTTGGACTATTATTTGTGGGGTGCCGTCAAATTTAGGTGTTACGCCAACAGGCCAGAGACAATTGACGCTTTAAAGGGCAATATTCGTCAAGCCATTGGTGAAATACAGTTGCACACAATCGATAATGTGCTTAAAAATTGGATCGATCATGTAGGCTACTGCATGTCTAGCCGATTCAGTCATTTGAATGTAATTATTTTCCATTATTAACTGGAAGGATTGTACAGTCAAATAAAAAAAGAAATTTGAGAAAATATTCAGTAGTTTTTTTTTTTATAGCATTTTCCCAAAAAAATTATTTGGCGGATCCTATACAATCACTAAAGTAACCATACCCTCGTTGCTGGGAGACTCTGTGTTGTATATCTATAAAGTGTATGGACAACCATATATATCTACATATACGTATATAAACAGCTTTTACCCGGTGTCCTTTGTGCAATACTCGTTTTTCCAATCTCTTCCGCTTTTTGACTGATATGGATAGACCACGAAACTCTAACAGTTACCGTTTTCCACAGAGCAATCACGACCATTTACTTAATATCTTCCAGTTATGGTCTGACGATGTGTCGAGGCCGAGAAATTCTTAAAATATACAAAAATTAATAGTTAATATATATGGGAAATGCCCACTTACACAATTCCTCCCACTTTTTAACTGACGATTTGTATTAGTTGCCGAGTCATTTAGACCAAATTCAGAAACTTCCACTTTAAATGTTTTCAGGATATAAAACAAAAAAATCAACCTTTACATTTTGCCTATTTTTCAACTGATCATTTGAAATGACTACCAAATCCTTTATACTAAGTACAGTAACTGTTATGCTGACCATTGTCGGTATATATAAAAAGCAATATTTACTATTCCAATTCCTCTCACTTTTTGAGTGATGACCAAAAAGTTATTTGAAACAAATTCAGAAACATGCACTACTATCTTTCTCTGTATATATCAAATTCAATATTTACTTTGCATCTGAGGTGCCACACCAAGTTATTCAATTTCGACTGATGGTGTGTATTAGCTACGAAGTTATATAGACAAACTTCAGAGCCATCCACTACTACGTTCCCATGATATACAAAAATAAATATTTGCTTTATAATTCTGCTCACTTTCTTACTGATGATTTGTATTGACCATAAAGTTATTTGGGCCAAGCTAAGAAACTCTTACTGTAACCGTTTTGAAGATATAAGCATAAAAATAAAAATTTTATATAAGCGTCGCACCGGCCAATTGAAGCTAAATCATTAGTAAAACTACAGCTTTTCAATGTATGTATTGGCTTGTAAATCGGTTTAGTGATTCTCGAGTTATAAAATGACGAACACAGGACAACATGAAACATCACACAATGTTAACGCTATCGTGGTATTTGTCAATGGTTGTCCTTGAAAGATATTGTAAATATTTTAGCCAAACACCATTACAAATATAAAACAATCGAGCCAACGCTTAAAATTCACATGTAGATCAGCGATAGCAAAATGTAGTATTAACTGCCATAGACTACCATCATCTACAGTGAAAAACGCACAATGTGGCCTACTACATACCTGCTATATAACTGAAGACCACAAATTTAACTCGAAATCAACCGAACCAGTAGAAGTTGGAAAACAAAATCAAACATGCTACTCCAAACAGGAACCAATGATAGAAGTGTGTTGCGACCTTTTGTTCCTCCTAGGAACCACTTAAATCAACCGAACCAGTAGAAGTTGGAAAACAAAATCAAACATGCTACTCCAAACAGGAACCAATGATAGAAGTGTGTTGCGACCTTTTGTTCCTCCTAGGAACCATAGGTCGTGATATATACTATAAAAGCGCTACTGCTGGATAAGACGATTTTACGTTTTTTGTAGCGAAAAAATTCAAAAATCTAACTGATATTGCCTCTATACTTGCAATAAAGTGTTGGAAAGGAAATGGGGTCCTAGACCAGGGATGACTGGCTCACTGATATACACGGCTGTGGTATTTTAACCTATATATACCTTAATGAGGCAGCTAATTGTAGCCTACTACAGCGGGTGCAAAGGTCAGTTTTTCAGGCCTTCTGATCATTGGAAAGGGCAACGTCTCCAAGAGACGAATAACCAGGCGGCTGTAATAGCTCTATGATCTCACAAGTTAACCTCAAAACAGTTATCGACTGCTGAAGGTCTCTCAACGAGATGGATGAGCAGTGTTATATTCTTATTATATGGGTTTCGGGTCATAGTGATATTCCGGGGAATTGTAGGGCTGATAAATTGGCCCGACATAACACCACTATCGAAGTCACGAGCGAATTTTCCACGTTGAATATATCATTAGGAACTTGTATGCTTATGATTCACAATGAGGTAATAGATGGGGATTGGCAAGATAGCAAATCTGGCCAAATCTCGATCTCACGCTCACAAAAGATCTGCCCAATCCACAAAGAAACACACTCAGCGTAGTTGTCGGTGTCATTACTGGGTACTGTATAATGGTCGCTTTGCCAGGAGACTGGGACCGGGTTACCTGGCCAATGATTTCTGCAGAAGCTGCGGGGATGAGGAGAAAGATGAAACAATTCCTCACCTACTGTGCACATGCCTGGCGTTATGTGCCAGAAGAAAGAAGTTCTTGGGCTTGTATTATGTGACTTGGCTTGCGGAGCTGTCAGGTGCGAACATTTGTAGGTATAGCGGTTTTATTATGAGTTCCGGGTAGTTTCGGGTATAGGGAATGGCGATCCATTGTGTTATCACAACGGGTTTTGTGTGCCTGTCACTTTGCTGCAGCCACTTCTATCTGACTACCTACCTACCCACCTACCTAACTGAGAAATGCATTTTGGCGGCCAAATATGTACATGGATCATATGAACCCTGCTCTTTATTTGCATTTGGAACACACTTCAATTAAACAGGAATGCTCTTAAATTAAACTTGGTTCAAGTCACGAAATATCAATTCTGAAAAGTCATTAATAAAAAAAAAAAATATTGGCAGACGAATATGAAAATGGGTTAAATGACCCCTGCTCGTCTTTCTAGTGTTAAGTGGGTATCCTCTTTAACATACTTAATCGTGTAATTTGGTTCTAAAGCGAGTTTGTTCAGAGCATAATTGTCTTCAACTTGTACCGAAAAAAAATACTGGATATAAAAATAGATCTCGGTGTAGGGTATTATATAATAGAACTTGATCAAGTACAACTTTCTTTATTTAATTACATATTTAATTAGACGCGACGTGCTAAAATTAGCATGTAAAATATTTATTAAACACATTCAATTTTTAAATTCCAACAATTTTCAATTTAATTTAGTTGTATAATTAAATACAACAACTACAATCAAAAAAATAGTGTAAAAATTTTTTAAAAGCGAATAATTGAAATAATTTGAAATAAAAAATTTGTATAAATTCACACGATTTCAGTTTTAAAATTAAAAAATAAAAATACTGTGCATTGTTATGATCTACTAAAATGAAGAAGCTATTTATTCAAAACTCTATTGTTAAAAAAGAACAACTAAAATACCGTTTTTAACTCATTAATTCATTAAATTAATTTGCATTTTTTTCTTTATTTATTTATTCATTAATTTTTTTGTAGTTTTAAGTTTTCAGTTCAATTACTAAATAAGATTGAGTATACAAGTGCGGTTAAATAAACGAAAGTCTATCGCAAATTAGTTTCCATTTCAATGATTTTTTTCCATTTCTTTAGATTTTCAATGGGCTATTATTTTCATATATGTTATAGTTGTTGTTGTTGTTGTTTTTGTTGTAATTTAGTACGAGCCAGCAATGTTATCAGCGGTTTATCAAAAAAAAATTATTTAAAAGTTATAGAACAATACGTATTCGTTTAAGTGTTTTCATTTTCTGACATTTTTATTGTTCAGTTGACAATATTCAATTAAGCATTGTAATTAAATTAATTCTAAATAAGCTAAATGAGGTAATTGAAAAATTAAATACAGTTTTCTAAAACCTAAACAAATTTTAAATGATCTACAGCTAACTTAACTTATGAGGGTGCAAAGGAGTTCATACTCTTAACTACCATCCTTAGTCAGAGAATATTGAATGAAACCTTTAAAATGTAAAAATTATAATCAAGGAAGTGAAGAATGCCATTTCCAAGACAAATTTACGAAATATTCCAATTTTTTTTATTTCTTATATCAGGCGTTTAGTTTTTAGGTCCAGACAAGTTTAAATCATAATAAAACAAAGAACATGGCATTAATGTTGAAATACGATTTCGGCCATGTGGCCGCCACAGCTGGTGCGTACAAGACGCAATCTAGAAAACCAATTTTCACAAACTATTCCCAGCATCTGTAACTGTATTTCGACAATAACCGTTCCAATGTTGATTTTCAGGTGTCCAACTGCGTCTGTTTTATCGAATTACAGAAATGACTTTACATAACAGCAAAGAAAATAATCCAATGGGGTACACGACTATCTTTAATCAAAAGTTTCTTTGAGTAAATCAATTGTAGCTCGGCCTATGTAGATGTGGCTCCTTCTTGTTGAAGCCACATGTCAGCAAGATTATTGCGAGCTAATGGAGGCATGAAAGAAAGTCTAATCATGTCCCTATACCCTTTGTCATTAACACTAGCATTCTGATTATCATGGGTTTTGAAGACATATGGACAAATAAGTGCACTAAATAGTAATTTTTTGTGGATGTAATGTAATTCGACAAAAACTCGTGCATTATTCTCACTGCAAATGCGACAATTCTGCTTATTTACGTACCCATTCAGTCAAAAATGCAGCCGAAATCCATTCAACCGAAGTGTACAATAAGTTTCACAAAGAGAACCATTATTTTGCAAAGGTACGTCTATAATGAAATGTCAAACCAAACTAAACAAAAATGCAACCATCAGCTGTTAAATCGGTAGTCAAATAAAACAGTGTTGCCAACTCAAAAAAAGAACACTCGATAAAAGTGGTTTCTACATTGTTCCGTATATTGTATTGAATAGAAAATGAAATTTTGTAAATGAATGGCATTGGAATAAAGAACTTCCACGTTCTGAATTTATATAATATGTATAACCTTTTGCCCAAATTTTACGCCATTTTGATCAGCAAATATTTACTTCATCAGTATGTTACGAGTAATAAACAAACAAAAGTAATATCATAATCGGATTTCACTTGATGCAAGTTCTTATACAGCTTTAAGGCTACTGATGGAAAGGCTATCAAACCGATCAGATACATATGTCTGATGATGAAGTTATAGGGTATGCCTTTTGTCATCATTGGACCTCGTAGTGGGAACAATCGGGAAAAAATGGGCCAAATTAGGTCGTATAAATTTAGCATACTTTTTAGCTCCTAATTAAAATGGTTTAAAACACAGATAAATATCTATATACATATACAAAAATAAGTTGTCCTATGTTCGTCATTTTATAAGTGTAGTTTCACTAGTGGCTTAGGTCCAACTCGGCGATACCACGTCCATATAAAATTTTTATTTATATGTTTATATCTTCAAATCGGTAATATCAACAGTTTGCTCGGCCCAAATAACTTCGTGAACAACACAAATCATCAGACAAAATGTAGTACTGACTGTTTTTGAATTTTGTCCAAAAAATTTTGTGCTCAAAAAGTGGGCGGAATTGGAAAAGTAAGAATTGCACCCCCATACAAAGTAAATATTGATTTTTATATATTTTGAGAATAGTTATAATAGCAGTTACTGAACTTGGTCTAAACGATTTGATAGTCAATACCAATCATCAGTTGAAAAATGGGTGAAATTGGATACAATGCAAATGTTGATTTTTGTATATCTTGAGAACATTTAAAATGAAAGTTTCTGAATTTCGGCTAATTAATATAAATCATCAATAAAAAAGTGAGAGGAATTGTATAAGTGGGTGTGGCATATCCCACACATATGAACTATTAATTTTTATGTGAACGGTAATAGTAAAAATTTCTAAATTTGGTTGAAACAACTTCTTGATCAGGACACATCACCAGTCCGTAACTGGACGAGATTGAATAAGTGAATTTGGCATATCCCACACATATTAACTGTTAATTTTTATATACCATGTGAACGGTAATAGTAAAAATTTCTAAATTTGGTTTAAACAACTTCTTGATCAGGACACATCATCAGTTTATAACTGGACGAGATAGAATAAGTGGAAAATAGTAAAATGGTTAGAACTTCGTGATCTATCTATATCAGTCAAAAATTGGGCGAGATTGGAATGGCGGGTATTGCACAAAGCACACCGGGTAAAAGCTGTTTATATATATATATATATATATATATATATATATATATTCTATTTATATACATAATTTTATCTATATATGCAATATATATATATAAATAAGTTGTCCTCTAAAATACATTCTATGGGCATACAACAGAAAGCCCATAGTATATAGTATAGTATAGTATAGTACCTTATAAAAGTGCAAATTTTTCAAAATTGGAGAGCTAAAAATCAGGAGACACTTAATTTCTTTTCTTTTCAAAACTATTTTTGTTTGCTAACATTTAGATTCTGACAAAATTTGGAACGCAGTCAGATCTAGCGAAAACGTTATAAAGTATGCTGGTTTCAAACTTGCACCTGGACTAGTTAACGAAAGTTCAATAGGGTGTCTTTTATTGGTTCTATGGAATGCTAGAGCTGGGGAAAGACTTTTTTTCTAAAATGATTTACTTTTTTTTTTCTTAAAGCAAAGTCATTTGCTAAAATGTGTTGTACAAAAATACATTTTCAGAAGTTGAACTTTTGGGAGCCAATAAGTGGTAAAAAGAGAGAGAGACAGAGAAACTTTAAACTTTCCACGTTCTATTCTATTATAAAGTTGTACATCAAGTTAAAAAATTAACTTCACAGGAAGAGTGGGCACGGTACCGCTCATAAAAAATAATATTTATTATCGGATCTCTAAATAAATATATTACAGTGAAAAATCAATAGTCGTCTTAGTATTTTCTTTATAAAGATAGACAGGTGATAGAATCGGGAAGAAGAGGCATTTATTTCGCATTTATAATATACATATGCACATATAGATTTCCGGCCGATGGCGGATGGGTAAAGCAAGTTTTAGTTATAACTGCCACACAAGAGCCTAACTGAACCAAACAGTGGTTATTATTTAAACTATCGTCTGCTTTATTGTTGTTGTGCTGTATTTCTTGTTAGTAACTTGGATAAATGAAAAATTATTTTATTGATATTTTATAATCGTAAAACACCATTTGAATTTTCTTTTTTCCTCCTGCCACATTAATCTCAAATTATTTAACGTCTTTCAACTTTTTCGAACTTTCTTTAGAACTTTTTTCAATTAATTTCAAAACCACTGAATAAACAAATTTTTTTTATTATCATCTGCATATTTGATTAGTCAACAATTATTATTTTTTATTATTTTTTGAAACAAAAAAATCGTCAATATTAAGTCATAAAAATACAATTTTGTTTATTCTTCTTTTTCTAAAAAAAAAAAAATAATAATAAATTAAATATTTAAACAACTAATTGACTTATTTTTTATAACAGTAAATAACTGGTATAAAAATAATAGTCATTGTTTAAGAAATACATATTGGGAAGAGAAATAGTGAATAGTGAGTTTGTTACTGCCGCTTCGTTAAAAAAAAAGAATATTTTAAATATATTCATGTCCTAAACACTTTGAAGATTTTGACCTTTTTGAATATACTCTCAAGACTTTGCATAAATAGAACTATATAACTTTTATATAAAAATGAATTATTTAAGCATGAACATATAAAAACTTATCACAAATTTTAGTTAAGAATAAAATTTATTTATTGTTTGCATTTCATTTACTGTTTTTGCCAAAAAAAAATCTCAGTCTTTCAATTCAATGATAAATTCAAAGTAAAAATATATTTTTTTAGATAACGTATATTACTTTATTACCTCTTGCGACTCAACTATATTGGCCATATTATAAATCTTTTTTAAAGCTAAGGAAAGTCATAAACTTACGGTTCTCCCACATTTTCCTTTTCCCTAATCTAAACCATAAAGATTAGTTTCTGGTTTTCTATTATAAATAATATTTGTATGTATAACGTATGTACATTTTAGAAGAAATAAACGAATTAAGAATTATGTTAAAAATAATAAATTCTTGTTGAAGAAAATTGAAAACAATATATACAAATTCCGATTTGAAAAGAGATAGAAAAGTTTAGAAAAAGATATTTAGGTACATTTGAAATGAAATAGAAAAACTTAAATTAAATACGTATAAAAAAACCGCAAGTAACACTTTAAAAAGCACAAAAAATCAAATCGCTTAAGTTACAATCAAAATCAACGAAAAATCGGTCTTTTGGGTATACTTTTTGAACTTCAATGTAAGCTATTCTTGGTTGTTAACATTAGTACTATGGAGATCGATTATTCGACAATTTTCAAAAACCGGTTTTCGATTATTTCGAAAAATAGTAATTTAAAAAAAAAACGGTTTTCGGTTAATAAAAATTCAAATAACCGGTTGACCGGTTCTTTTTTTTTAATAAAATTGTTCTTAATTCATGAAGCGCAGAGCTGAATCACGTCGTTTTAAAACTAAAGTGACAAGCAATACTAACATTAATTCTAACAAATCTCATAAAAACTATGCCGAAACGGTGTGTGGAGACCCTAAAAAACAAAGTTTATTTCACAAAGTACTGAAAGTTGCTAAAGTTTCGAACAGCTACTCAAGGAGCTAATGTAGTTTTCGTTGTTGTATTACTGGGCAGAAAATGGAATTAAAGATTTGTTATTATAGTTATAATTTAGGTGCCTAAAATAACAAGAATTAAATGTTTTACTTTGAATAAATCTATTAGTAATATACGAGTCGACAAGAATAGTTGATTAAGTGTCGAACAGAACTGTATGTAAATTCATGCACCACGTATGTATTTAACAGTGTGTGTGTCACTGTAGTATGTTAGGTATAACTCTCACCTTCCAACCAAGAAGTCACCGGTTCAATCCCCGACCACACCATCTGCAAATTTTTAACCTCACCACCTCACTGGATATGTGTATTTACGCTGTGAAAAACTTCACTAACTAATACATATGCCGTTCGGAGCCGGCGTTTGTGGGTTGCTTTCAATGAGTCTAATTGATCATTCTCCATATATAAAAATCAATATTTATATATAGAAGATGCGAAAAGGTTATTTTTCCTCAAGAGTGCATATATTTTTCTATCTACCTTGGTTTTCACGTTCTGTGTGAGACGTTCAATGTTGTCATATATACAAAAATAATTAAATTTATATAAATAGTTAAACGATGAGCATATTTGCAATAAAAAATACAAACGTATAAAAATTATACTTATTTAAATTAACCGGTTATTCGTGGTAAATTAACCGGTTTATTCGTGTTAAATTAACCGGTTTATTCGGTATTCGAAAAATGAAGATTTTGAAAAAACCGTATTCGACAGAAGCAAAAAAACGGTTAAAACCGGTCGAATAATAAGCGTCCGATCCCCATAAATAGTACTTTTCCAAAAACTGTTTTCTCTTTATATATCATAAATACTAGGTGTACCAGTATTAGTGAGCGTCAAGAAACAAATGTCTCCATAGGGAATATTTATTATGAACGAGCCTTAATTTATTTTTTTTTTTTTGTGTGGCATTGACATCTGCCAAACATATTCAGAATACATCGAATCAATGAACAAGCAACATCATATTTTTTTATTGTGTTAAAGATGGCGAATTTTGTACCAGAAAATGATGATTTCCGCAAAACATTAATTTTTTGTTTTCATTTGAAGAAAAGTGCTGCATCGGATGCCATTGTCCATTGTCCCGAAACAAGCAATAGTCCCCATATAAATTTGGCTTTGATGGGTATTATCCAGATTATCTATTTGTGTCTTTAAGTAATCCATCTTCTTCATTGTCCCTACAATAAAAATAAGATTTCCAACCGCATTCGAGCTCATTGAACCATGATACATAGCATGATATGCCAGCATCCATGCTTGACAATTTATTCAAATTTTTGTTATTTAAAGCTTCGCTTTCTTTTCACCATACAAAAAGCCGACCATGGAATAAATTAAATTTTGGTTCATCATAGTAATTTTCTGTGTCCCAAAAGACAAAGCTGTAAAGAATGACTGCTGACATATTATGGTGCGCGGACATGTTATGCTTTGTATCATGGTTATCTTGAAATTGGAACACTTGCTGTACAAGTTGTAGTTTTTTTTGTTTTGTTTGTTCACTATATCAATTTTTCTCACGAGTGTTATTAAACGTCTGCCATTTAGAGAACATTTACTGTAAATCATATATTAAATACAGTACTGTTCAAAAAAATTGATTCACCTACAAAACTGCATATAGATTGGCATATACGTAAGTGGAGAAATATTTTATGGTCAGAGAAAATTAAAGTTAATTTGTTTAACTATGACAGAAGTAGTTTGACTGTAAAAAGACCCCCGAACACTGAACTCCTTCCGCAATATACAATAAAAACCATTAGGAAGTATGTATATTGGTATGGGGATGTTTATCCTACCATAGCACAGGGCCTCTACTTAGACTAGAAGGAATAATGGATACCATGTATTATACAAATATACTAAACGACGTCATGATGCCTTACGCCGAATGGGATATGCTGCTTCGATGTGTGAACTCCTTCCGCAATATACAATAAAAACCATTAGGAAGTATGTATATTGGTATGGGAATGTTTATCCTACCATAGCACAGGGCCTCTACTTAGACTAGAAGGAATAATGGATACCATGTATTATACAAATATACTAAACGACGTCATGATGCCTTACGCCGAATGGGATATGCTGCTTCGATGTGTGTTTCGGGTCATTGTCTTGTTGAAACACCTATAGAAGCGAGCAAACGATTGAATTCAGAATAATGACGTTGAGGTTCAGAGCTGATCTGCACAGTCGCCGTACTAAAATCCTATCGATAATCTATGGAAAATTTTCAAGTCTGCCCTTCAAATAAAGAACAGTTGTGGAAGTTAGTGAAAGAAGCGTGGAAAATATTCCAATAGAAACATGTTAGAGACTTGTTGACTCTATGCCAAAACGGTGCTCAGCAATCATTAAAAATGAGGGTTATTCCACCAAGTAAATAAACTGTAATTGAAAAAAATTAATTTTTAGAACACCAAATTTAGCGAATCTATTTTATTGAACAGGAAAAATTGCTGATTTTAACAATATTGATGAATACATAGTTATTTAGGTTTCGATTTTTAGAAGTTATATCTTTTTTATGTTATTTATGTTATAATTTTACCAAAATAAAAAAATACAAAATAGTAATCGCGTTTTTCTAATATTTTATTGGTTTCAAAGGTGCCAGATCATGATGAATCTTCTTTTTTGAACAGTTTTGTATATTATTAAAAATGCAACAATTGCTTTCACGTTCCCTTTCACAACATACGAGTATTTCTTTTTTATTATTTTAAACATAAGCTTAAACAAATTAAACTTAACCAAACTTAACGAAACTTGAGGAAAAATTTGTTAAGTTCATCATAGTTACACATTGTATGTAGGGTAAGTATATTTTATATTTAGCTCCTATATTATTATACTTAGTTTATACTTCAACAGATATTATATCTAGCGCTAATATAAAGAAGAGTTAGATAGTTTACGAAGAAACATTATGCCGAACAAGTTCAAAGGAGCTGTTAAACTGCATGGTGTGACAAAAAAAAAGCGAAGTTGAAATATCTGGGAAATGATACTAATTTTCTGATACGCGCTATCGACTAGAATAAAGGATATTTTTTTGGAATTTTCAAACTACCTACAAAGTCTCGAGTTACGGGTAAAAGAATTTACTGACATTACAAAAATTCGCATACATGGTTACTGATGCCCTTAGATCCATGTCTGTGAAAATAGTTTTGTTGTGTTGGTTGATGGTATAGCGATGGCAGTTGGCACTACTGAATGCAATATATGACAACACGACACTATGCGATTACTTTTGTATTTAGAATATCGTTCTTCTGGGCCGTACTCGTACATTTTGTAAACCATTTTAAATGGGAAATTTAAATTTTATAGTGAGTTACTTGGAATTCCCCTGTTTATATACATAAATAATTGGTGCAAGAAGAGTTTAAGAAGTACGAGATCAAATTAGTTAGATTTCTGGAGTATACTTGACATGGATATTCAAACTAACTTTGTTAATCTGACATTATTAATTTTTATTTTATATTAAAAATAACATATGTTAGGTCCATATAGAATAAAGAATTATGAAAGTCAAATATTGGTCCATTCAATCCATCTAAGTTCTAACAAGCTTCGAATTATATTTTTTACTAATGGGGTATATGGGTACTTAATCCAAACATTAAACGATTTATATCAATTTTAGAACAATTGTAGTCAAATAGATGGACTAACTCCTGCCAACATTAAGTCGGATATCAACAAAGACTATAAAAAAATAATATACAATAATTATCTTATTCGTGAAGTAATTAGTTAAATTGAACTATACACACAAGTGAACTCTGTAGTCCATTTTTCTTATAATTATAATATTATGAATTCGTATATTTATAATACTTAAATACATATCCAAAGATTTTTGATACATTTATTTATTTCTGGCTCCACTGTCTCAGATAGAGCTGTTTCACACTTTATCAACTGAGCGCTGAACAGTTCAAAATCTATGTATTTATTATATATGTACAATGTATATGTTCTTATGAATAATATAAAAAGAGGAAAATGTACGTCTGTGGTATGGTAGGTAACACGCCTACCAAGCTAGAGATCTTCCGTTCAGCTCTAAGCAAGACCATCTGACAATTTGCAACAGCAGTATTACCTCATAACATAGCTAACTTCTAGTTATAAGTATTTACACGTTAGACTGTCAGTCTCTTTCAATGAGTCTAAAAATAGAATCGAGTTCAGCTTGTTGATTGAAAGAACTTCCTCCTTATTTGACTTGGGATGTCGTGTGAATTATGTAGGTATCTATGTCTTGTATATTGTTACGAAAATAGAAATGCCTGTAGAGAAGAGACACAAACATCAGTACAATTAAAACTTATTTGTGGTCTATTGGTTTGAATCAAGGCTGTTTATGCGTCACCCTGGCAATGTCGTAATTATTTGTGTTATTAACGGTGTTATCAATTCATCTGTGGGTAACACGATTTTACGTTTTTAAATTAACAGACATGAATAGATAGTACAGTACAGTGTTGCCGTTGAAAATAACGAAAAAGGGTCATAAAAAAGGTATTTGAGAAAAAAAGGGTCAAAAAAGGGTATTTAAAAAAAAATAGGGTCAAGTTTGTTGTGCACAAAAAATACGATTTATTTCAATTAAGAAAAAAGAAAAACTAATTTTAACAGCTAATTAAATACATTAAACTAAAATAAAAGTAATTATGCATACTTAAATTATAAATTAGTTTTGAAATTAAAACACAATTCACAAAATTTGCTTACTTCAAACGAATACAACAAATAAACTAATCGATGAATTTGGCTAAAATTTTAACAGCTGACGTTTCACAGATCGTAATTTCTAAGAAAGAAAAAGTTTTTGTGTTTGTGCTGCCATCTAGCGCTAGGTAGCTTCAATATCAATCCGCCCTCGTACATTAAAATATTAGGCATATCAAAAAGAAATAAGTTACTTTTACAAAAAATTTTGATAATGTTTATCACTTTTTAGAAATACCTATTCTATATTTGGTAATTAATTCTTTACTTGGAATCCATTTTTCCAGCCCTGATTATAGCAAAGCGAGAGAGGAAAGCATTGATTCACAAGCTTATATTTTAAGTTTGTTTTTAAGTTAATTTTTAATCAGTGATAGTTTTGAAAAATTCTTTTAGCGGAAGCACTACTAGGAGACAAAGTAAATATATAAGGGGTCCGCCATCTAACGTTTTTTTTTTTTCAACTAGTGCTTATTTCGTGAATGGTAATACTTAGCTCATGTCTGATTTGACAGATAATGAGTTTTATCCTTCCGCTGAACGAGTATGGTTGTGTATACGCTTGAACAACGCTGGCAATTTGGGCCTGCGATCGACTTACAGAAGATGCCGATTTTGCCAAAAAAAAAAAAAATCATCTTTTCTTATGAAGCTCATTTTGATCTTGGCGGATATGTAAACAAGCAAAATTGTCGCACTTGTGGTACAGAAAACCCGCACGCATACATTGAAAAGCCGATATACCCAAGACCAGTTACTGTTTGGTGCGGATTTTGGTCCAAAGACATAATTGGGCCATTTTCCTTCGAAAATGAGCAAGGAGTGGCTGTTACAGTCAATGGCGATCGTTTTCGGGCCATGTTGAACGAATTTTTGTTAACAAAAATTAAAGAGGAGGATATTAGCAACATTTGGTTTCAACAGGACGGCGCTACGTGCCACACAGCCGAAGCTACACTCGATGTTTTGCGCCCTGTTTTTGAAGATCGCATTATCAGCCACAGATGTCGTTTGGCCACCTCGGAGCTGCGATTTAACACCGTTGGACTATTATTTGTGGGCTGCCGTCAAAGATAAGTGTTACGCCAACAAGCCAGAGACAATTGACGCTTTAAAGTACAATATTCGTGAAGCCATTGGTGAAATACAGCTGCACACAATCGATAATGTGCTTAAAAATTGGACCGATCGTGTAGGCTACTGCATGGCCAACCGAGGCAGCCATTTGAATAAAATTATTTTCCATTATTAACCGGAAGGATTGTATTTTCAAATAAAAAAAGAAATTTTAGAAAATATTCAGTATTTTTTTTTATAGAATTTTCAAAAAAAAATTTATTTGGCGGACCCTATATAATATATAAAAGTATATGAGCTTTTGCATAACATCTCCTTTAAGCTTAAAGAAAAGTAATAAATTCAATTTTCTGCACACAAAAAAGTATGCATGCTCTGCAGTATTAGGTAACTAATTATCCCAAAAAAATGTTAAAAATTGTTTTTTGCTAATTTATATTTTATAGAACCATATTTAGTCATTAAATTTAAAAACAATATTTTTATCATAAGTTCAATTAAGTTGAATTATTGTGATATCCTTTAGGAAGAGCAGTCTTACAGCCTTATTTGTTTTTAATTGCACTTTTCTTGTACTATGTTATCCAATTTATCAAATTAATTGTCTGTAGGACTTATGTCAGGTGATTAATAAGTAGAATGAAGACATCAAGTCAAGTTTTGATGTCACAACTTTTAGTTTTTTTTAACTTTTTGTTTTCATCACACTTAAATATAATACTCCTACTTTCATCGCTCTAAGCGACTTTACTAGAAAATTTTTCAACATAAAATGTTGATACCAGCGATTATATTTGTTAGGCAGTTTTCTTATGGTTTTCCATATTGCTTCTTTTTGATTTAACCACAAACAAACATATATATTTTTATACGTAACTTAATATAATTAGATATTTGGGAATGGAATATTTACTTGTCTATTTGCATTTAGTTTGTTGCAAATATGAATATATGTGTATATGGATGGCACGCGAAGCTACAAAATTAAATGGAAATCTACTAAAAAAAATATATAAAAGCTTCTTGCTGTCAAAACTTAAGCCGAAACATATACATAAGTCAGAACATAATCGCAGTTGATCATCAGTTCATTTTACACAATTGTCAAATAGTATATGAAAAAGAATAATAGAATATGACAGTTGCATAAAAGTCAGTTGTTGTAATATTTTATATATATATATATATATATATATATATATATATATATATATATATATATATATTCATAAAACTCATATATGTTATGTATATATACCACATACATATATAAAGCTGAGTGCACTGAGCATTTTCATGAGGAATTTTTGAACTTTACTCAAAGGGTCAAAGGGTCAAAAAGGGATACATTAAAAAAATGGTCATAAAAACTGTCATTGGCATGAAAAAGGGTCAAAAGTGATACAAAAGTGTCACAATGGCAACGCTGAGTAAGTACAAGAACTTTGAAACTGATGGCAGTCAGGTATGTATATGAGGAACACTGCTTTGCCTACATCAGTCAGTTATAGTTTGGCTGTCATAGTGTAAAATTGCACTAAGTGTTGTAATAAAAATCGTACTAAGTTTCAACAAATTGGCGTATTAAGGGATGTTAAATAAGTTGGATACTGTTTATTTATAATTTTATAAAACGAAATTTAAATAAAACATTAAATTCGCTGCATTTATTTTATTTTACGTAATTTAAAAGAACTAAAACGTTTTTAAAAGGTTAAAGGTTAAAAATTAATATCGCCTGTAGCTTTACGCTAACATTGTGTTTTAACTGTGCACTATTTCTTCGTAGCTAATCGTTTTAATAAAATTAGAGGGTAAACACTGAAATAATATGCCCCTAGACGTTAAATTTTATTTTTTTTTTCCTCTTTCATTTTATAATCTTGTACTTGAATAATTATTTTCCTCTTTCTCTTTTTTAAAATTATTTTGAACCATACATACATACATACATAAATTAAATTAAATGTTTACTTACAATCACAATTGTAAAAAAAAAATAAGAAAAAAGAAAACTTTTACCTGATAAGAATTGACTTGTGATGCAGGCGATAATCACTGTGTAAAGCAGCAACAATTTGGTGGCATTGTTTGTTGTAAATATTGTTGTTGTTTTTGTTGTATTTCTTCTTCTGTTAGTGTTGCTGATGATTTTTGAATTGCTTTGAATAGTGGCAGCCATACTTTTGGATGGATTTTGTTTTTAATTTATAAATAAAAATAATAAAAAAACTATCAAAAAATAAATAATTTTTGAAACAGTCTTTTTTGATTATAATTATAATAATGATATATTGAGGTTACTAAATAGCAATAATTGTTGTTGTTTTTGCTTTTGTGTTGGCATACAAATTCAAGATGTTTACATTACGCGAGTATCTGAAATAAAAGTAGGGAAAAAATAAATTAAATATTTTTTTAAATCTGGGAATATTAAGAGGTTGCAATCTAAATTAACAAGAAGTTTATATTTTAAATGAAAAACTAAAAGTAATTCTCTTATTTTATATAAACATTTATTTGCTTAACATACGATCTGCGATTAACGTTAATATTAATTTGATGCCAAATGTATAATCATTATACTCTGTAGACCATAATTTTTTTTCGCTTGTGCTGATATTTGTAAACCAAAATAAGCAATAATTTAGGACCACATTTAATTATATCGAAGGAAGAGACTAAATGAGAAATATGTGTTTATCCTTTTGAATTCTATAAGCTTTGAAATAAAAATAAAAACTACAATTAAAAAAAAAATCTAATAGAATTTTAAAGTATGTTTTTTCTTATTAGAGTCGATATAAAATGCTTTACAGTGTCCTCATACTGAGGTCCTAACCAATGTAAGTCATTCAGTAAACAATCAAGCATCAGTGACAACATGTACCGTTTCCGGTACACGTTAATTTTTTTATTAAAAATGCTTTTATCCAACAGCAGTTGCTGGTAACTTTGTTTCATATGATACATTGGTGTTTAAAGCAGTTATTGGGTATGTACTGATAACGGCACATATATATTTCCTTGAAATTACAGCTGCACATAAACAGCATAGCAGGGAATTTATATAATTCATAGACAAACATGTTTTTGTAATCCCTTTTACGGGCAAGCGACTGTACCGTTTGTTTCAAAGCTCCATATGTGCACTCTCAATTTTATTTAAATCGGTTCAGTATTTTAGGAGTAATACGACTATCAAATTATCAATTATAGCTTCGATAAGTTTCATGCTTAGGAGCAGGATCACCAGCTTGTTTCTTGATGGGGTGGAATACACTGTAATAGCGTCAGAAGGGTGCCATCAGGGTGTAGTACTTTCTCCATTGTTATTGACGGTAGTAGTTAATGGCTTGCTAAACGTGTTGGCTCGTAGGGGTGTCAGTGTAATTGGTTATGCACATGACCTCATTATAACAGCATGTGGGAAATATGGGGGAACTCTGTGTGACCTCATGAGGACGACCCTGCGAAGTGTCAAAATGGTGAACTCCGGAAGGGCGCTAGGTGAATCCTTCAAAAACGATTGTTGTACATTTTACAAGGAGATACAAGTTATCATGTGGCTGTATTGCTATTGCTTAGTATCTAGGTGTCATTCTTGATAGGAGGCATAGTTGGAACTCGCACATTGCTGCCGTCCAGAATAAGGCAATAAGAGCCCTCTGGGCAAGTCACTCCTCCTATGGTAGGACATGCAATCTTTCGCCGAGAATGACACTATGGACATATACCACTATTATTTAACCCATTATTACTTATACGGCAATAGCTTGGCGGAATAAAGCTGAGGAAGCTACCACCATGAATAAATAAGGCAGGGTACAGAGATTCGCCTGCCTCGGTATAATTGGAGCAATGAAAACATGTCCAACAGCGGGTTTGTATGCTTTGATTGGTGTAACACCGCTTTACATTGATGCGATGAGGCATGCGACATGTTCGGCGACAAAATTTTTAGGCAAAGGATCCCACAATGCCTCGAAAGTCTTTCCATTCTAAGCAGGTTGGTCGAAGGCCAACTTCTGTCCTAGATGTTATGCCTTTAGATCTGACCGTTGGTAGGAGATTCCGGGTTGAATTCCCGGACTGGGGTTGTCGGTTTAATGTGGCCTTAGTTCAGAGAGAGTTCGATCTAAACTGGTATACCGATGGCTCCAAAATTAATGACTGTATCGATTCTGGTAACTTGTTGATCCCACTGGGAAAATCACTTAGTGTCTTCCAGGCTGAGATCATGGCCGTTGCTATATGTGCGGAGATCAACCTGGACAGTGGCCATTAATATATTCTCTCATATCATCGAATGACACCTAGACTGGTTAAATATTGCTTCTATATTTTGCAGAAACTTTCGCTTGGAAATAAAGCCCAGTTGTTTTGGGTACGTGGACACTGTGGAATAGATGGTAACGACATAGCGGATGAATTGGCCAGAAATGGTTCCAGAACCTTGCTGTGCAACACCACTTACTACCATCCTAAATCTAATCAAGGATTGAGAAATTGCCAAATGTTTGAAACACTGGAATGATCAAAGGGGACTTCGCCAGTCTAGGGTGGCCATCTCTCAGCAGTTTGGCCGTCGCTGTGAGGTTCTCAAGTATGGCCTACTGGACTTGAAACTCCTTACGGAGTTTCTTACAGATCACAGATGTGTGTGCTTGTAGATTGTGCTCACAGTTATCAGAAACAGCGAAACACTAATAGGATGAATGTGGAGTTCTTGGGGCTTAGGCTGAAATGTTTAGGTAGACAAAGGGTCTTACTGGGTGACATATTATGATTTCAGATCTGCTGATGTTCATTATCCGCTAAACAAACTATAGACCTAAAGGCGCACAGTAGATACCATGAGTCTCAGTGTTCTACAATAGTGTCTGGTCGACATGATGATATTTAAATTATTACTAAAACCAATAAATAATACACTTGTTTTTGGCTTAGCTACATTTAAAACATTAAGTGAGACTTTCCTCCTACAACGAAGGGATATACAGAAAACGGAGGGCGGACATATGTAAGATAGTGCGGCTTCTACCAGGATACTACTATCTGAGATATCGTCTCAATATGATACATTTCCTGGGTGACACGTAGTGCCGGCTCTGTCTTAAGGAGAATAAAATTGCTGGGCACATTAAAAAAAAAAAACAGATTGTAACCTCCTGGCTAGAGAAATCGAAAATTAAATTTGGATTAGATAAGTTCTCTGTAATCCTGGCCAAATTTACTTAAAATTCTTCCGAAAGTTGTTATACAAATTGGTATTCAAAAATGGGAAAACTACCAAAAATCTGTTAAGGAAACGGGCCACGTTATTCTATAGGGTTTTTCGAGAACATTCTTATTTTTTTATATTTTTTTATGGATCTAAGTTTGTTTAAGTCCCCTGAAAATTCCCGCTAACTAGTAGGAACAGAATAGATTCGACCCGTCTCTTAAGAGTTATGACACAATCTGACAGTGTTTCAAATATCTTGAAGAACGTGTTAATACGTTCTATTATTAATTCTAACTTGATAAAAATTCGTAATATAGAAAATACTGTGAAGTTGGCTATTTTAATAAGAAGAATTAAAACTAAAATAATTATCTGATAACTTGTACAGGAATCTTATTTACTGTAGAGAATATAATCGATCCACATTATTCTTAGATACGCGTATAATGCAAGAAACCAAATTTTTATTACACGTTATTGTTATTAATTTTGTTCTATACTGTTATTTAGGGTATAATATTAATGAACTTGACCAAGAATTACTCTTTTACTTGTTTTATTTAAAAATCATTTATTTTTCTTTTTTTATTTTTTTATTTTTTTTTTTGCAAAATAATTTCTTTTTGTAGTTGCTTAGAAAATTCTGTTATAAATTCACATAAAAATTGGTATTTGCCCAACTTACGAGTATATATAAAATACTACATATTTACTTTGAATCGATTTAAATTTAGAAAAATAAAGAAAAACAATGTAGTAAATTATTTGATTAAAAATATATGTACGAGTACATATGTACGTGAGTTTGTTTTTATAGTACCTATTAAAATACCTACATATGTAAGTATTTATGTACCATACATATGAATGTTTTTACACGGGTATGTTAGAAAATAACAAAGAAATATAATAAAAAATATCTATGAAAAATTCTTGTAAATAAATCGTTGGATTATAATAAAGGTTTTAAACCTTTCATTTAAATGTACTCGTATACGATGACGTTAAAGTAAAAAATTCATGTTAAGAAGATTTCTTTGTTATCAATATAACAGAGTTTTAAAATAATTTCTTATTTTTTCATATTAACGTCGCCTCTACGCTTACAAATTACCCAATTAATTAGCGTGTAGCGTCTAAATCATAAAATAATATGGATGACTATGACTATGGTAATAACAATTTTAGTGTGTCTTAAGCCAAACCTATGATGACAAATTGATATGAAACTTAGAAAAATAAAAAAGAAGAAAAATCAAGAAAATCACAACTACATATTTGGTCATGCCCATCGATTTGATATCTTTTATTATAATCTACTCTCATTCACCTAAGCGTTGGGGTTGTTTTTTTTCCAATCATTTGTAGTATAGCATTATGATCAGATACCAGACGATCTTCAGTTTATAATAAAAGACAAGGCAAATCAACTTTTCTATTCGATTACATATCTATTCTATTCCGCATTATTCAAATAATACAATTGAAGTTGACACTTTTTGTCGCACATTCGAAATGAAAAATTTTCTGAGGCTGAATTTGGCGAATGGCATGTATTATGTTGACTTAGAAGGACAAAAAAAAAAAAATTAAGAAAACCTTACAAGAAAAAGTCTAACGGGGTCAAATCGCATGCTCTCGGGCAAAATATAGTTGATGTCCACATCATTCAATTAAAGTTATAAAAAGCTGGTTATAATCAACCTTTAGCTTTCCCCTTTGGCAGTTATGGCCTGACCAACGACTTTCTTTAACAAACCAGCACAAACAGTGACTTTTTCGGATGCGTTCGATCTCATGTGGATTAGTGTCATTGCAAATTGGAAAATTTGGTCATCCGGAAATGAGCCTCATCAATAAAGGTAATTTTTTGATGAAAATTAGGAGTCATCTTCTAACTGCTTAAGAGCCCATTCAGTAAACACACATCTTTTTTACGGTTGTATAAATTCAGTTCCTACTTCTTTTTCTTTGGGTGCATATCCTTTACAGGATGTCCGCGAATGACGATCTATTTTAAGTACTGTATTGAAATTAGGAATTGCTCTCTACCCGAGGCTAATTGATCTATTTTCAGTTCAATTACTGGTGTTACATAACCAAGACATCTGCTTGTTGTCTACGTCCCGCCTATGTACTTTAACTTTGTCTTGGAGTATAAGTCGAAGAAGTTAATATATTTCTCCTCGAATGATGTGGCAAATATAAGTGTGAATTTGAATGGCAGGAAGTAGTTGGTGTATAGTATTATGTCTGCGTAAAACTTCCATGTTGATTACATGCTTGGTCCATGATACTCTCGGAAGTCCTTTATACGTCCACATTTTAAAACTTTCCAGTTTTCTTACGTGTAATATTTATCCATGGTTCCATAGGATATTTATTGAAATTCAAAGTATTGACCACATCTAACATCTGACCATTCAAAGACGTTATTATATAAATTTCATGGCATTATCCTGAAATTAAGAAATGCAGTTCTGGCCATCTCTATTCTACATTTTACTTCCATATCCGCACAATTGAACGTGTAAACAAATTTAAAATTAAATGGCTTCTGTGAGCCAAGTACCAAAGTATTTGAATTTGTTTACACTTTCAATTATGGTATTATCTATTCCCAATTGTGCATTAAGATGAAATGTTTTGTCTCTGCATATTATTTTCTTGATGTTGATATTTAAGCCATAAACGTTGCTGTGGGCATCAACCTTTTGAAGAAGGAACTGCAGATCTCGAATGTATCCTCCTGTTACTTTGACACATTAGGTGTGAGTTTTTGTGAAACAGAATCAGTATAATGAGTTCTACTGCAATCATCAAAGAGGTTTTTAATCTAGTTATCCCATACTTCTAGCCTTTCTTTGGAATCCGTTATAACCATATTATTCTCTTTAGTTAATGATGATAGTGTTCACAATTTCATATTTCTGTATAAATTAAAATCATCGTGTTTTCTTTGTAATTCTTCAATCTCTTGGCACTGACGCTATAACCATTCTTTCGGTTGCATTTTTTTACGGGTGCAGGCCCAAGCCATGACACAAAATTCACCAAGTTTTGGTCAGCGAAAGTTCAAGTTCTTATGAGCGACACGAAAACTTCAGCTTCGGCTTCTCCAGCGCTCTCTAACGGACAGCGGCGATATCTTTGGCAGATTCCTTGTTTCATCGTTGTACGGCTTAATTTTTACTGAACTAGTGATCTCGAATGTATCAAATGTAGTACATTCCTTTAAAAACAATTTTTCACTTACCGGTTGTGTTAAATAAAATCCTTTTGAAGGCTTGTTATTAGTATGAACTGAATAATCTAACCAAACTAAGCTCAAGTTTTTATCAATCAAACAAATCTTACATACAATCATTAAAAATTACTAGAGTAACCCCTCCCGCGTTGCTGGGAGTCCGCGTGTTGTATACCACATAAGAAAGTTTAAAGGAAGGCATTAAAATTAATAATTTGTATTGACTACCAAGTCAAATAGACCAAGTTCAGAAACTGCCATTCTGACGGTTCTCTAGATATACAAATATTAATATTTACTTTATATTGGATACAAAAATCAATATTTAATTTGTATGGGAGATGCCACGCCTACTTATTCAATTTCGAACATATTTCTATGGATGATGTGTATTTACTACGAAATTATTTAGACCAAATTCAGAATCTTCTATTACGAGTATTACCATTCCAAAGATACACTAAAATCAATATTTACTTTGTATAGGAGGTGCCACACTCACTTATTCAGTTGCGCCCATATTCGACTGATGATGAAGATTGACTACGAAGTTAAGACCAAATTCAGGAGCTTCCACTAATACCGTTCTAAAGATATACAAAAATTTGTATTTTCTTTTATGAGAGTTGCCACTCCAACTGACTGATGGCTAATATTGACCACAAAGTTATTTATTATTTATTTATGGCAAATTTAGAAACTCTTACTATTACCGTTTGAAAGATATAAACATATAAATAAATAAAGCTTTTATATGGGCGTGGTACCGCATAGTTGTACCAAAACCATCAGTGTAAGTACACCTTTTCAACGCATGTATTGGTTTGTAAATCGATTTAATTTTTGTCGAGTTATAAAATGACGAACATAGGACGACTTATATATATATATATATATATATATATATATATATATATATATATATATATATATATATATATATATATATATATATATATAGATTTAACCCTTAACTGCGACCAAAACTAACCACTTAAGTAAAAATGCTAATAAATAATTCTTCGACACACAAATCGTGGGTGAAGTTTTTATATTAATAAATATCAGTGTCTTTGTTAAATTTAAATGAAATTTTTATTCACTTCATTTTAAAAATTATATTATTTTCTAATTTATATTTAACAGTCTTCATTTTTAAATGTCTTTTTTGTAGTGTATAATGACCACCCCAATTTGACCCCATAATACCAGTTAAGGATTAAAGAAAATTATAATACCAAACAACAATAAAACAGATTTTCAATAATAAATACTTCGTATTTTCAAAATATTTTATAAAACAAATATAATCATTTTTAACAAGTACTTTTATAAATAAAATGTAATATGATTAAAAGAAAATTTATAATAAATAAAGATTAAAAAAATTAAAAGAACAAAATTAAAATAAAATAAAAAAGTAATATAAAACAAAAAAACGTAAATTAAAAAAAAACCTAGAGCTTGCAGCTCAATATGATTAAAAGAAAATTTTAATTAAAACAAAGATTAAAAAAATTAATAAAATTTAAATAAATTGAAAATTATATGAAACAAATTCCAAATTTTTCCACTCTCAATACGAATTCTAAATTAAATAAAGAAATAATTAAAAAAGAAATACAAATACAATAAGCCAGGTTAAATGGAATCCCACACAAAAATATTATTAATGGCATATTACTACTGACTTTACAAATAGACCAACAAAACCAAATTTTATCTTTAATCACTGTAAATAAGATTATCCAAGATATGTTACAATAGCATTCAAAACTAAGGACACAGCCACATATTTTTGAGTTTTATCATAGAAAAATATTAAGATAAAACGTATATAAACTTTTAATTAAAGCTCTGTCACTTATTTAAATTTAAAAAAATTATTATTTTTAATACATATCTATTAATAAGAAATGGATAGCATTCTATTACTTCTAAATATGACAAAGCTAAACTAAGAACACACATTTTGTTACATGCAATAACGTTGCAATATACGCTTCAACTACGTTTCTTATATATATATATATATATATATATATATATATATATATATATATATATATATATATATATATATACATATATATATATATATATATATATATATATATATATATAAAATTATAGGATAATACATTGGCCAAATATGTGCATATATATGAAAAACTGTAACTGGTCTGTCACAAAGATTAACCAACAATAATAGGCGATATATAAATAAGCCATTGAGACAAATCTTTTTAAGAACGCCACCAAAATTAACGATAAGCTCGAAAAATATTAAAATACATCCGATACTATTCGAAGATTATTAACTAATCATCTGGAATGAAGTTGCTTTTACTGATGAAGCGATATTCAACATATTTAACTTGGTGGCTGTTGGAAATTAGTAATTATTGAAAATATAACAGAACAATATGCTTATTTGGATAAATTATAAAGCAATTTAGACGAACTGCTTTAAAAATGAGTTTAGATGGTGAATACTATGTGTGGTACAAAAACGACCCGAATCGCACAGATCACAAAGTGAAAATGTGCCTTCTTTTAAACACACCACACATGCTAGTACACCTCCTCCCATCGAGCACATTTGAGAAATTTTGGAAAGAAATGTTGAAAAATATGAAATCCGAATTAAGTAACAATTGATACTAATTATTGTGGATGAATGGAAGTTCTGAAACCGCGAAGAACTTGGTAAATTCAACTAAAAGTATCCTTACATAATCGGGGCTATCCAATCGAGCATTACAAAAAGTAAAAATATGGATGGGTTCAGTATTATCTAGTATTCTTACAGGTTTCTCCTTACTTTTGCAGTGTTAATTTCCGGAATTATATTAAATTTTTTAGTATAAATCTGTTTCGAAGCAATGAAGTTCCTTACTTTCTTGTTTAATTGAAATATCGGGTGATTTTTTAGCAACACTGTTTTGGCATGTTTCTGCCTTGCAAACGAACAACGCTTGCAGATTATAGAATTTTATTATTGAAATTCATGCTCAGCTAAGGAAGTGCATCGTGCACTTCTACCATTTTATGATCAGCTCATTTCTGGTTGAATCGATATCTTAACAAGCAAAATTGCCGTATTTGAGGTGAAGAGCAGAACTGGCAATACATCTCGAAAAATTTACTGTGTGGTATGGATTATGGGCCGATGGCATTATTGGACCTTACATTTTCGAAGACGACGAAGACAGGAACGTTACAGTGAATGGCGAGCGTTACCGTCTGATGATTACAATTTCTTTTTTCCCAAAATGAAATAGCTGGATTTGGCTGATATGTGGTTTTAACAAAACAGTGCCACATGCCACACAGCACGTGAAACAATAGCCCAATGGAGAGGCCCAATTTAGTGCCGGTAAACTGGCCGCCGAAATCGTACGATTAAAGGCCTTTAAATTATTTTTTGTGGCGCAATGTTAAGGGACATGCAAGCAACGACTGACAAACTGGAAGCCAATATTGAAGACTTCATACGTGAGCTACCGGCCGATATGTTGGAGAGATTATGTCAAAATTGTACCCAGCATATGAACCATTTCAGGCGTAGCCGCGATATAGATCTTTCTATCGACAAAATTTCTATCGAATAAATATTCCATTCATCTCTCTAAATTTATGTTTTTTTCCTCATAAAACCCGAAAGTTCTTAAAAAATCACTCAATTGTACATTTATATTTGTGTTTTGAAATGTTTCCTTATTATTCTTTAAATTACATTATTAATAAACACAATTAAAGAAAGAATTAAAAACATATTGCTGTGTTCTGTGTCCCTACTGTAGATAACTTTTTTGTTTAAATGTTACTTACTCGTATTATGAAATATTCATATGTATGTAACTAAATATCACGCTGTAGTAAAATGTACATGAACGCTGAGCTGAACGTTAACCGAGAACAGAAAATTTTCTGAAGAATTTTAAGTAATTGTATCAATTTTAAATTCAAAGTAATTAAACAATTAAATAATTTTTTATTCCTTAAAAATTCAACGTGTCAAATAACGGACTATTTCTCAAAATGTTAACTACCTATCCTTTGATAATAAAGTTTTTGTTTTAAATAAAAACACCAACAGACGAAGAAAAAGAGAAATGAGCGAACATGCTTTATTCATTTCAAACACTAATTTAAATTCGATCGTTACAAGTTGAAGTGGTTTCAGGACTTTTTACATTTTGAATTGCTACAAACACATAAGCACAAACAATCGCCAAGTGATGTAGTGTAATAAAATACCCAGAGTACTTGTTTAAAATTCAATTAAGAAAAAATGTATGCAGTCAACGTACTTTTTATGAGTTTTAATTGAAGCCACCACACTTATTTTACTTTGTCCAGAAGTAATTTTCCTTCTTCTCTTCTTAATATTATTATTGTTGTTGCTGCTGTAATTTAATTTCTTTTTTGAAAAAATAAATTAAATCTCAGACGAAAACGTTTTTTTTTTCTCTTTATAATTTGAAATATTCTTCTTCTTGTTCTTTTTACACTTTAACAGTTACACAGATAGATTCTTAACACACAGTTACATACATACGAACGAAACAAACACTTTGAAATCAAAACGAATTAATGCCACGGTTAAGCAGGAATAATACGAAATCGAAATCTCTAAGACGAGTTAGCAACGGATCACGACTTGACGGGCGAACGGTTCAGATGAATCTGAATTTTGAAAAATTTTATTTTCAAATAGAAAATTTATGAAAAGCGAGCAAAAGAAAAAAAGAGAAAAACAAAACCACACATGCCATAACAGAAATGAGCAATCAAAACAAACAAAATAAAAACAACAACTCAGTGTAGTGATCATATGAAATTAAACAAAATACGTACTTAACTCAATGAGTAAGACAGAGAGTGTGTATTTTATTGTTGAACAAAACAAGAGAGTAAACGAGAGAGTGTGAGTGAAAAAAAACCATTTGTTTTGATTTTGTTGGTGTTAAAAACGTTTTTAAAATAAAGCAGAGATAAGCCAACCAAAGTTAAACTAGTTAATAGTGCACTTAATGAGTTTTAAATTACAACAACTACGAATAGTTTGCTATTATTCTCTTGTCCATATTGTTGTTGTAATTTTTTTTTTTTTTTTGTGATAATGCTTGTAGTTGTAGTTGGTGTAGTTGTCAATACTGTTTGCAGACTCAATTATTCGAAATTCAAACAAAATTTCGTTTAACGTGCCGCCAGAGTCTGGAATTTAAAGTATGAAATTTTTAAAAAACAAAAAACAATATTTAGTAAAAACTAGATTTTATTTATGAAAACAAAAACAAAATAGGTATTTATTTATTTTTCTTTTAGAAATTTAAAGAAAAAAACTATTTTGTTCGAAAACAGCTGATGACTAAAGTGTTTGAGAGATAAAAATCTAAATGAAATGATTGACCCATTTTTTGAAAGATTTTTAGAAAAACAAAAATAAAACGATGCATTTGCAACCAAGTGCAATGTGCTGGTATGCTACACACAATTGTGAATGACATCATTTTAATATTGCATTGGACTGCGTAATATTGTAGAATTTTATTAACGATAACATTTTCGAATTTAGCAGGAAATGGACTGTTTTACCAAACAAGCAAAAACTAGTATTTTTTATATTTCTTTAAAAAATAACTACAATAATCATTAATCATTACTTTTATTATTTTTTATCATAATTATCGAAAAAGTATTTTTATTGTTTTACCGCTTGAATCAGCCGCACTTTCTGAAGTATGTAAGTAGGTAGGTATATCCATTTGTCCCTTTGTCAAAGTCAATATTGATAAGAAAGCTTGGATCGTGTTTTAGAAGATAAATGGAATAAATTTCTTAACCAAATTGTCTTGTTCTGGCCAAAATTTTAATATTTTTTTAAATTAAAAATGTATGCAACCTATTTCCGCTTTTCCCCAGTTTTTAAAGTCAGAAAAACCCAATAAAAAAAAACTGATAGTCAAAGATTTACGTAAAACTTTTACCATTTAACCACTTTGTCAAATTAGGTGAAATTCATTAAAGAATTACCCAACCTACAGGTTAAAAAAGTTGAGTAAGTTAATTTTGTATCACTGTATTGTGAAGATAGTGTTACGAAAATAAAAATGCTTAAATATTAGTATATTTAGTAGTTATGTGTCACCCTGTCAATGACGTACTTATTTGCATATTTGGCAGCACTGCTAAATCGCCCAACTTTATGTTACATTTGAATTAACGGATATAAAAAATAGAAGATATGAGACATTTTTGCAACCTTTCAAACTGTATAAAGAGGCTGCTTTACTTACACGTCAGTTAGTTATCGTTTGGCGGTCAATAAATAAAGTTGTGTTAAAGCGGAAAAGTGTTGTATGAACGAATACTAAGTGTTGTATTAAGGCAAACAATATAGAAGTTATACTGGAATAAATAAAAACTGTAAAACAACAAAATAAAGCGGTGTTTATTTTATTTTAACGCAAATTAAACGAACTCAAAAGTTTTAAAAAAGTTAAAACGTAACAATAGTCTTGACATCAGGGTTAATCCAATAACATTTATCGAAAAAAAATAATTTTTTAGATAGAAACCAATAATGACGTCAAGTAATTTTAATTGGTTTATATAAAAGGCTAACAATAATATGTATTGCTCCGCAAAAGCAATCTTTGAATTAATTAACCCTCAGCCAGACGACTCGGTTGACCAATAAATTTAGTTTATACAGTTTATATATTGGGTCCACAGGTTAATAATGTCGATTTTTAGCTTGAAAAATGCATTTATTAAAATAACAAAATGAATTGATACATTATTCAAAGTACTGTCCAAAGAACTGCTCCAGCTTTGCGGTAAAGAATGAATCAAGCCAATTTCTGATACCCTGTTCTAAAAAGAAGCGTATTACAGTAATCGATCGAAACAAATGGTAGTCAGAAGGAACAAGATCTGGACTATAAAGCAGGTGAGCCAAAACTTTCCATCTACCGTTTTCCAAATAGTTTTTGACCGGTCTTGAAACATGTTCCTGAGCGTTGTCATAGCGGAAGATTATGGCTTCGTGTCTGGTCGAATATTCTGGTCGTTTTCCGTTCATTGCTCTCTTCAAACGAACCACTTATGTTCATTATAGATCCCCTGTGATCGTCTGAACCGAATTCAATAGCTCTAATACAAAACACCCTGCTGATCCCACAAAATACAGAGCATTACCTTGACGTCATTCATATTCGGATTCGGCGTTGATTTGGCTGGTTGGCCGAGCTGTACATATGACTTTTTGCGCTTGGTGTATCGTAATGTATCCGTTTTTCATCACCTGTAATAATACGATGCAAAAATTACTTCTTTTTGTAGCGTTCAAGCATCATTTTCCACATGCAAAATCGCCTTTTAACGTCTTTCGGCTTCAGTTCATATGGGACCAGATTTCCTTTTAAACGTAGATAAATGCCTTGTTGTGTGGCTCGCAATGATAATGCAAGTTCTTCTTGCGTTTGACAGCAATTTTCGTCGAGTAATGCTTGCAATTCCAAATCTTCAAACTTTTTCGGCTGACCAGGTCTCTACTTGTCTTCTGTATCGAAATCACCACTTTTGAATTGCCAAACCATAGTCCAGAAGTTTTTTGAGTTGGTGCATGTTGACCGTAAGCTTCTGCCAACAATCAATAACTTTCAACAGCCGTTTTCTTCAAATTAGAGAAGGTTATCAGACTTTCCCGCAAAACATCTTTTTTAGGCACAAAATTCGACATTATTATTGCGTTTGAAATAAATATTTGTTTACATTTTGGCGTCTATTGAATACTGAATTATAATGACAGATTTTACCCTTCAATATACCATATTTGTTATTATTGACACAAACCGTTTGTAATTGTTATGTCATATGTTGTCCAAAACGGAATTATTATCTTGTATACCCATTATAATTTGTATCAAGAGATTCTCGATTCAATCCCTGGCCAGACTATCTTAAAATTTTCAATAGCGGTATCACCTCATAATATTGCTAGCGACTGGTCATGGGTATGTACGCTATGAAAAACTTCTTTAACTAATGCATCTGCCGTTCGGAGGCGACGTTAAACTGTAGGTCCCTTTCAATGAGTCTAGATATACAATAGGGTGTAGCTCATTAATCCCTTGTTCCACTTGGAATGTCGCGGAAATTAAGTATGTATGTATTCGTTTCTGTATATTTTTTTTTAATTTTTAATTGTATTAAATTTAAATTAATGTTAATGTAAATATCACAATTCGGCTATTTTTTAACTTTTTTTAATTTTAACTAATTTACAATATAAAAACTATAAAATATTTAATAAAACTGCTAACTTTCAAAAAATTTTATTAAATATTTGTTAATTAAGAATTAACAAAATTAATTTGAAAATAAATACAGATTTAGTTTTGAAAATTTTAAGCGCAAATTTGTAAGACAGGCTTTACACCATTCTTGTCTTTAAGTAAAAAGGGTGTGAGAGGCTATAGCTATTATACCGTACATTTTACTTCTTAGTTAGCTTTCTAAAATGTAACCAACAAACTGGGTTTTTATTTTAACCAATTCAAACAGCTCATTTAACCAGTTCATTTTAACTAGTTCTTTAATGAACTATCCAATTGTAGTTAAACTAAACTGTAGCACACGTTCGCTGCATTCTTTTGAACTATTGTTCTAGAATAGTGTAGCTCTGTAGCAGCCCTCCCAAAAATGATGCCTGATGGACTAACTTGATGGATGCCTAGGTGCCTTTCTATAAAGTACAGAGGTGTTGTACAATCACCAAGAACAGTAGCGAGCATTAAAAATGCAACTCTGCGTTTCGTAATCTGAAATTGCATTCTAACACTAACATTGGTATCAAATTCAAATCTCTTGTATTTCTTATTCTTTAAAAGAAGTAGAAGAAGAAGAAGCTTATTTGATATTATCAGTTGATTATCTTTTTTAATTTGATCACAATATTTTATTAATTATAAAACGTGAACATTTTGTGCGAGCAAAAAAATATTTAAAATGGTTTCATTGCGAAAATTTTTTGTATTTTAATAAAAGCTTTGGAGGAAGGAACAGCGATGAACGAAGCACACAAACCAAATCTTAGTGAGTTTTCTCAAAAATTCACTCTATTGGAAGTGTGGACAGAAAACCAGGAAGAAGTCGCCAACGAATTAATACTGTTCGTCAGGACCGAGAAATGATAAGACTAATAAAAATTTATCCACGAAAGACGGCAATAGATGTTGCTAATTATCGTACATACCGCTAGACGCAGATTAAATTAAGTCAACTTATTTGCCGGACCTTTCTGTAAAAATCCATTAATAATCAGAGTTAATAAAAGAAGGTGTCTTGGCTTTGCAGACCGTCACTTAAACTGGACAACAGAGGATTTGGCTAAGATGCTTTGTAACGATGAACCAAATTTAATTTATTCGGCTCCGATGGCATAAATTATATTCGCCGGCCACTAAATAAGAAATTTTGCCCAGGTATCAGCTACCCACAATGACACATACTGACATTTGCTGGTCTACAGCAAATAAAGCCTTTAAATAAAACCGTTCTCAGTTTTTTTTTTCATGGGGCTCAAAATTGAAACGGATTTAAATTCAGCGCATCAAAATCATAATAATCCATATAATTTTATTTAAAGGCCAGAAAAAATATTTTTTTTTTTTTTTTTTTTTTTTGTAGACCAGTGTTATACAGCGTTGCATTTCTTATGCTTGGTACTGTATATATGATACTCTGATAAGTCAATTCCTATTCTCAGGAAGTAAACATTGGATTTGAAACTAATCTCTTTCTCTTCAAATGCTTATTAAGTCTGCAATGTATCGCCCAAAAGACCGGTTATCATTCTCAGTTTATTTTAGGGGTGATAAAAATCTTAAATTTTTCCTTATCATAGTTAAATTTTTGTCTGCGAATATACGCTTCTCGTTCTCCACCCTTTCCCTAACCAGGCACCTCAACATCTCTCGTCCACTTCCACAGAAATGTTTTGAACCTAGCATTGGCATAGCGCTCCCTTCTTGACATGCTGTTTTGTCTCTTTATTGCCTGAATTCTCTCTTGCCCCGGGACCTAGCAGAGACTGATATGATTGTAACTTCCTAGTCGATTCAATTTACTTACACAGTCACATGCAGTGTTGCCACTATTTAGAATTTTTTATCCAAATTTTAACAAAAAAGTAACCAAAAATATCCAAAATTTTAAGTCCCAATTTTAATAGAAAAAACAAGATATAATTTGATGTATAGAATTTATAACACTACAGGCTGAATATAGACTGATCAAAAAAACTTGCCACAAGCCAATTCATATTCATATTTCATTTCATTTTTGGTTATGATGAGGCCTTAAAATTTAGTTGTGCATAATTTAGGCTCAACAGTCATTACAGATTTGATTGCTTCATCCTCAGGCTCAGCAACTCATTAGAAGATTTTAAACAAAAATTTTTACCAACAGGTATTATGAAAAATATACGAGTATGTATGTATTTATAAACCGAAATTTAGATTTAAAATAAAAGTCTGCTGACGAAATTTTGTACTTAAAGCGATTTAAAAAAGAAAAACTTAAATTCGGAAAGAAGTTTTGGGCTTATATGCCTCTAATAGGAAAACGTTTGAACATTCCGTATTGTAAGCGTAGATAGACGCTTCTCTTTATTGATAATGACACAAGTTGGCCTTCTTATAAAGGAATAATGTTATACATAATCTCTTCCTTAAAACAGTAGAAAGAAATTACAAAAAAAGTAAACGACAACGAGTTAAATTGTTATTCCTGCAAATTCACATTCTACGATCAGGTTTAAAACTTCAAAAAGCAAGATTCTCAAAATGATTCGTATTCTTAATAACTTATATGGCATTTTTAAAGGTAAATATCTGTTATGTAATTTCACTTAGCCACTGAATGATTGCTCAGCAAAGATTATCCTGAATATCAATTGATCTCAACGTGCAAATGATGATTTATGCGGTTCAGAAGTGACGACTCTGACACGGAAAAGGACAACCGCCCAGATCAGCCAAAAATATTCGAAGATGATGATGTGAAGGCATTACTTATTTCAAAATTTAAAAAGCCCCTCAATCAAAATATTTGCAAGCAGCAGGATTCGTCAAAAAGCAATGGTATTGAGTACCGCTCGAGTTAATGTTGTGCAATGTTGGAAGACGAAATGTCATGTCCGAAATGTTGCTAAAAAGTCATAAAAAGTTGTTGCAGTTTCAATTATTACTGACGATGAAAACTAAATCTATTTCGACAAATCAAACTTCAAACTTTGGCCAAAAACTTGAAGCCGTTATATACCACTATAACAAAGCACATCCAGATTTTGCAAGACCAGTTAAAACTATTTAGAAACTAGTCTTAGACGCCTTATAGACCAGACCTTGCCCGTTCGACTTCTCTTTGATTCGTTCTTGGCTTCAAATTAGAAGTCTTTTGTCATGAAATACTACGGGAGAGGTCATAGCATAAGTAGTCACAACAAGAGCCCAAAGCTTGCCAAAAATCTCGTGTTTTAAGTTATACACTCACTAACAACCTGAGTAATAAAAGTTAAATTAAATCATTATACTGTTACAAAAATTAGGTTGGGCACCCCAGCGTTTATTACATCGCTAAAATAAAGAAGCAAAAGCTGCAAGAACAACTATACGTGCTGTGTACATATAACCAAATCTACAACAACAAATATCAGTAAATAAAATTAACACGGCAACAACAATCATTAAGCAGCAAAGAAAACAAGTAACATACAATAAACAAGCAACAACAAATACTAAGAGCTGAAAGAAGTAGATGTTTACATACGCATGGCTACAAGAGAACTAAAAAGAAATTAAAAGAAAGAAATGGAATCTACCTGAAATATCGAGAGGTTCGAGAGCTTTCGATGTGTTGTTTACTTTGCCATATAAAAAGCACATCGATGCGAACAACAATCAGCTTATTTGTAGTAAACTTAGCAAGTACAGTTTATGTGTCGTAAACTCAGCGAGTGCGGTTTAAGTCAAGTTAACTCAGCAAACGAGTCTATTGGTTTAAAGTCAGCGTAAAGAGAGTTTAGAGTGGTTAAAACTATGATCGAAGAGAATTTAAGTTGTGTTCGAACTACGATCGGGTTGGAAGATCTTTAGGTAGAAAGATCTGTCGAGTAATTCTTGTTATTTGTAAACAGACGTAGTAATTTAGAAATAAAAAATTGTTATTGTAAGAAGGTTACAAGCAGTGATGTACAAAATTGTGTTGAATAAAGGATTTTAATTAAAAATTAAACGCAAGATTTATTTTATTTTAACTACAATCTACGAACTCATAAATACATGTTTTTTAAAAAGGTAAAAACGTAACAATATTTATTTTTTTATTTCGAGAAAAAGTAGTCAAAATAGCGAAAAAGGTCCACATCTACACATCGAAGAAAAAAATAACCGTAACGACAACACTGCTCACATGTGATTTTAAACATTTATGGGGACGTTGCTGAGTTAAATTATGCATACCTTTCTATGATATCAGCTTCCGATTGTGAAATACTTGTAAATTTTCTCATGGGTTCAGAACATTTTTTTCCAGGCCCAAATATCCCTGCTTTGGACCCATTCATGATAGTTTGATCTCTAAAGAATTATGTAGGCTCCAGACTGCTCCATCACTCTTATTACTCAAATTTGTCACGAAGCGCTTACCAAAGTCATAAAGTTTTCTTGTCCCGTCTAACGGACATTCAAGAAGGGAGTTATCAAACTTGCAACATGTCAAAATGCAATGTCCCCTGAAAAGTCCTTTGTTTCACATATCTCCCATTATCCTAACCTGTCTCAATAGTTTTGTTCTTGACTACTATATGCCGTGGACTTAAGTTCGCCAGAGCTCCAAGCGCAGCTTTGGAAAAATTATGATGGATTTTTGCTTTTATGCTTAATATTATTTTTACATTTAATTCGCTTAATATCCAAATTCGATTAACAGTTATGAATATATGCGATATATCATCTTTCATTGCATTAATTTTGTTTCAGATCAGTCTATAAACAGTTAAGTTAAAATTTAGGAATTATTTTAATTGTATAGAAATTTGGTTCATATTAGCTAACAGCCTTGTTATGATTTATTTCAGCCAATAAAATTTTGTTTCGTACAAAGTCGACAAAAAATAGCGGCTGAAACGCTTTTGAAAGATTTGAGTTTTTTTTTATTTGAATACCATATACAATATTGATCTGGTCCTTATCAGTATTAAATACTAGGTCTTACAAAAAATTTCTAATACATGATCTTAATCAGAGCTGTGGTAAAAACATTATGTGGTAAAAACGTTAACTTTAAGCTTTTGTCATGAATGAAAGTGATTCTATGCTTATCAATGAACTTAAAAGCTTAAGTTTTCCCATTTTACGTAAGCATTTCAGATATTATGTATGCACAAGTGATATGTCGACTTCGATACTGCTTTAAATCACAACATGCGTATTAATCATGTTGAGTGTGTTCACTAATGCTTCTTTGTAGTCAGTCAACTGTGAAAAAAAAGTTGTTGAAAGCACCTTCACAACATCGATTACCATTAAATATTTTCTTTACATGATAAGAATAATGATTTTTCTCGGTGTATAGCCATGCTGAACTTGTTCAAACATGATGAATTGATTTTAAACTGGTTTAAACCCTATTTAACAGGTTCATTTCTTTCAGACAAGTTTCTACTCAAATAAACCAAATGTATCAAGAAATCATCATTCAATCTATGGTGTTAAACTTCATTAACAATTAACACATTAAAATGAAAATTTAATAAAAAGTGCTAAACATTATTCGCATACACAATATGTATTATTTTAATACGCATACAAGAAAAATTAAAAATCAAATGAAAAAAAAAATATAATCGAAATTATCATCATTGTTAGTAATATTATTATCACCTCTTAATAGAAAACCATTGATTAACACAAACAAAATATTAATGCAGGCAGACAAACAAACAGACAAACGAAACAAACAATCGATATTTAATTCTGTTGTAAATCAAAAATAAAAATTGGTTTTAAATGTTTTACACACATATGTACATAGTACGAGTATCTGACTGATACTTACTAGCCATAAACTTATTTGTTGTTGTTATTTTTGTAAATTCATTTATTTATTTGTTTGCCAAACAAATATGTCAATAGATTATTATTTGCATTTTGAAAGAAAAAAACATCATCATCTTGAATGTTCGTCGTATGCGAATAGAAGATATAAGAGTTAATGATCTTTGAAAGGAAGGACTTGTTAGAACAGGGGTGAGCGACCTTTTTAATCAACGGGCTAATTTAAATTTTTAAATTTTTTGGAGGGCCTTGCATAAAGTAACACTTTTTAATAATTTACAAAATTTTATTTATAATAAACATTAATATAAAAAATAAAAAATTAAAAAGAAATAAAGATTTCACACACAGATTTTAATGCAAAAAAAGGCAAGTATTTTTAGTTAGAAATTTTGCAAAGTTTTTTTCGATACAAGCTGATCGATATCAGCTGCAATTGATGAGATGGCTACACGTACGCAGCTTTCTAATCTTGCATCACTTCGCAAACATACGTACTTCCAAACAGAGACATCATTTGCTTTGCATTTTTCGTCAAAAGCGGAAATTTTCTCAGGGCTCACATATGATTTATAAAAGTGTTCGATGTTTACTGACAGAAATACATTTTTTAAATCGGTATTATTCTGCATGTCAATCACTTCCATTTGAAACTCTTTGGGAACTGTATCCACAACGATATTAAATGGCGAGGAAAACATTTTTAGTGTAATCGCTGTCTTCTCAGTTTTGAACATTTAGAATCGTAGTTGAAGTTCGTTGATTAAAATGTTTATATATGGTGCGTACTTTTGAGAATTGTTAACGTTTTCTTTTTCTAAATGTGGAAAGTGAGACATATTATTCTGCAAAAGATGCTGTTTCCGCAATTTTAGTTTACACTCAAATCCCTGAATTTTAACATACAAGTTGTGAATAAACAGTCCTTTGCCTTGAGGGTTGGCTTTAAAAAAAAACTAGGTTTTTTCAAACGCTTGAGGAGTGACTCACAATTAATATCGTGCATTATGTTTGGACTACCCTATGACATATGGTCTTGTCAGAATTGGTTCCCCTTAACTCTACTTGACTGTTTCGCTTAGGAAACTACCACTATAACCAAACCAAACTAAATATTAGCAAACAGATAGAGCATAGCTTAATGATATGTTATATGAAAGCATGGTTCAAATATGGGCTTTGTCTTATTTGTAACAGAGTAAAGTCACATCGCAGAAAACCTCTCGTCTTATCAAATTGGAACCTGTATCTTGATGACAATATTTAAGTGAACTGACGTACTGCTATTTCACTAACAAAGTGATATGTACTAAGTTCTTCGTTACAAAAAAAACAGGTCTAGGTCTGTTTTTACTAAGTAAAAATAAACAAAATTATCATTCTATTTCCACTGTGCTGCCTTGTTAACAATTTTTACAAGCCAATAAAAAAAGAAACTAATTTTCAATAATTATTTTATTTTTTTTCCAAAACTGGTTTAAATATGTTTTCTCTCTCCCTCCCACTGTGTCTCTATTAAATATTCAAATGCATTTTTAAATTTTTTTTATTGTTGTTGTCATTTATTTAAATATTATTCATAAACTTAAACAATCTAACACAAAAATGTATTTTTTTATTTTTTATTTTTTAAACACAATTTAAATAATACAAATCAGGTTTAATAAATATGGTGGGGGAAGAAGGCTCATAAGGTGACAATACACGTAAATTGACGGATTGTAAGTGACAAAAAATAAAAAAAAAAACCTGATGATATAAAAATAATTGTATTTATAGTTTTTACTTAAATAGTATTAGACCGTAATAGAAAAACAAAAAATTAAAAGCCAGTGTTGTAAAGGAATTAAATCATAAGACGGCTAAATGCATAACTATGTAGTTCTGAGTCAAATTTAAAGCATGTAATTGACAATATTTTAAGCTAAGCAGGTGGCTTAAGCCAAATGTGGTATAATTGTTTTTAAAACAACTGCATCTAGTAAATGACAGCTCTATTTTTAGAACTTGCAGTCAAAATAATTTTTACTCGAAAATAATGATGATGACTATATTTGTTTCAATCATATTATTTATTTTTATTTATTTATTTATTAGATTTATTAGATCTATGGAAAGAAATTTAATTCCGTACAGACAAAAGTTATACAAAATTTACAAAATGAAAATTATTGATTCAAATACAATTACCCAATTCACAAAATGTTATAGTTGTCGTAGATCGGTAGAAACTATGACAAACGACAACTATTGTACATAATGTTGTTGGTAATTTCCATGTCAAAAGCTACTACAACATGTACGACAATTTTTCCTATGTTTCCGAAATGTCGTATCAATACACCAGAGTTGGAAAAATTGGTTTCATTTTAGTAGTTTTATTTCTCAAATGTATTTTAAAATTTTTTTTAATAAATCATTAGCTATAATAATAAAATATGGTTAATTATGCATATTAGTAAAAATTAATTTAAGATTTACAAAGTTTAATAAATTTTTAAACTAAGCTATTAAAAACAGAAAAAAAAATTAAAAGTTCCATCTCTGTGTTTGTGCCAATAAATATCGGTAATTTGGGGAGGACTATTAACATTAATTAAAATATTATGAATGATACAAAACACCTTATCACCAAGAATTCTGAATCTTAATTCTTTTAGGCTCCCAAATTTTTCCTTTAATGACCCAAAATAATTCTCTATGCGCACACGATACTTTGAAAGGTATTTATTAAATTGTGCTTTGGCTTCTGCTATTTCTTCTAAGTGGTGTTATCAAAAAGTCTTTTAGTGGATATGCGCTGTCCAGCCATTGCGAATTACAAAAATGTCGCTCAGGGTATTTTGACAGCGGACAATTCAAAAATATTTTTGCATTGTGCACACTTCCAGGATATCCTATTGTCACTTGTCTTATAGCCAACTTGGAGTCACATACAGCTTGGATTTTAATAGAATATTGGCGTTTTCTGGAATAATAAAGTTGTTGATTTACATGTGGTGCTTCTGCCAACTTCATTTCACAATCATCTATATAGCCAATACATCCTGGCATTTCATGCTTTGTTCCAAAAACAATTGCGGCACGTTCATTTTCACTTGGCCAATACAGAAATTTGCTTTTTTATCTTAAAAAAGCTTGAAAAACTCGTCTTTTTATATTTTGCATTGTGCCGCCATCACCAATTCCAATTAACGATGCTACCTTACGGGTAGAAACACCAAGACGAAAAAGCACAATTTTTAGCTGAAGTTTGACTGGAAATTGTGCCAATATGCCTTTTGTTTGAAAAACTTCATCGTGTTTGACTAAGTTGAAGAGATATTCAAATTCCCGTGGTTGTAATCAAACCATTTGGCTAAAGCGGTTGTCGTCGAATCATATCATATCATAACTTTTTGATTCCAAGTTGTAGATTTTGGCAAGCCTAGATGAACACTTCTACGATTTGTCATTAAGATAAGCATGTTGAGCCTAAAATTTTCCCTTATCCCATCATCCTCATCTTCATCACCTGAAAAGGTGTCCATTTTATTAAACTTGTAAAAATATTTGGTATTATGTACTCACTTGAGTCAGCTAGTAAAGTTTCTGCAGTATATATTTCGCATAAAGCAGTAACTAATTAATTTTTTTCACTTTTACTCATTTTTTTACTCTTAAAATGTTTTTCTTCTCGTCTTCTTCTTAAATTTTTTATTCAAGAAATTTGATACACTGGATGACATCTACAACAATATTTACGACAAGGTGTTTACAAAATGAAATGCCATTTAACTATAATCTACAACAATATAACATTTTGTGAATTGGGTAAATATAATTAATTTCAATACAATATTATTTTTTTCAAAATCCCATTACTCTCAGAAAAATCAATTAAATGATATAAATTATCAAATTGTAAGCATATCTGAGGAAAGGAATCATTATTCGCATATGCAGATCTGTGATATTTAATGTTTATTAACTGAAAGTAGCGGGAAGGCCTAACGGTAACATTAAAAATAATTTTGTTTAGAAGAAAATCGGAATCAACATCACTATGTATTAAACTGAATAAAAACGAAACACTTAGCATTATTCTTCGGCTTCATATAGCAGTCCTTTTGATGGTATCGAAGGCTTTCTTAAAGTCGACGAACAGTAGGTATAGAGGTGTACGCCATCCTAGAGACTGTTTTATTATGATACGTAGGGTGTTGACCTTACCTACGCAGCCTCTATTTGGCCGGAAGCCTGCCTGTTTGTCACGCAATATGTTCTCTAGTTTGCTCTGAAGCCTCCCCTGTATTATGACCGCTAGTATCTTGTATGTGGTGTTAAGCAGAGTAATTCCTTTACAGTTATTGCAATCTTTCAAGTCGCCACTTTTAGGTAGTTTCACAATGATGCCTTTCTTCCAAGTTGATGGCAGACTTTTTTACTCCCATGCTGATGTGATATGAAGCCGTAGTAATTCAGCTGCAATTGCAATATCCGCCCGTAAGATTTCGGCTTGTAAGCCATCTTCGCCTAAAGCTTTATTATTCTTCAACTTCGTTATTGCCTCTTTTATCTCATTTAAACTGCCAATGTATTTTGCATAGAGCTGTTGTTATGGTACATTTCAATGTCTTCAGCTTAATTAGAGCGAGTCTACTTTCATATGAAGGAAGTACATATGAGTTCCATCCAAGTCCTCTCAGACAAAATAAAAGAAACTGTTTCTGTACTGATTCAATAATGTTAGAATGAGTGTGAAAGTAAGGATTCCATATAATAGATCCGTCTTCAAGGAGCGGTCGAACCAAAGATGTATTTAACTGCTTCGTTATGTATGAATCGCAAAATTCCTTCGACCAACGCTTCATAAATCCCAATACTCCACTAGCTTTATTAACCATCATAAAAATATGCTCACAGAATGTTAGTTTATGGTCCAACAAAATTCCAAGATCATTTATAATAGAAACCATTTCTAGAGTTGTTCCTTTATAGTGATAAGAAGTATCAAACTTGTGTGAACGATAAAACGACATGTGCTTACATTTGTTGATATTCAAGTGCAATAAATTAATATCACACCATTGAGAAAAATATTCGCTGTTTTTTGAAGAGATGATTGACCAGAAATATTATTAAAGGAGTTAAAAATTTTGACGTCATCCGCATACATAAGAATATTTGAATTGCAAATTTGATGTCTTCAAAAGAGGGATTATTGAGTCATATAGAAAGAAGTTAATATATTATAAGCAGAGAAACCAGAAATATGCAGTTGCATGTTTTTTCGCATGCAACCAATCAACTCGGATATAAGATATTTATTTGTTTCATGAATGAGTTCTGGCGTCGATTTGTTAGTGCATATTTTTGCATATTTTGCTCATAACAGCATATTTTGCATACTTAAGTTTTAAGAGCATGTTTTCGAGCATTTTAAAATTTTTTAGCGCATATTTGGATTTTTTTTTTTTTGTGCTCCAAAATATTTTTACAGCAAAAAACAAAATTTTTGTTTTAAATTCTGTTCAAGTCATGTCTTTTTTGAGTTATATGTCAATTGAAATTTATTGTGCCATCTAGATCTCAATTAAGTTTATTATCGTTGACCAAGATCTTAAAGAAATTTTTAAGGATCAATAAACTATAAAGTGCGAAATAATATATACCGAAAATGCTTAGATGAGTCACGCAAACTCATAAAAGACCACTCCGTATGGATTTTAATTGCTGAAACTGGAAATGATATCGCAAATATTATTGTAGTTGTTCTACATTGTAATAAAGTAGTATCAAGCCAAAAATTCTTAATTAATAGACTTGTTTCGAACAAAATTCTTTAAATTCGTTATGTCCAATAAATTTGAATAAAAACTTGATTTTGCTATTTGTTGCTGCGTCTTATGTGGTAAAAGCTGCTTCAGCTATAAAGGTCCTTTACCAAAAACTACCACATGTTACATGCATTGCTAATGGACTAAATCGTATATTCAAACGTATTAGAAATTAATACGAAAATGTAAACAAAATCATTGCAAATATAAATATAGCATTCTTGAAAGCTCGAAATAGGGTTGAACTCGTTCCGTCAAGTCTCTGAATAGATCTCCCGCACCAATGTAGGATATCCCGGAGATGACATGTAGATATAAACCACTAGTCGAAAACCTTACGACAACGGTTCACAAGAGGCGGCCATTCACATAGGACGTGTTCAACCGTATTTTTCTACTCCATGGCGCCACAGCTACGACAGTGATCTTTATATCTCAACCTCATTCTACGGGCAGGGCTTTCAATCGTCCGGTGACCGTGTTAGTACAGTCTGGATACACCACTTCTGCCATTTTCAATGAGCTAGACCGCTCGTGCCTTATATTATATTCAAGTCAAATCAGCTTCGTGATTTTCTTAATAGCAAATCTTTGTGCCATCAGGATAACTATAGTAATGATTTAGATTAGCGTTAGGCAAAAGCAGAAGTCAGTCCGCCCGGGAGTTTTACTATTAAAATCATTACTTTTCTCTTCAAGAGTCCAAAAACGAAAAAGAATATTATGGCCAAAATCTCGACAAAAATTGACTCCACAACAATGGGACTTAGTTATTTTAGTCATAAATCCAAACATGAATTATCTTTTTATGATACTGGATAGAAAGTTATTTGTACGAAAAGTGGCATATCATAGAGATTTCTTGAGGAGTACAACTGAATTTCCAGTGATCGTAAAAACTTGGAGATGTAAGATCACCAAAGAATAGGATGACCTGTACTAATGTGCTGAATGAATATTCGCTTCCTTCAATATAACAATTTCTAATTAAAACTATTTTCAAAGAAAATACTTTTCGACGAGATAGTGTCCTAGCTCATACTGCGAAATTAGCAAAAAAAAATGGTTTAATAAAAATAATGTACAGTAATGTGTCAGATTGGCCCTTGTCCAGTCCGCACGATAATCCCACTGAAACTTTATAGGCAATAATGAAGCAAAGGCTAAGAATTGAATCCCAAACAACAGTAGCTGGATTAAAGCAGAAAATATGGGAAAGGTGGAATACCATTTTGCCAAATGAGTGCCAACTATTAAAAAACTCTATCAATACAAAAATAAATACGGTAATTGGGGCTAAAGAAGATGTGAGACAGTACTGAAATAAATTTAATATGCAGTACGAGCTATTATGGGTGAAATTTCTTATTTTGCTTTTAACACTAATATGTTTTAATAGTTTATCTCTTTTGTTATTCTTAAAATACAGCCAAATATCTTTAAAATAAACGCCCTTTTGTAAAATTCCCATATAAAATCACGAAGATACCCAAATAAAATACATATACAGTGAAATTTCCATATAACGAACTTCGCTGTATAAATTAAAAGCCCTATTTTTCCCCATTTCGAATTCAATGAAAAACTCGGTTATTTTTAACTCAATTATTAGCTAATAAATGGCTAAATGTACTTAAAATCGTTTTTTAACTCTAATCAAGATTTGGGAAGTGTATCTAAAAATAAAAAACAAGCGTATTGAACTCGATTGCACCCATCAGGCTTATTTCTTTTTTAAGTAATGCGAAATAAGCCTGCTTCATTCAAGGCTGAAAAGCAATAAAATGCATTTTTTTTCTCTTGTTTGCAATTTGTTATTAATTGGGCTGACGTTCGGTTCGTAAACCTGTATAAAACGGAAAATGTTCAGCCATTTTTTACTTTTTAACTAATAATCATTTAATACCTTCAAGTCTCTGCGAAGCAATATGTTTATTATTTGTTTGCGTTGAATATTTTCAACTATTTATTATGCAAATTTGTTGTTGTTGTTGTTGTTGTTTTTTTGTAACTAATGTATTTACAATAATTTTACTACGTATTTATTAAATTTCACATATACACACATACCTATACTAGATACACATGTTAGTATTATAGAAATATGTTGTTGTAGTTGTTGGCGGTATTTGAGAATAGCTTAAACGACTGAAATGAAATGAATAGAAAAAACAACAACAACAACAACGAAGTAAAAGTGAAGAATGAGAAAATTCATATTTCCGGATAAAACGTGTAAAAACTGGTTAAAACCGTTTCAATTTCCATTTTTTGTTTTAAAAAAAAATGTTTTTTTTTTTAATGAATTTCTTTGAAATACTCGTCTCGTTCTGGTTGTGTTTCGTAATTAAATTGTTGCTGTTTCTGTTGCTGTTGGCATAATTGAGTGTTTTATTATCTGAAATATACAAATAATTGTATGCATATTACTTTTGTTGCTACCGGTTGTTGCTGTTTTAAATTTCAATTTTTTTTTTTTTTTGTTTGTTTTATTCTGTTTTGTTTTTCATTTTCAACTTCTAAGCTAGACTTAGCAGACGGGGTTGTTTTATTGATTTGTTGCCAAATTAGAAAACCAAAACAATAGTTGTTTTATTATAAAACAAAATTTTCGATACTTGTGTTTTCTATAGAATTAAGCTTTAGAATTTGCGCTTTAGAGTGATGAGGAATATAAGCGATTGTGAACTCAAGAAAATTGATGAAATATACGCACGGCAATTATCTTTTTTGAAATGGATCTCTTTTTAATAGGGTGGAGTTTTTTCTAGGTTCAATACACCAAATAGCTTTACTTAAGCTAGTATAAGAACAAGTATGTAGCATATATCATAAGAAATTAGTTTCGAAAAATACGGTTCAAAAAAAGCTGGAGAACCAGCTAAAGGGTCCGCCAAATAATTTTTTTTTTTTTTTGAAAATGTTATAAAAAAAAAACTACTGAATATTTTCAAAATTTCTTTTTTTATTTGAGAGTAAAATCCTTTCGGTTAATAATGGAAAATAATTTCATTCAAATGGCTGCCTCGGCTGGCCATGCAGTAGCCTACACGATCGGTCTAATTTTTAAGCACATTATCGATTGGGTGCAGCTGTATTTCACCAATGGCTTCACGAATATTGTCCTTTGCGAACAAAAATTCGTTCAACATGGCCCGATAACGATCGCCATTGACTGTAACGGCCACTACTTGCTCATTTTCGAAGAAAAATTGTCCAATTATGCCTCTGGACCAAAATCCGCACCAAACAGTGACTCGTCTTGGGTGTATCGGCTTTTCAAAGTATGCGTGCGGGTTTTCTGTGCCCCAAATGCGACAATTTTGCTTGTTTACATACCCGCCAAGATCAAAATCGGCATCTTCTGTAAGTCGATCGCAGGCCTACTTAGCGAAGCATTGTTCAAGCGTATACACAACTATATTCGTTCAGCAGAAGGATAAAACTAATTATCTGTCAAATCAGACATGAGCTAAGTATTACAATTCACGAAATAAGCACTAGTTGAAAAAAAACGTTAGATGGCGAACCCTTTATCAGGAGGAAAAAATAGGTTAACATTTTTAAATGTAATTTATTATGAAGGGGGTGGTGCCGAGACTTTAACCTCCCTCCAAACAAATTCATCTAAATAAGCCCCTCTGACCTTCCAGTTTACCTCTGGCGATGATGACAAACATCAGACGAATTATCAAGAGAAAGGTGACGTTTTTTGGGAAGAAATTACAATGCTAAGTAAGGATCACCACTACTTAGCAAGCACCTTAATCATCTCCTTAGCTTGAAAATCAACTTAAGTAATGAAACATGCTTTGCGGAAAGCCAATAGCATCCTAGACCAGTGACCGAGAAAAAGTTATGAATGAAAGTCAAAATACATAATCAATAGGAACGAGAACAACAATATATTGATAACAAAACAAATTATTGAATAAAACAAACAACAAAACACTAACATAAAAAAATAAACACACACCTGACAATAACTAATTCGATTACGGGCAAGAATAAACATCGGCAAAATTAAAGACTGTTTGATCCATAGGGGAGAATTAAATTATGTGCCCTACCTTCGGCAATAGTGCTTTCCCTTCCCCTCAGTATTCCTTTCCAAACCTTTGGGTGCGAACCACTTGGAGGGGTTGCAGTTGGATTATTCAGTGGTGAAGGTATAACACTGGCTGCTGAATAATCAAACAGCAGTAACCCATTTCCTTTTCGTACGCATTCAGAGGGGGTTTGTTTGATTTTTGTTTACTCGTGGTTAATTTATATATTTATTTTTTCTTTTATTTGGTTTAATTTACGTAATGGCAGGACGCTTTCGGATTGATTTCTGCAATGTGCGTGGGCTGCGGGCGAACTTTTTCTCCGTGTATGCGCACATTTGTCTCCATAGGCCGGATGTTTTCGCCTTATGTGAGACCCAGGTTTCTGAAACTGCTGATCCACAGGATTTTCATATCCCTGGGTATCACCTTCCTTCCCTTTTTAATTTTCATAGGGGTCTTGTAATGTACATTCGCAATGAAGTTGTGTACCAATGCCAGCAACCTCTTGGCATGTATGATGCGGAATTTAACTGTCTATGGGTTAAGTTCAGAATCAGGGCACATCTTTTGCACTTCGGGTTTTTGTATAGAAGCCCAAACGCGGGAAGAGAGGTTACCATATCTGGCTTCGACTCTCTTTCCGACTCAATATCGAGTATCCTTTCGAATTATCCGAACAGTGAAATTGTTGTTGCTGGTGATTTCAATGTTCATAATTCGTCTTGGTTACGCCATTCAGGCCGTACAAATCCGGAAGGCCAATACGTTGAGTTATTTGCCGCGCACAATCACCTTGCGCAATTAGTGAATAAACCTACACATATATCGTGTGTAGATGGGCACTAGAACAATACCCTCGACCTTTTCCTCACTACACACCCTGAAAAGTATGTAGTTGAGGTTCTTGCACCTCTCGGAAATTCGGATCATTGCACAGTTTCTGCCTCATTCTCGTCCACCGCTCTTCGCGAGGTTCCACCCATGGCTACGGAACGCTCTATTTTTAACTACGAGGATGCTCGTTGGGCTGAGCTGAACGATTTTTTTGGGCATTTTAATTGGAAACTTTGTTTCCTTGACTCAAACGTCGATGCCATGGCAGAAATGGTGGTGAATATAATAAGGCTAGGGATGGATATTTTCATCCCATCCAAAAAGCTTTCGATTAAGCCCAGAAACAAATCTTGGTTTAATCTGACGTGTAAATTGGCAGTCAGATCCAGAGAGGAAGCATTCAGGAATTGGCGCAATAACAAATGTGCTCACTCTGATTTGCTTCGCAAACAGGCGAGATCTTCATGTGCCGCAGTACTTAGACGCGAAAAGGCTTTATACGAGCAGCGCCTTCGTGCTAAAGTTCTTACTTTTCCGCGGGGAAGTAAAAACTTTTGGTCATTCGTTAAAAGGCTTAAGAACAACGCTAGTTCGGTTCCTGCTCTTATAAAGAGTGACCACTCATTCACGAACTCGGTTGAAAAGGCAAACCTTTTGGCCGAAATGTTTGCAAGTAATTCTCACTTGCCGGAGAGCGTTCAACCACTGCCCGAACTTGAAAGAGTATCAGTAACTATGCCTAGTATATTCTTTCGAGCTCGTGCTGTAAAAAGGGTTCTTGCAAATCTCAACGTTAACATGTCTTCTGGGCCGGATGGCATACCAGCACTGGTCCTGAAGCAGTGCTCTTCGACGCTTGCGCGTCCATTAGCTCACCTTTTCAGTGCGTCATATCGCGCCGGTATTTTTCCATCTTGCTGGAAGGTTGCTAATGTAACGCCAATCCCCAAAAAGGGCGAGGCTAGTAACCCTGAGAACTACCGTCCAATAGCAGTTTGTTCCACACTCCCAAGGTTCTGGAGAGTATGATTAATCACCACCTTGTGGGTTATCTGGAGTTCAACGATTTAATTAGCGATCGTCAGTATGGTTTCCGAAAGGGCCGTTCTACTGGTGACCTGCTGGCGTTCCTCTCGGAGAAGTGGAACAAGTCCATTCATGGTTTTGGCGAGAGTAAGGTTGTGGCTCTGGATATATCAAAGGCGTTTGATAGAGTTTGACACGAGGCTCTCATTTCGAAACTTAATGCTTTTGGTGTCGGTAGTCACTTCTCTCGATTCATATCGAGTTTTCTCAGAGATCGCTCTATAAGAGTGGTTATAGATGGGGTCTCATCCGACGAGTTCAGGGTAAACTCAGGGGTACCGCAAGGCTCTGTTCTTTCTCCTACTCTTTTTCTAATATTTCTTAACGACTTTCTTCTTCTCACTTCTAATCCTATCTACTCTTTTGCGGATGACAGCAACATTTGTCACTCATATTCCTTTGATCGTAGACCGAGCCTTTTGGAGGTTGGGGTAAGAAGGATGAATATGAGCGTCACACTCACAAGTGACCTGGTGAAGGTCTCCGAGTGGGGTCGTGCGAACAGGTTCGATTTTAATGCACGTAAGACTCAATGTTGTTTTTTAACACACAGGCGTGGTGGTGTGCTGTCATCTTTGTCAATGGGTAATGTGGATATTGAGGAATCAGATGCTCTTGATGTTCTGGGCATGAGAATTCACTGTGACGTTCGTTGGAATGATCACATATTTCAAGTGTCGAAAGAAGCATTCAAGTGCCTTGGTTTTTTGAGACGGTGCAAGATATACTTCACCCCATCTGATCTCCTTAATATTTACAAGACCTATATCCGTCCCAAAATGGAATACAACTCTCATGTATGGGCCGGTGCTTCAAAGTCTATTTTGGAGCTTCTCGACCGCGTACAGGAGAGGGCGAAGATGCTCATCAATGACGGTAGGGTAGCCAACTCTATCGATTCATTGGAGCACCGTCGCAATGTGGCGTGTGCTTCATTGTTCTATCGGAACTATAACGGAATGTGTTCTAACGAAATTAAGGAACTAATTCCCAAAAATCATATATTTTTACGTAGTACTCGTATTTCTCGTAGAGCGCATCCCTTTGTAGTTGATTGTCCAGTAAATCGCACAACGCATTATAGGGAGAATTCGTTCTTTGGTCGCACTGTCCGGTTGTGGAATAATCTTCCAGCGAAAGTATTTTCTGCCACCTACGACATGAGTAAATTTAAATCTAACGTCCATAAACACTACTCCATCTGTCTTTCTTCCTTTCCTACTACCAGCACAATGCACTGCATAAGTAGAGGCCATCCCCTGGGTGCTGGTCTTATATAAAAAAAAAAAGTTGTGCCCTCTTATATGAACCATATTTGCTACGAGTATCAATTTATTTAAGTAAACTGAAATAAAATAAGCTTTTACTTAAGTAAGCTATTATACCTTAACCGTTTTACTTACAAAAGTCACATCTTGTAGGACTAGATACAAGAATATAAAATGCACAAAGTCCTTCTATTCTTAGAGAAAAACAGATAATAATTCTACATATAATACCTGTTTCATTTATATAAAAGAACTAATTATTTAATTATTTCGAATTTACTTCTGTTCAAAAGGTACTTCACCGTTTTTACAAAATAAAAGACAAGATTATTATTAAATGCATACCATATGTATATTTGACTTGTATTATTGACATGAGAAGATTTTAGACACACGTTTTCATATTTTTTTTTTTTTTTTTTTAAATTTTTTTACTCAAAAAATAAAAACCAGTCGTATTTATATAGAGAATTGTTATTAGACATGTGAACAATTTTTATTTTTTAATTGAATTATTAAATAATTTTGGTATTGTTTATCAATATTTGAAAACAAACAATATAATAATAAAATTAATAATAAATAAGTAAAAATATGCACATATTTTTTTAATTTAAAATTGGTATATGATCTATAAAATGTGTATATATATCTGCATAAAATCAAAATAAATTGAATGAAAAAATATCTGCTATGCTCCTTCACTAAAACTGAAGTACTCAGATATCTCAACTTATTTCGCTACACGTGTGAAAAATTAATTTACTTTGCACCTGTTATGCCAAAGACATATCATATCAACAACTTGATCGTTTACTTCGTTTATCTTATTGTGCCGTAACCGCCAAAAAAAAGCTTAAGCAACAAAAATAAAATTTTACAGGATAAGATTTTTTTAATATATTTGTTTTTCCTTCAGTTATTACCATAGAATTTAGTATGCAAGTGTTAGTGTTTTCGATATATTGTGTACATAATACAGCTAATATTACTCACATTGTAGTATAATAACGGTAATTATTGTCACTTATGCTTTTTTCGCTGTCAGCCTTATAACCTACTGATGATATTGCTGTCAGTTAAGCTAAAAAATCTTTTTTAAAGAAATAAAAATTTTTGTATATCTTGAGAGTTGAAGTTTCTAAATTTGGTTTAAATAACTTCGCAGTCAATACAAACCGTCATTTTAAAAAAAATTGGATTTTTGCATCTGTGGAGTACGGCAACAGTTAAAGCTTTTTTTATTTATCCAGATCAATCAAAAAATAGGTACAACTAAGGCCCCAACAACGCGGAAGGGATTACTCTAGTACTGTTTAATTTCAATTGTGTTATTTTAAATTCATTGCAAAATAAATATAACTTAAGGTAATAAATAGTTTTCGACGTTCAACGGACATGAAGAAACGCTCCGGGTTTTTTTAAGGTAAATAAAGAAACTGTTTACCAAGAAAAACTGTACTCAATTGAAGAAGTTCTTTATTAATGTATATTATCTATGTTTACAATGGTGGGCATTGGATTAGCACATTATCAAAAAATTGTTTACCTGTTTATTATTCCAATCATTTCTATGACTTCATGTATTACCCGTGGTCCAAGTATACGTAGCATTGGTTTACTTTGGCTTTGTTCGTTTCAATTCATTTATTTTGTGCAATGTGGCAAAACCCAAAAAATGGTTGGACATTAATTTATCATAAATTAAAAAATATATATATTTTCAGCAAGAAAAAAAGCAAAACTACATATTTATTTTATTTAGAACTAAGTGCTAAGGGGTTATCCTACCCCTTTTTCTCAATAACAACTTCACGCAAAGTTGTTTTGATATTACTTAGCATTTCTTTTTAATTTCTGTCCATAAATCACAAAAAAGTTTTAGGTTTAACAACAATAATGTGTTGCTCTATATCATGCCATGGATTCACTACAGGACTTAGATCTGATTATTAAGTTGGCCAATTAAAAATTTTGATTCTAGTTTGCTCTAAGCAACTCTCCAGTGTACCTAAAATTTGTTTTGGATATTTATTATGCATAAAATGCCATATATTTTCTTATAAGCGTACTGATTCATGTGCGTATCTATTTTGATTATAGGACCAACACCGTGCCCTGAAAATACAACCCAAACCATCACATTTCCGGCACCATGCTTTGCAAATAAGACTCTTTAAATAAAGAAGACTTTTTTACGAGTTGTTTTTCTAGGCCTAGAGCACTGTGTAATATTTTTATATATACAATGAGCTGGAATATTAACTAATACATTGTACACCATCTTTTTGTAGCAGTTTAATAAGGAAGCAAATCACAAACGATCATTTCTCTCGACCTTTACGCTATGCCTTTGAGCACCCTTTATAAAATGTTTTTTTTTTTCATTGATCACTAAATTTTTAAAAAGAATTTTAGCTTAACCAACAAGCTGCTGTCCTCGAAACTGTAAGCAAACAAACAGTGTCAACTTAAGCTAAAATTACTTTTGCTGCAAATTTGTAACCGTACTTTGTATGTCAATGACATTTTAAAAGATGATGCAGATGTTTGCAATGAATTCATTTATTTAAAATACGATAATCGAAAATTATGTTGGTTAAGCTTTTTTGGTGGTTACGGCACGTTATATCTGGTGATTTTTTTAGCAACTTTCTTTCTGGCAACACTGTTTTCCGGTTCGGGTTCGGATTCGGGTTCGGTTTCAGTCTCTGATACACACACCATGTGTGTCAAGGTACACTATCTTAGTGCTTTTAAATATTATATCTACACATCAATTCGGAATCAATTTTTGAGTCATATTGAGCATAATTGTTTACATATCCTTGGAACTAAAGCTAATACATAATAAAACAGACAGACAAAGTCGAATAAAAACGTCAGTACAATTAATATAAATTAACATTTGCGATTTTAGTGCTCAAGCTAGCAGTAATCAACACCTTTTCGCTTAAGAAAGCTAAAATTTAGCTTTTTATGATAAATAAAACTAAATTTAAAACAGTTTTAAATATTTAAAATTAAATATTTCAAAGATTGTTTTTAAAAAAATATCCACCTTAAAATCAATGGCTGCTAACCAGTGTAACAGGATGAATAATTCTAACGGTTAAAGCTAAAACTTAATAAAAGCTTAGCAATAAAACTTAAAGCAATATTAATAGAAAAGCTTTAATTGCTAAAAATGTTATTTACATTCGAAATAAATTAATGCTTTTAAAAGCTTTCTAACAAAATCAATAGTTAACATTAACAGAAATGTCACGGAAAAAAATCCGAATTGTCCATAGAATTCAAACGAAAATGTTTTTACCAGAAATTATAATTTAAGTTGTAATTTTATCTTTATCCGGTTTTAAGATAATTTCATTGTTGTTGTAATTAAACGTAATTAAATATTTTATTTCGAAATAAAATAATGGCCTTTTCTTTTCTTTCAAAAATGTTCATTTTTGACAAAATTTTTGAGAAGGTAAATATTTTTTCGGACGTTTATGCAATGAAAGACAAAAGTCATAGAAGTGTATCAGAATTACCGACTATCTTGAGTCAGTTTATTTTGAAAACGTTCTCTCTCCATTGATATTCAAAATTTATTTCAAAATCACCTTATTAAATCATTATTGTCATATAGACTGGACACAGTTGTGTCACTTCCAGTCTATAATTAGTTTAGCGGATCTGCTGTCTTCCTAATAAAGCCTAGCAAAGCTGAAATTCTAGTGATGAATATGAATCCCATTCCCCATCATCATCCATTAGGAAAGCCACATATGGTAGACTTAATATGTGCTACACTGTCTCTGATGCCTGTAAGTAAAGTCTAGAAATATCCATAACCGTGGTCGCCACCTTTTCAAAAGCGCTCTCATTCTACAGTGGCCCCTAAACAAAATCCGTTTGGATTTCATATTCGCCCTACAATACCTGAAGACATCAGAGATGCAACAAAATTTTTGACTGATCACCGTCCTAGTCTCCCAGTCTAGTCTCTGATTGTATTACAGAAAGTAGAAACCGCTGATGCACAGGATATCTTTGAACCAAACCCAAGCGATAACCTTCCTAACCTTCCTGCAATTTCATTGGCACTTATCCCACAGTGTCCAGGTAACTAAAACAATAATTTCTACAACATTTCGTAACAACACTTGACAAGATTATATATTATACGATGAGGTCCTTAAGACACTGCTTTTGTTGATTACATTACTTATGGCAGTAGCCAGATTTCAGTCTGGAGCACACTCAGTGGTTTTCCCAGTAAGATCGTCAGTTCTCGGTTGTACGCCATTACAAACACCATTGCCCATCTTGCAGCCATCTGTCCGGTGCCTCAAATTTAAAACTCCTGCCAAAGCACAGTTCCAAAGACATGACAGCCAATCAAACAGTCAAACATTCCGACCATACTAGCAGAATGGACAGACTCCCCGACCCAGTTTAGGATGTTTTAGCAAAAACTTCTCTGCCGAACATACAGTCAGCCTCACCACATGGATGTAAGGTGACGTTAAACCAGTTCAATACCGATGCCGGGCATGTACTCATTGCCTCAATTACACCGAGGTAAGTAAATCTTTGTGCCTTGCCTAATTTGTTAATGATCATAGCTTCCTCAGCATATGAGTATGTAAGTGTAATAGGCTGCATAACACTTACATACATATATTCATATCGTTATCCTCGGCGAAAAACCTCAAAAACCTCCCATGTATGGAAGGAGTGTCTTGTCAAAAAGCGCTTAATACCTTAGTTTGAATATCACCGATATGCGAGTTCCAACTAAGCCTTCAGTCCAGAATAATATTTTTAATTTTAACGGCAATACAATCACATGATAATTTGTATCCCTTTTTAAAAGGGTACAAAATTCGTCTTTAAAAAACCTTGAGTGCACCAATTTGACATGACTTACTCACACCACATTAAATAGTTCTCAAAAAATTAGCGCTTCTGGTTACGATAGACTAAATTTTAGGAAGGTAGATCTGGGGCAACATTTTTTAAATATTACATTATCACACATGGTGATGTAATATATAAAGGGTAACCCAGGCATAATCCACGATGTTAATTGTGTCAACTTGATTTGACATTTCTTTGTTTTAGTGTTTGACAGATTTAACCATGGAGAGGCACACAATTAAGCAGCGCGTAAAGATTGCTGCGTTTCATGTACTTCGTGATTTTTTGGATCAGCATAATCGACCAAATGTGTCCACAATCGGGAGAGTAGTGCAGAAATTTCAGCAAATCGTATCTGTGGGAAATGTGGCAACATCTGCTCGCCCAGTTCGTTCTGCGGAAAATAATGTCGTTGTTCGCGATAATTTGGCTGAAGAGCCGTCAACCTCGACTCGCCGTCGTGCGAGATGTTAACGGACTTCTTGCGGCCAGAAATTAAGGTTGTGGGCCTACACGATATGTAATTCCAACAGAATGGTGCCACTTGCCACACAGCCAACGAAACAATGGCTGTTTTGTGCAAGAAATTCAATGTCCGTGTTATCTTATGTCGTGGCAATGTTAATTAGCCGCCAGGATCATGTGATTTGTCACCATTGGACTTTTTTCTTTGAGAATACTTAAAAGAAAAAGTGTACGTCAAAAAGCCAAGAACAATTCAAGAGCTAAAGGATGAGATAATTCGGCAGATAAACGACATTAAACCTCAATTATATCTCAGAGTCATTGAAAATATGATCCGACGGATAGAGGTATGCCACCGAAGCTGTGGCGAGCATTTGGCCGATATTTTGTGTCACAAATAATTGTTATAGATAAAAAATATTAAGATAATTCTTTCTTTCTTTTCGTTTTATTTACAATTAGCATCGTGTGTTTCGGTTAGACCTTTTTGGTCAAGTTTCGTTATTTTATTTTAAAATATGGTACAAACATACAAATAATTAAAAAAATGTTATTATGATATAATTACTAAATCAATTGATCTTATTTATCCAATGGCCTCTTGAAAATTTCCCATCGCTAAAAACTCTAACAATTTTCTTGAGCATACTTTCCTCATTTGAAAACGTCGACTAAAAATTATTTCCTTCACCCATTTGTATGTTTAAATGAAATTTCGCACTTAAATGAGAAAAAAAACTTAAGATTCTATAAATAAAAATATAAACTCGACTATCAATTTAAAAAGAAAAAAAAATCATTTTAAGCTTAAAACCGACAAACAAATCTTATGGATACTTCTACAAGCTCTTCAAATGCAAACACAAGTATAGGTTCGTACGAAGCGTTATACACCCCAGGAGGCATGTCGTACTTTAACGAGTATACGCATTAATATCAAAGAAATAAATCTGACCGTTAATTCATATCTAAAAATACTTCTAATCCTTAGTTTGTAAAAAAAAAATTACAAAAGCAAATCAAATTGTGGAAATCAAGTTAATTTGTCAAACTGCTTTTTAAAGAATTTAATTAAATCTATGGGACTGATAATAGAAACTGCGTTTAAGTTACAGTTCAAATTACAATTTTGCAGCTTTTATCACTTATCTGATCTCTAATATTTTATAAAAGTTTCCTCAAGATTTTTCTTTAATCGTTATAGTTATTTAATAAATAAATTAAGCAAAGGCACTTCGGCAAACCTTTGTAAAATTAACTTGTTCAGTAACAGAAATATTAACCCCAATAACTTAATACAAAACTGAAATAGCGCTAAACAGAGCTTAAATTTTTATTTTAATGATAAACAACAAAATAAATGTAACAGATTTTGGTTTTGTGAGCGCTCTGTTCTGAATTTATCGCTTTTGTTTTGGATTTAAATGCAACTTTGATAGATACGAAGCCAGATTTTTCATACTTGACTCGACAGGATTAATACTGAACACAATATGCTTACGGGCTGTGGCGTAATGTAGAGGTTAGAGTGCCTGCATACCATCAAGCGGCCGAAATTCGAATCCTTGTAGAGAACGTGACTGAAAAATTTAACCGTGGTTTCGTAAGTTTTATTCGGGAACTTCATCCTTCAGACAAATTCATCAAAAAGAAACCCCACTGGCAATCCAGCTTACCTCTTGCAATGGTTACAAACATTCCACAAATCATCAAGAAAAAACGTCATCTGCTGGGAAAAAATGACAATACTAAGTACAGATCACCACCACCACTTAGCAAGAATCTTCATAACTACTCAATCATATTAAGGGTAGCTACAGTGGATTAATCATATAAAGGGTCCGCCATCTAACGTTTTTTTTTCATCTAGTGCTTATTTCGTGAATGGTAACACTTAGCTCATGTCTGATTTGACAGATAATTAGTTTTATCCTTCCGATGAACGAATATGGTCGTGTATACGCTTCGCTAAGTGGGCCTGCGATCGACTTACAGAAGATGCCGATTTTGCCAAAAAAAAATCATCTTTTCAGATGAAGCTCATTTTGATCTTGGCGGGTATGTAAACAAGTAAAATTGTCGCATTTGGGGCACAGAAAACCCGCTGCTCAATCTTGTACCTCTCCACTGTTGAATTTGTCAACACTGAAACAAAGAAATGTCAAATTAAGTTGGGCAAAAAACTTGGCGTTAAGGTGTGACTCACAATTAACATTGTGTATTGTGATTGGAACATTCTTTATTTATATCATTTTAATAAAATTTTGATAATCCAAGCTTTTTTACATTTTCGGTTTTTTTTAATAATAATTCAAACGTAGCAGTAACTAAATCGATACATTTAAATTGCGCCTATTTATTAAACTTAGGTATGTACTTGATACAAAAATGGGAGGTGCTATCCACTGCCGTATACTTCATGACTGATGATTTTTATTGGCACTAAAGTGACTTACCCCAAATTCAAAAACTTCCACTATTACCGTTCTCAAGATACGCAAAATTAATCCTAGGAAAACCATCGATATTGTTGATGCCCTAACAATGTGATCTACAATCCCTATTAAGCTGGCGTAAAACAAAGCTGTGTCAAATTCCCACTCAGCTTTACTTCGAATGAGTGTTACAAAGATACCAATGGGTAAAATAACCTTAAACTTAAAACAAGACTGGAAAACATCGAAAACTCCGAAGCCACTTGTCTTTTAACGACATGCATGGCAAGCTGAATTCTGTACTAGTATATATGTACATATATATTGTTACAAAAATCAGGTTGATCTCCCTGTCGTTTATTATATTATAAAAAAAAATAAACTAATGCCGTAAAAACCGCTGTTTACAAATTACCAAATCAACAACAACAACTTTAGCAGAAATATAGTAAATAAAAATAAACGGTAACAACAAAAACAAGCGGTAAAGAAAACAAGTAACAGACAACAACGAACAACAGGAACTGAAAAAAGTAGATGTTTAGATTCGCATGGCTTCATAAAAACTAAAAAGAAGGTAAAGGAAGGAAATGAAATCTACCTGAAATATCAAGAGTTTCGAGAGCTTTCATAGTACTGTTTACTCAGCATTTTATGCTTAAATTCAGCGTGAAGAGAGTTTATTGGCGTAAACTTAGTATGACAAACTTAAGTGAAGTAAACTCAGTGAATTTGATTGAACTCGGTGTGAAAAGAGTTTATAAGAAGTAAGCTCGTGAAGTAAAAACCAGTTTAGTTGGAGCTAACTCAGTAAAGACAGTTAAGTGTGGATAACCTCTGATTGAAAAGGCTGTTATCGAGCCTAAATTATAAAAACGAACGGGTTGGAAGATCTTTATGTAGAAAGATCTATCGCGTAATTGTTGTTGTTTACAAAGTTGTAAAGAGAAGGAGTAATTAAGAATAGAAATTGTTAGTGCTCGTGAAAAGGTTACGGGCAGTGGAACACGAAACTGTGTTGAATAAAGGATTTTGGTTAAAAACCAAATACACAAATTTATTTTATTTTAACTGCAATCTACGAACCCATAAATAAGCGTTTTTTAAAGGTAAATACGTAACAATATTTTGAAAGCCTTTAAATTATAAATTTAAATTTGGAAGAAGTTTTGTCATTTTGCTGATCCTTTGCTGGCATACGCTTACTAAAGAATTTAAGCATTCAATCTTTCGCATCGAAAAATTTAAAAAGCGCTAAAAACAGAGCTAAAAGCACTGAATTCACAACGCTGGTAAGTACTTATACAGCGAGCTAGTCGACCCAACTTTATCCACCAGATTCTTAATAGTTCTCACGATGATATTGAACAAAAATACATGTATGAGTTGAGTTTTTAGTATTTAAATGAAATTTTCCAGCAAAATTTACTTGTTTTGCACCAATTGCCAAAGCTCCTTCTAATACGGTAATAACACAACAAGTAAAATGTCAAAACATTTTCTTTATTCCAATAAGCCCCTATGGGAAAACTAAGTTATTGTTAAAAAATTGTGTAATTTTAGATTGCATTGTAATTTGAAATAAATAAATAAAAATCATATTTCTTGAACGAGCCACGTACTTGTAAATTACAAACATTTTTCCAATACAAAATAGTTTATTAAATATTTATTAATAATTCTTCTGCTCAAAAGCAAAGAGAAGCGGAGCAACTACAGACATCATACTCGTATATCTTAACAAATTAAAAAAATTTTGTTTTGTTTTAAATAATAGATGTGGTAATGACATCAATTTAACAATCAGTCACTCAATCAGCCCATGTAGTGCGTCTGTACGTCAGTCCTTATGTCTCACAAATCAAAAATATTTAAAGTTAAATGAAAACGATGAAAATACAGACATACATTCAGCGCCAAAAAATGGTGAACATCCTTATTCTCTAGAATTTAGATTTTATTTCAGTCTTTAACAATGCAATGAATATAAACACTATACATTATATTTAACGCTTTACGTAGCTCTTAAAAAATAACTACAAAATTCTTACAACAACTTAAGTTATACAACAAAAACGCAAGGAACTCTAGACAAAAAACTATGCCAAGAAACAGAATGATGTTCAAATATCTGAGAAGTGATACCATTTTTTTTAAGATACTGTCGAGTACAACAAGAATCTGCTTTTGAAATTTTCAAAAAAAAACCTCCAAAATCCTGAGTTAAAAAAGCGGCTTTTCGTATCTTCAAGCATTTATAAGCTAATAACTTAACTAAATATTAACCGATTTTAACATGTTTATAATATAGGGTCCGCCAAATAATTTTTTTTTTTTTTTAACAGGGCGCAAAACATTGAGTGTAGCTTCGCCTGTGTGGCACGTAGCGCCGTCCTGTTGAAACCAAATGTTGCTAATATTCTCCTCTTCAATTTTTGTGAAGAAAAATTCGTTCAACATGACCCGATAACGATCGCCATGGACTCTAACGGCCACTCCTTGCTCATTTTTGAATTATGCCTCTGGACCAAAATCCGCACCAAACAGTGACTCGTCTCTGCATATCGGCTTTTCAATGTATGCGTGCGGATTTTCTGTGCCACAAATGTGACAATTTTGCTTGTTTACATACCCGCCAAGATCAAAATAAGCTTCATCTGAAAAGATGATTTTTTTTGGCAAAATCGGCATCTTCTGTAAGTCGATCGCAGGCCCACTTAGCGAAGCAAAAACGCATTGGGCACAACCATATTCGTTCAGCGGAAGGATAAAACTAATTATCTGTCAATCAGACATGAGCTAAGTATTACCATTCACGAAATAAGCACTAGTTGAAAAAAAAACGTTAGATGACGGACTCGTTATATGGAAAGAAGGAAAACATACCTTTACTTAAGTAAATTTGTTGAATATGTGTGTATTGCTTAAACACTATTTTATATAGGGAACGCACTATTTATGAATTCATTAGAGAAGTACGCTCAGTTATGACTACAAATAATAGTTGATTATTTAAAATCCGATCGAAATTGATTAAGTTAAAGAAACTAATTCGTGTACTTTTTTTTTGACGTGACTGTATCTGTTTTGTTCAATTAATTCTTTTAAAGAATGAGAAACTGAAGCAAAATAATATTTAAAATAAGTTGATTGGCAACACATTTTCCCAGACCTAAGAATCAATTGTTTTCAACCAAATTTGGTTCGAAGTTAGTGGATGGCAATTATATTTAAACTAGTGTCCATAACCAATACAACTGATATTATACAGCAACGTTATGGCAAATACCATATAATGACTTAAAAACTATTCAGACAGACAATTTTTCTGTTATTATATTAACTAATTATTCACACAAATATAAATAAAACGATTTTATCGCTTACTTATTTAAAAAGATATTTTCTTATCAAAATAAAGAAACAAGTCATTTCGGTCACAAGATTTAGAAATAAAATTAGTAAACGTAGCATAACCTTAATTTTTAATGATGGCAGCACATCTGCCATCTCCCTTAATTTGAGTTTTAGGAATGGTGTACTATGCTTCCTGGATCCGATTAAATATGACAGGCCGTTATTAAGTTGAAAAACCCAAACCAGACTAATTTTCTTCTGCATAGGGCAACATTATGTATTCCAATATATCGTTACAGAAAAGTCGATTAATTTTTTCAGTGTATTTTTAACAAATTATATTTGGATAGCTAATGAAACGCTGTATTAAAGTGTAATTTTTACCACCTTTTTTTAAGATTTGATAGAAGTTAAGCTCGAGTCTTTTATGTGTTAAAACTAAATTTTTACAACTGGTTTATGTGAAACTAGATTTAAAGAAAGACCAATCTTAACAAAACACGATTTGATAACAGATAAGGTTACAAAATATTTTTACTTGACTGCAACAATTAAAGTAAATTTTAAAACGATCATGGCTGCACTAATCGCCATTAATATCTTTTGCTTCAAAGTTCAATAAAAAAAAACCATGCCTTGTTGAAACTATAGGAAGAAAAGAAAATAATGTAAAAAAGAGTACAAACGAGGAAAGTGGATTTAAAAGTTTCATATTATTGTAAGCATGTGTCAATATGTGTCTTTTTTCTCTAAACTTCCAAATTTTTGCTAAAATATATTTAATTTTTTTATCACCATTTTCCTCAGCGTTAAAAATACACCATTAAACTGAGGACAACGATGATAATCATCGTCATCATTGTCAGCCCCTAGACTCTAGAGGTTTTATTCTAATTAAATACAATAAAACTAGATAATAGACTGTTTATTTGTGTTTCCCATTTCTCTTGATCTTACTCTCCTTCTTTTGCACTGGTTATTTTATATTTATTTCAAGGCTAAATTGTACAGTTAAAAGGTTAAGTTAGAGCGATGTAAATAAAATTTTAGAAAAGTAAAAATTAAGTTTTAACAATGTGGTTTTTTGTTAACAAAAAAATATCTTTAACAGTTTTGGCAACTGGGTACTCTTTAGCTATTTCGGTAAGCAATTAGCAATACTAATTTGAGTAAAAGAGCAGCTGAAGCATAATTATCGTTCCACGACTTTTATTCGGAATTTGTTGCATCGATTTTAAGAAGCGGAAGTTGCTTTGTGTTTAGTTCAGAAATAATAATTTTATCACGAATGACAAAGACCTGAATGGTTAGTGAAAAAAGTTAGAAGATGATGAGCGGAACTCAACAATCCATGAAGATTGGTGTCAAACTCAAGAAGAACTTGCAATTTATTGGCCCTACAAAAACCGAGCTTATAGTGTTTACTAATACGAAATCACATCGTTTATCATACACTGCCGAAGCTCAAAGGGTCCATTTTTACGGATGCATTGCCCGGTGGAACGTCACCGATAATAAGTTCATCACTAGGCGTCTTAGGCCGAACTGGATCTAAAAAGGGAACTGGATCTAAAAAGGCAACTGGGGCAGCGTTGAATGTGGTTCTTCACGTGCTGCCTATAGAGTTTCATATTGTTACAAAAACACAGTTGGGCACCACTGCATTTATAACATTGCTAAAAATAAATAAACAAAAGGCATAAATTGTACAGTTAAAAGGTTAAGTTAGAGCGATGTAAATAAAATTTTAGAAAAGTAAAAATTAAGTTTTAACAATGTGGTTTTTTGTTAAAAAAAAAATATCTTTAACAGTTTTGGCAACTGGGTACTCTTTAGCTATCTGATTGTGTTTTTAACTATTACGGTAAGCAATTAGCAATACTAATTTGAGTAAAAGAGCAGCTGAAGCATAATTATCGTTCCCCGACTTTTATTCGGAATTTGTTGCATCGATTTTAAGAAGCGAAAGTTGCTTTGTGTTTAGTTCAAAAATAATAATTTTATCACGAATGACAAAGATCTGAATGGTTAGTGAAAAAAGTTAGAAGATGATGAGCGGAACTCAACAATCCATGAAGATTGGTGTCAAACTCAAGAAGAACTTGTAATTTATTGGCCCTACAAAAACCGAGCTTATGGTGTTTACTAATACGAAATCACATCGTTTATCATACACTGCCGAAGCTCAAAGGGTCCATTTTTACGGATGCATTGCCCGGTGGAACGTCACCGATAATAAGTTCATCACTAGGCGTCTTAGGCCGAACTGGATCTAAAAAGGGAACTGGATCTAAAAAAGCAACTGGGGCAGCGTTGAATGTGGTTCTTCACGTGCTGCCTATAGAGTTTCATATTGTTACAAAAACACAGTTGGGCACCACTGCATTTATAACATTGCTAAAAATAAATAAACAAAAGGCACAAAAACAACTACGTGCCTGTGTACAGATAATTAAATCTACAACAACAAAATAGATAAAAGTGTTTACAAAGTAAAATATACAACAACAAAAACACGCAGAAATGAAAACAAGTAACAGACAATGACAAACAACAAGAGCTGAAAGAAGTATATGCTTACATTCGCATGACTACATCTATATATAAAAGAGGACCATAAAATGCGTTGTAATTGATGTTCTCTGAAATGCGCCAACTGATTTATTTTGTAAGCCTTTAAAGAAAGGTGGAGTCAATGCCAAGGTTTTTATGTACATGCAGTTTTTGTAGGTCCATTGGCTTGCGAGTTATTGATGTTAGGGTGAACACCTTTGTAATGAAAATATAAAAAAAGTTGTCATATGTTCGTCATTTTATAACTCGAGAACTACTAAACCGATTTACAACCAATACATCCATTCGAAAGGTTTTATTTCATTGATGGTTTTTGTTTCACATGGCGGTGACACCCCATATAAAATTTTTATTTATATGCCTATATCTTTAAAACGCTGAAAGTAAGAGTCTCTAAATTTGGCCCAAATAACTTTGTGGTCAATCAGTCGAAAATTTGGCCCGCTTATCCAAGGAGTAGCACCTCTCATACAAAATATATATTGAATTTTGTATATCGTTGGAACGGTAATAGTGGAAGGTTTTGAATTTAGTCTAAATAACTTAGAAGTTAAAAAACATTATCAGTCGAAATATGGGCGAAATTGAATAAGTAGGTCCCATAGAAATTAAATATTGATTTTTGTATATCTTGAGAATGGTTAGAGTTGAAATTTCTAAATTTGGTTTAAATAACTTCTCGGTCAATACAAACCATCATTTAAAAGAAAAATATGGAATTTTGCATTTGTGGAGAACGGTAACAGTTAAAGCTTTTTTTTATCTATCCACATAAGTCAAAAAGCAAGTACAGCACAATGGCTCTCAGCAACGCCGGAGGGATTACGCTATTAAGAACTAAAAAGAAAAAAAAGGAAGAAATGGAATTCACCTCAAATATCGAGAGGTTCGAGAGCTTTCGAAATATTGTTTACTCAGCTATATAAATAGCACATCGGTGCGAACAACAATCAGTTTATTTGGTGTAAACTCAGCGAATGTCTTATTGGTTTGATTTCTCAGTGTAAAGAGAGTTTAGAGTGGTTAAACTCTGGTTGAAGAGGGTGTGATCGAACCTAAGTTGTAACTACGACCGAGTTGGAAGATCGTTAAGTAGAAAGATCTGTTGAGTAATTGTTTTCGTTTACAAAGTTGTAAACAGAGAGAATAATTAAGGATAGAAATTGTTATTGCTTGTAAAAAGGTTACAAGCAGTGGTGCAAAAAACTGTCTTAGATAAAGAATTTAATTAAACACCAGACACAATATATATTTTATTTTAACTTCTCTCTACGAAATCATAAATACAGGTTTTTAAAAAAGTAAAAACGCTTAAGAAAGGGAGAATAAAGACATTAACAACTTTGCAAGCAAAGCAGCATTTTGATCAAATATGCCTACGATCTACCGAAAATTGCTGGCTATAGACCAGCACCTTTAAACTTTAAAATTGGTTAGGAAGCTTTTTATTCCTTCGATGATGGTGGAGAAACAGCTCTAAGATGAATGGAAAAGTCGGTGTAAGCATTTTCTGCGAGGGACTGAGCATTATAAAACCGTACAGGCCGCAGATTATGGCAATATTTTTCAAGACTGCAGAGGAGGCAGCAAAGATAAATACTGCTGAAAATATATTTTTATCGATAAAATATATTTTTATCGATATATTTTTATCGATAACGCCGTTACACGTCTGGTCTCGGGCGGTTAAGTTACCCTCTGTTGGGTTCCGGCACGCTGTAACGTTGATGGAAACAAATGAGCCGAGTGGGGAGAGATTATGGCACACTTGAGGAAGGTCAATAGTAGATGCAATAACTAGACAACTTATTCTAATCAATCTTGCCCTCCGTTCGACAAAAACATGATAGAAAATCTAATGATTCAATCGAGAAAGAATATCTCCATAGCCGTGGCAGTTAGAACTATTGGTAAACATATAAATCACATTGGCAAAACCGCCAAAAAAAACCTCCTGGATGGGAGCACGAGCGTTGGCAATGCAGGTGTCCAGCGTTAGCTAGAAAGAGGTTTAGGTTCCTGGGCGCACCATATTTCCATAAAATAAAAACCATCGAAGACATTAAACCGGATAAGATCGTTGCCTTTGTGAACGTACCATGTTGGTTTTAGCAGTTTTTGAGGCAATATATTTGTAATACACATTAACCGACATCATTAATTGCAACGAGTTTTGTGGTACCACGGCACTGAGTACTAATTATACCCCCAAGTTCTGAGGTCACCTAAACCAATCAACCAAAGAGCAATTTACAAGCAGCCAGATCCATCCAAAAGCAAGGAAGTTGGTTAACATGGGGGTTGAAGCCGAGAGCCGTTAAAAGGTCTTTTGTATGTCCAAAATGCTGCTTGAACGCAAGTTTAAAACTAATGCTATAGATTTGATTTTTGGCTAAGAACTATCGGGAGATTTTTTAAGAGATTTCAGAGTTGATTTAAGAAAAAGCACATAAAATTTAGAGAAATGTATGAAATCTTTATATGAGTCAATAGAACGATCTATATAATTCAAAGATCATTTCATGTAAATGTTGACCGTTGCTACATCTCAAATGATTCATTCATTTTGGCATACTCTTGCCAACACATCGGCCAGTATCTCACGAATTAATTCTTATATATTGGCTTCCAGTACCTCAACTGTTGTGGGCTTGTCCCTATAGACATGAGTTTTAACATAGCCACACAAAAAATAGTCTAAAGGCGTTAAATTCCACGATCTGGACGGCCAGTTGACCAGCCTCAAACGTGAAATGAACTGTTCAGCTCACTCGCCTCTCGAGCCATTGTTTTGCGTGCCACGTCCAGCTGTTCCATTTTGGTCAAACAAAAATTTGTAATCATTGCACGGTAGCACTCGCCATTCACAGTAACGTTCCTGCCTTCGTCGTCTTTGAAAAAGTACAATCCAATGATGTTACCGGCCCATAATCCACACTAAACAGTACATTTTTCAGGATGCATTGGCAGTTCTTGCAATGCTTCTGGCTGCTCTTCACACCGAATACGGGAATTTTGCTTGTTCACGTATCCATTAACCAGAAATAAGTTTCGTTTCTGAACACAATATTCCGATAAAAAAGTGAATCTTCATCCAACTGAATTTTTATGATTAAATTCAATAACCAAATAATCCATATTAAAGGGTTAGAATCTCACATGAATTTATATATTTAAAAAATCAGTGGCAACAGTAAACAGAGTCAAAGTTAAGTTCGAATGCAATATCCTGCACCAGAAAATTATTTTTTTTTTTATCAACTTCGTCCAAGTGAACAATCTCTCACTTTCTAGCAGCGAAAACATTATTTTTGCAGCGGCTAGTCCACATAAATCTGATTTAATCCCAATTCATTTAGAAGGTTAATTGGAACCTTCTGCTTAATCACGCACAATTTTAATTTGGTCTAGTAGACAATATGGGGGTTAACACTCTACTGAGACATCCCTTATTTCGACATGATTTACTACATACATACGTGTCGTATCAATAAATCCATCACAGCAAAACATTTTTTTAAAATTAGTTTAATCAAGCACTGCAAAACCAGCCCCTCATTTACTGCTGACTCTGCTGTTCACTCACTCATTCATATACTCATTCACTCACTAATTTTTTCGCAACTTTAATACATGAAATCTTTAATAGGACGTATCATAAAAATAAAACGACGAGATATACGAGTAAAATCACAGTGAAATAGTATTAAAGCGCAAAATGCGAGTATCATATCAAGAAACATACATACTTACTCGTATTCAGTAAATTTATGATTTATTTTAATTGATTCTCTTTTCCTTAGTCTCATATGAATATGGCATAAGATTAAAGTGACTCTTTTAAGCAGGAAACTAAAAAGGGAAGACGTTTAAGTGACGTACGACGATTATATTTTGTAATTATTGCCTATAATTGTTACAGTAATTTGGCTTTTTATCTTGTGGTAATTAATAGACTTGAATGGACATGCAAAACAATAATTAATTAATTAAATCCAATAAAAATTGTCTCGTATCTCTCAGACCGATTAAATCAAGTCAAAAGAAGAAAATTTGTTAATTTTTAAATTGATATTTATTTAAAATTATGCATGTATTTATGGTATACACTATTGGACAAAATAAAGTGTAAATTACTTTTGTTATATTTCATCAGAGAAAAAAGAGACAAACTCAATATTATTGTTAAGGAATTAATTGAATTTATTAATTGCATTTACATTTAACATAAAAAATATAAAAGGGGAAATCACTCTTTGTTGTAAACAGACCTTGCAAGTCTTGTAGACGTAGCAAAATGTAGCAGATATGCTTAGTTTGCAAAACTTTTGCTACGTCACAACAACAAAATACATTTATGCATATTTGCTACACAAAAATGCATTGCAAGTTTGCTATAATTGAACAACCATTTTTTTTATTTTGTTTATATACCCAAAACACTTAAACCTATTCTTACACGGTAGACAAAATCCAAACGATACTGCGTAAAAAAAAGGTACGGTGTAAAATAAATAAAATATTGAAAAATAATTTTTTTGACAAAATTTTCAAAATATATTTATTATTTATTTATTTATTTTAATATTTTTAATTTGTTAATGGTTCCATAAAAGAACTCAATCTTAGTTGCTAAAATTCACAGCATATGTAGTAAATTTCAAATTTACAACAAAGAGTGATTTCCGCTAAAAACTTAAATATTTCAACTAAATTTTTGCAGCAAAACAAGTGCAAAAGCAAAATCGTGGATGATAACCGCAGAAATATGAACGGATATTATAATAATGAGAGCTTAGTAGCTCTCCTTTTATTAAATATGACCTCACAAATTCTTTTAGGTATACTTGAAGTCTAGTTTTTCAAAAATTTTTATAGGAATCTCTGTCAATTCGGCATGCACTTCTTTTCACGGCGGTGCTCTGAGCCGGTCATTCCAGTGTTTCGGTATATTTTCCTTGAAAGTCGTTCTTTGCAACTTTGCTCATATGTTTGCCCATGCCCATATCACTACTCTTAACACATGAATTCTTTCATCAGCCCTAAGAGGCTTCCTCCAATATATTTTGTGTTTAGATTTAAATTTTTGAGTGCTCATACCGTACTTTTTTTACATGTTTTGAATTTTTTAGTATATATTTCAACTCATCTGGGCAAATCGCTCGATCCGAATATGATTCTGGCGTAGTTACATACATATGGCAAAACCCAAAGGCTTTCTTATATTTGCGTGTCGTAGTAATGGTTTTTGTTTTCGTGTAAAAACTTTTTAGACTGCTCTGGCTAAACCTTCTCCGTATTGTACATGACGAAATACTTAAATTTAGTTCTTCTAAAATCTCCCTAGAAGAAGAAAGTAGTTATTATTTTTGGCTAAGATTATTGTACAATCATCTTTACGATTTGTAGTATTGTAGTATTTTAAAACGCCATTTGATTTTCGAATCCTGCAAAGCTCAAGGGCTATTTTTGGTTCTGATAATGAATATGTTCTTTGGTTTGGAAAATTCTTTGTATTTCACTTCATTTTCCCATTTTATACTAAGAGATTCTTAATAGTTTTCGACAACGGCTTCAGTTTGATGTCCTGTGGAGATGTCTGAGAAAATAGTAATTTTTTGGCAATTTCGTCAAAGACTAAAAGACTCAAATATTTTGTGACGTCATATTTAATAAGGGGGAGGGACCAAGTACTGACTATTATAATATCCCTTCATATTTCTGCACTTTATTTTGTCCAACCATTGTCAGGGAGCATTTTAATTTATGTTGCTTTGCTGAAAAAGTTTAGTTAAAATATTTAAGTTTTTATGTTTGTTTACACTGAAATGTAAACGAAATCAATAAATGCAATTAATTTTTTAACAATAATATTGTGTTTGTCTCTTTTTTTCTATGATGAAATGTAACAAAGGTAATTTGCACTTTATATTGTCCAATAGTGTATGTATGTAAGAACAAAAAAAATTAAACTTTTTCTTTAAACCACAAATATTTCGGATTGTATTTCACTTTGCTTATCTCTTAAATTTTCGTTGACAAGTGGCTAAACAGATTATGACTTAATTTTTTGATAACATAAACTCTGGCTTGGTACCCTGGTGTACCTTGGATCTAACGGTCATTCATTACTTATCAATTGACATTAACTTTTTTAAGAAATGGAATACATTCTTCCCGAAATTTATGTATGTAAGCGATGTTCTCACAGTAGAGATTGCAACTTCGAATATAATTCGATTTTGCTCAGTTGCCTCCTCTTGGCAAAAATATTAACTTTAGTGTTATACCCTCAACTATTGAAGATAATGAATGTCAAAGTAAAGAATGTAACTTAGATATAATTTGGTTTTGCTCAGTTGCTCTTTTGCCTGCCGTTTAGCCTAAAAAGCCAATTGTATAACGCAGTTTCTAAGACAATTAAAAAAATTAGGCAATTTGTACTGCTGTGGCTTCCAAAACCTACCTCCTTACAACTTATTTTTCATAGTAGGTTGTGCTAGGTTATTCAGGTTATCTGCAAAGTACACTCGAAAACATTTTCATGCAAACTGTTTCTTTGACAGTTACACAAGTTGTTTAAATCATAATAAAACAAAAAAATAGATCTTTAATATCAATGAAACGGGCTTTGTTGGGTACAAAATTTTATGACATCAATGTTTAAATATGATTTCGGTCATGTGGCTGTCACTGCTGCAGCGTACAAGGCACAATCTGGAACACCAATTTTCACAAACTTTTTGCAGCATATGCATATTGGTTTTATCGACGAACAAAATTTTTAATGAAAATTTAATATCAAAATCAATTTGTACTTCAGCCCATTTGCCGAATTTTTTTTCTGGCGCAAGTTTATCCGTAATGAAACGTCAAACCAAACTAAACAAAAAGCAACTATCAGCTGTTGTTATCGAGTAAAGTAGTGTTGCCAATTCAAAGTTATTAACCTTTAAAAAGAAGATCCGATAACACTGGTCTACAGCAAAAAACGCCTTTAAATAAAACTATATTGAATATAATGATTTTGATCGTTCAAGAACCCCTTCCTGCTTATAAAGCTTTCAAATTGAAAATGTCACTTAAAGTTCATTTTTTTGTACTCACACTTGCTCTAATTTTGCTCAAATTTTTTTTTTTTCCCAGCTAAGTTGTGAATAATTCAGAAACTGCTGAAAAAATATAAAAAAATGCTGTTCAGGTTGCAACGTTTGGTGGTACTTGCATTAAAATCGGTCAAAGTGTTTTCAAGTTATGATGAAATATATTAATATAACTACCATAGTTTGGGCGAAAAAATTGCCACGCCCATAAAAAAAATTTGAGCCCGATGGAAAAAAACTGAAAATTTGATTTGAATTCAGCGCATTAAAATCGTTATATTTCATATAGTTTTATTTCAAGGCGAGAAAATTTTTTGCTTTTTGTAGACCAGTGTAATTAAAAAACCAAAGGCCGTTCCTAATCCGTACAAATGTGCAATTCTTGAGGCAAACTTAATCACATTTGCCAATAACACATCACTGAGACAGTCCAGACTATGAGATCTGTTCTAATATGCTTCTGTAGAGTGAGAAATCGACTATTCTTTTTCTTCCTCATCTTTACTACTTGTACAATTTCAATAATGAGGTATCTCATACACTCCGACATACATACATATATATGTATATATTTATGTCCAACCGTACAGTTCCCAGTAATTATAGCCGTAGGAAGCCATGTGGCGTACCTATCAAGGGACAAGGGAGTTCAGGTCCTCTCCTTTGCCAGAGCAGGACAGAGCATTCTAAAAAGTCTACAAGACGAGATGTTAAACAGCCTGACTTGTTTTTTTTTTCGTCACTTCCCTTGGGAACATATGACTTTTTTTAAGCTAAGTAGATAATTTCTACTGCATCTTGCTTCCATGTGATTGTGTGGTGGTGAAAATCATTGCTAAGTGATGGTGGTAATATTACTCAGCATTACCATTTTTTCCAGTAAGTGGCGTTTTCTCCCGATCATTCGTGTGATGCTTGTCATCGGCGGCAGAGTTAAGCTGGAATGTCAGAAGGGCTTCCTTTCAATGGACTTGTCTGGACGGAAACTAAATTTCTTAATTAAACAATCGAAAACCGTAACTACATATTCTCGTCATATCCTCTGCTGACGATCATTAATCTATCCAATTCGATATCGCAACCTAGAGATAGTAAATGTCCAAGGTCGACCCGTTATTTCTGTACTCATAAGCAATTCCTTTTCCCTGATTGTCAGATCGACTAGAAGCCCATTTCTATTTGAAAAGGCGCTCTCTAAATTGGACCATCGAATGAGTTTAGTCGGTAAGATACTTCGACCTAATTACGTTAGAATCAAGGACAATAATCGCTACGTTCACATACTTGCATATATGCTAATAGTCGAAGTATTCTCATAATAATTCATACCCTTTCCGTTTTTTCATTGCACCAAACTTGGTTAAAAAAAATTCAGCCCAGATAACCATTTGTCATTCAGAATTAAATTAAAGGTGGCTAAGATCGGTTCATTATATGGCCTGTATAACTTATTAATTTGTTAAAGATACGTTTAAAGGCTACTGCTGAGTAAGGATATACCTGCAAGCCCTTATACAAGTAACTAATCGGTAAAATTATATTCCAAGTGAGTTTGTCAGAATCACATTCCGTTTTTAACAATAATTTTATAAAAAAAAAATATGTTTTTCCATCATTATAAATTTATTTTAAGATTTCTTAGACTTTTTAACACGACCTTCGTTATTGTGTTTAACCGAATTAAATGCATTGACCCATATTTGTTCGAGCAAGAAACAAGTACCACAATAAGACCACACACACACTTATAAAACAATTCCTTCGTATTTGTAAAAGTCTTTGAAAGTGTATATGTGTATGTATGTGTGTGTACACATTTATTTTCTTATGCAATCATATCATACGATTCCATTAGAAGAACAAAACTTTTTACAATCGTTATTCAATGAAAAATCATAAACCAAATGAAAGAACAAAAAAATGGCGAAAATGTCATACGCCTGTCATAAATTTTAATCTTGCAAATCTTAAAAGGAATACTTTAATTCAATTCTTTAACAACAACGACAACAACAATAACAACAATAGCAACAATAAAAATATCATTATCATTAGCATCTCATATTGTATTAAATTTTATTCTTATCAGTCGAATCACATTCAAATTCACAAATTTATGGCAATGAAAACAAATGGAAAAGTACACAAAAATTGCCAAACATAACCACAACAGCAACAACAACCACAACAATACAAAATAAAGAGAATAAACTGGCAAATTCTACAATGTCAATTTGACATTTAAATTTTAAATAGACATAGAAATACATACATACCCACTCTTATGCATATGTATGTATGTGTACATACACACAAAAATACAGATTATGATGTGATAAATAATTGTACACTTACTCTCATACATTTTCATATATACATACATATACGCGTATGTACGTAAATAACCTTACATTGGGCCACTGACTTACATTGAGCATAAAACTTTAAAATACGACAATAAAAGAAAACAATATAAAAGGATTTAAAAGACAGGACAAGACAAGACAAAAGAAGCAATTACTCTGCCAAATACAACGAAAAGGGAGACAGAGAGCAATGTAGAAGTAGAGCAGAGAGCATAACATTTTATTTTATTCCTTTTCGACTAATAGGTTATCAATAAATGGTAAACAGCAAATGAAAAATAATTATCACAGAAACAAAAAAGCACCGTTAAGGATATTTACAGACAGAGAGAAAAAAGAGAGTAAATAAACAAAACACAGAAAAGGAGACAAAGTTGTTGAATAAAGTATATGGAGAGAATAGAAAATGAAAACATGACACACAATTAAAAATGTAGGGAAGTGGTGCAAAAAGTTAAAGCTTCACGTAACAAATATTTACAACATTCCCATGAGAGATGTGTGCACTCGTTAGAAAATCACGCAAAAAGCTTTAAAATTTGTGTCTATTTATAGACATAACAATAGAGAATAAAACTTACAACTATACTTGATTAAAACACCCTTAACATACATTTACACCACTGTTGATAATGGAGGTATATTGAGCTCTTATTTACAAGCTTTTTACTTATAATCAATGAAAATTCCAATCAAACGATTTAGGATTGAATAAAGAGTGAATAAAGTTCTGTAGTACTTTGCAGGCTGAGGTCTTTATTGTTCTTAGGGCAGCTGAGCTAATTCGCGATTTTGTCACTATTGGGAAAGTATGGTCATCTATGTTGACAGTCAGGCCGCTATTATGGCCCTAACTGGGGACTGCGTTAGCTCGAGGCTGGTTTCACTATGTTAAAGGACCCTAACGTCACTCCTGGATGTGTGCAGCGTTAAGCTGTGCTTGGTTCCTAAACCATGCAGCGTGTTGAGGAACGAGATTGCTTATGAGCTTACGAGGGCGAGAGCAGCTTGGTTTATAACTGGGTGTATAACTGACGCTTGTATTTTTCGTGGGCTTAGTGTGCCAGTTGCAGATGGAAGGGAAAGGAGTGACTTTAGGTTCTCCAGTCTGCTTTGGCCTAGACTTTACCGTTACTACATTTGAGAAGGCAGTCTCTTAAGACTCTAATAGGTTTTCTGACGTGGCACTGCCCTTTTAAGGCAAGGATTAGGCTACGTCCCTAATTTCTACCGAGTATGCGGCTTTGCTTTTTCCGGCTCTCCAGAGACGTAAGCTCAAGTTGCTAGGCCAAGATTTCTTTGGTGGTCTCAGTGTGGTTGCGTCACCACCTGGATCTCTGACCTGGAGGTATCAGCTGGCTGATTAGGTGACTTCCGGTTTAGGGGTGCAATGCTCTTCTTCTACATTTTAAAGTTTCTTTGGTCTACGTTCTTTCTTAGCATCTACTACTTCTTTTTCTTTTTATTGTCTGTCTGGCTTTCTTTTTACTTTTTTGTTATTTATATTCTTCTCTCTCACCTTTTTCTTCCTAAAGGCTTATATAATGGACTTATGTCTTATCTCTGAGTGGAGTGCGTAAGTACTGCCTTTTCTACCTACCTACCATCGGAGTAGTTTTTTTTTTAAACAGATATAGATATTCGTTATAAAAAAAAAAAAAACTAAATATCTTATCTTTCATCATAGTTAATCGGCCGAGATACTCCAAATAGACTTTGAAGTTTTAGATCATACATGAGAGTTGTATTCTATTTGGGTCAGATATATGTGGATCTTGTAAATATTTAGAAGGTCAGATGAAGTGAAGTCTTTCTTGCATCGTCTTAAGAAACCAAGGCACTTGAGTGCTTCTTTGGACACTCAAAATATGTGATCGTTGCAGCGGACATCACAATGATTTCTCATGACAAGAACATCAACAACATCTGCCTCCACAATACTTACATTACCTATAGACACCGACACCATTATCACCACTACATCTGTGTATCAAAAAACAACATTACACATTAAAATCGACCTTGTTTGCACGACACCACTAGGAGGTTTTTGGCAGGTCATATTACGCCTTTTCGACCCAATCCCCTAGAGCCTTGGCCTACGATCAAAAGAATATTAATGACAAATATTGCTGTCATCTGCGAAGAGTAGATAGAATTGCAAGTAATTGCAAGAAAGTCGTTGAAAAATGTTATAAATTAAGTGGGTGAAAAAGCAGAGCCTTGCTGTATCCCTGAACTAGTTCTGAACTCGTCAGAAGTGATTCCATCGATAACCACTCTAACAGTGCTTGATATAAATCGAGGAAAGAAAAATTGTGAATGTGGGTATCTAAAACTCTATCAAACGCCTGGAATGGTCTTATTCCGCCTCTCGGAGAGTTACACCATCAAATCACCGGTAGAGAGAGTCATACGGAAACCTCAGAAAACTTTTAGACTCTAAATACTTTACGTACTATCCAGGACTTTGGAGAGTGCCGAACATACTACTATTGGGCTGTAGTTTTCAAGGTTACTAGCCCCACTCTTTTTAGGGATTGGCGTTACATTGGAAACCTTCCACTAAGGTGGAAAATTACTGTCATTATAAGGCGCATTAAAAGGGTTAACAAATGGACGCGCAAGCATCAAAGAGTACTGCTTCAGAACCAACGCTGGAATGCCATCCATCCGAGAAGATTTATTTACTTTGAGATTTGTAAGAGCAAAGCAAAACTTCTTTTCATCCTTAAATTCACCGGACTAAGCAAGGAAACTTTCTAAGCTATTCCAATCGTTAGTTTTGTATCCAACATTATGAGACATTCGGTATGACATAAAACGTGGCAATGGTCGCTTTCACTGGAAATGGCCTAAAAGACTTTGTCTTAGTGACAATCGGTAGCTTGAGTTGATATTTTTTTTTTTTTTCTAAGCCTACGTCTTACAACTTTTTTCGCATTAAATAACACTAGAGTATACACAGTATAGATCAGAGCAACAAGGACTATTACGAGCGTTGAATTCAAATATGCACTCCGTTTTCTAAGATTAGATTTAGTTTTCAATATGTTGAGTAAAATAATTCTTTTTAATTTTTTCCAACTGAGTCATCTGTACTGTTTGGAATCTGTTTCATGCATTAGGGTTCAACAGTAATCGCTCTTTCGACTTTCTCCAAATCTTTATGTAGTCGCTCTCCTAAGTTGTCAGGAAAAAATTGAGGTGGGAATGAAGAAAATGTATTTTAAGAGATATTTGAGCTCCAATCTTGCTATAATTTTGCAACAAATTATCGATTATATGCTTGATATCAGTTACCAAGAAAGTTATCACAAACATTTAGAAATAATACCTAGGCTGCTCTTAAATTGGGTGTTAAACATTTTATAAAATTTCCATCGGATATTAATTTTCGAATATCAGCTCAGACAAATAAATATTCCCCTTTTGATTTTGTCGTATGACAATTTGGGAAACAGCCTGGTGATCTGTGATGAACTGAAAGTTCCCAAGGAAATTGCACTTCTAACTGGACAAATTGGCAAAGATTCATCGCTCGTCAGAATATTTAAACTTTGCTAGTTTAGACCGACTACATTCGTCAAATAAAAATAACATGAATTTTCTTGGATTTCTGCTCTCTTTTTTGGCATTCAAAATAGAAAGTGTACATAATTCTTGACCAAGTGATTATTTGTACAGTTTAATGCTACACGCAATACAAAATAATTTCGGTAACCACGGCCCAATGAGTGAAACCAAAATGATGCAAATATGCATTTCTTATCACATTTTTTCTACTTATTCTCATCATATAACATCCCCAGACATGACAAAAACACTTGGAAGAGATTTTGCACTTTTCTCTTTGCATTTTCACAAGTTATTTAACAAAAAAGAATTTTAAGAATAAAATTGAGATGATGTTTCAAAACAAGCTGGAACTCGAAAACTAGAACCAATCTTGAAGAACAAAACCCGGATTCGAATAAAGCGACTTAAATAACGTTAATCGGCTCTGATTCAAAAGTTGATCGGAACTTGTAAGCTTGTGTAATTTCTAACAAAATTATCTAACCATTTCTAATCATTTCTAATTGTTTAGAACTTCATACTTCGAAAAATAACATATTATAAGTATAGGATTAATTTTAACCCTCACTGTATTTTAAACTTAAATCTTGAATAAAAATTAAAAATATGAGAGATACTAAACTTTAAAGCTTTTTATTTACTGTTTCCTCTCATTTCAAACATTATTTCTAGGGAGGGTATGAATATTGATGACAAGATATGGAATGGAAAGTAATTGAAGACAGAAAACAAACAAAATAAAAAGAGAGAAAATCAGTTAAATCTAATATAGATTCTATAGTACTGACAGTAGAAACTGCTGCTAATGCTATTACTGAAAGAGCGATAGCGGCTGCGTTCCTTACAGATGTTTGTTTCTACTCGCATTTGACTACAATAGAAGAATTGTGTATCCAAATTGCAATTGGGGACAAATTTCATCCAACTTATTTCACTTTGTCATTTGAACATTGAACATCGTGCGGCGTTTTGACGACTGACTACTAGTGTTAATGTTGAAAAATTAATAATTACAACAACAACAATAGAAGCAACAAAAAAGAAATCATAAACGTTAGAAATAAATATAAAAAGCTGCTATTGTGTGTTGTTGGACAAAAAGCGTTTAAACAGTAACGGGCGTATTTTCAAATACAATATTATAAAACCAACGAAATTTTTGTGTCGGTATACAAAAGAAAAAAATTTATAAAAAAGAAAAAATACAAGTGAAATATTCTTCTTAGTGTTGTAAATTTATTTTATTATAAATTCCAATAGACACATACATATATCATCCCTACAGTATAGTAAAAGAAATATTTATAATAGAAAATGCAATTTAAACAGGAATTCGAATATTAAAATACTAAACTGGAAATAATTAATAATTTAATAACGACAGCAAAAATTGTTTTGAGTTTCATAATAATAAATAATAAAATATTTAAATCATATTTAAACAAATTAGAACGTGCTAAACATCGTCTTTGTGTTTGTTGTTACGTTGCGTTAAAGTGTTAATTTGCATATAAAAATAAAATTTAAAAATATTTCATAAGATTTTTTTCACACAAATTAAAAAAAGAAAACAACTAAATACTTTATAAAAATCATTTTTGTAAAATATTTTTAGAAACGAAATAAAAAATGTACAATATGCAGTCTTTAATTTTGGCCTCCGTTCTGGTTCTTATGTTAACCGTACAACAAGGTGAGATTTATAAAAAAAAAAAAAAAAAAAAAATATTTAAAAACAAAAAGTTTAAAAGAAAAAACTAAAAATTAAACAAAAGAACTCCCCTTCCGGTCATTCACAATTTGTATTGCATTTAAAGGTCAAGCTAATGTTCTTTTTTTTCCTCTGGTACTTTTTTCAAATCAAAAAAACGTTACATAACAACAAAAAGTCCCTTCCTTTTTGGTTTACAGTTAAGAAAATAAAAAACAACCATCTTTTCATTTGTATATCCTTTACAAGCAGAGAGAAAATACTCATAAAAGAGAGTCAAAACAAAAGCAACCATAACAACTTTCTCTCTCCATTTTTTACAGTGCTGCCAACACTAAGTGTCCTTAAATTTAGCTACTTTTTGTTTGTGTTTTCTTTAGCTTTAATTCAAATTTGACTCCGTATTAAGACTTAACTAGTGTTACATGAATATGTAAAATATAGATTAAATATAAATACATGTTATACATACATATGTATATATTATACATACATACCATACTATATGTATGTATATAAATTATATTTTCATTCATCAAATTTAATAACTCTTATGACATCGAATAGCATACAAAATAATAGTTTTAAACTTACCTCTATACTTATAATCGCTTTCTCCAAACTGAGGGGAAGACCCCCACTCATGCAGTATATTGTGCTATTACTAGGCAAATAAGTTGTGGAAATAAAGGAAAGAGGGAGTAATGTTTATGGACCGTTCGATTTGAATTTACCCATATCGTAAGTGGCAGGGAATACTTTCGCGAAAAGATTACTCCACAAGCGAACAGTGCGACTAAAGAACGAATTCACCACATAAACGGTTTATTGAAAGTAAAGTAAGAACAAAGGCAACTTCGACGCAAGCTACCAGGACTTCTAGCCACAGCTCAATGCTCAAAGGGTGCTGTTCCAGAACCATCATTCTCAGCCTTAAAAATCCAAGAGTAAATGTTCCGAACTGCACAATGCTTAACTACTATACGCAAGAAGGTTCGCATGTCTGCCGACTAGACAATGTCCAGAGGTAGCATACATACCACAGCAATAATTCTCCTTCTTGGCAAGTTCACCAGTTGACCAGTTCTTCTCCGATCAACAGCCTGGCACAGCACTCTCGCTTGCTTACTCGCTGTCTCCATCTTCTAGGGAATATATCGCTGTCTCAGCACCTATGGTACAGAAGGCAAGCAGAGATCGGCATATTAACACCATCTTTAGTCGGAAGAATCTGTGCCGCCGTGCCCTATCTAGCAAATTCATCTGCCTCACAGTTCACCGAAATATCACTGCGTCCCAATACCCATATGAGCCTAAAGTCGAAATATTCCGCCATCACCGTTTGTTGTAGGTGATATTTCAACATGGTACTCAAAAAATTGATTGCCGTCTGTCTATTGTTATAAAAGTATACCCGATTAATGAATTCCCGAATGAACGGCTGATGTGAATGGATAACGAACTTTAATTATTGTTTTCCACACATATAAAAAATTTCATATTTGGCATGAACATTATTATTATCTACTATGTATGACTATGAAGTTATTTCATGGTTTTTTAAAACTATACCATATTTAATGCTTTACAAAATTCTTAAAAAACAACTTCAAAACTCTTTCAACAAAAACGAAAATTACTCGCTTTTTTTAAATGTCAATAAAAGTGTACAAGACAAAAAACTACACAAAAAAAAAAGAATTAAAACACCTGGGAAGTGATACCATTTTTAAAATATGCTGTCAAGAATCTGCTTTTAAAATTTTCAAAATATGTACCTCCAAAATCCGGAGTTACGGTTAAAAACCCAGTTTTTCGTACCTTAATGAACTTATAAGCTAATAACTTAACTAAATATTAACCGATTTAAAGATTTTAAAAATATATAGAAACAGACCTATTTAATGGTGTATACTTTACTTAAGTAAACTTGTGAAATCTGTATACATTGCTTAAGCAAACTCATTTTTCATCCAATTTATTATAAATTGTTCAAGCTTGGAGATATTTTAAACGCTATTTTATTAAGGGACGGTATTACTTATGAATTCATTAGTGAAGTACGTTTAGTTACGAATACAACGATACTGCGATTTTTTAGATCCATTGGAAACTGACTGAGTTAAGTACCTGCTTCGTAAGGCACCAAAAGTAAGATCTTTCAAATAACTTTTTATGTAACTTTGAAACTGGAAAAAATATAGAAAATTGCTAATAATCGCCTGATTTTATTAAGTTTGCTTTACTTTTTTTATGGCTGAAAATAGTGTACTTTTTGTTTTTGTTGCATAACTCCAGCTGTAATAATTTTGTATTCAAATTTTCCAAAAATTACTTGATTTTTTTATGAGTCAGTCAGTCAGTTTCCAACGGATCTTGAAAACCAAGTATTTTAAAAATTAAAATCTTCTAGATCACTTAACAAAAGTTGCGTGTTTTTATGAAAATGTAATACTAAAGTAAAATATCTTTACCTTTCTTTAAATAGGGACTATACTAATTAAAACATTGGTTTATTGGTTAAAACACTTTTGACCTCCAATTCTCAAAGAACTTGAAAAATTCGCCTTTTTTGCTAATCTAGTGCCTTTTTAAAACTAAAGGTTGATAACACTACAATCTAATACTTTGACCCTTAAAAACAAATAATCTTTAACCTTAAGAATTAATTTAAAAAAAAGATCAAAAAATAAATCTTTAAATCTGTAGTATTTAAAATTTTTATTCAAAGTTAATTTTTATACATTTTTATTTTAATTTTATATTTTTTGCTTTTTCTTTTTTTAGTTTCGTTTTCTTAATCCCGCTTTTAATGGTATTAATTTTGTTTTTCAGTTTTATCCTTTTTCTTTTTTTTTCTGTATATGTACATATGTATGTACTCGTACACTATTGGACAGAATAAAGTGCAAATTACCTTTGTTACATTTCATCATAGAAAAAAAGAGACAAACACAATATCATTGTTAAAAAATTAATTGCATTTATTGATTTCGTTTACATTTCAGTGTAAAAAACAGAAAAACTTAAATATTTTAACTAAACTTTTTCAACAAAGCAACATAATTAAAATTCTTCCTGACAAAGGTTGGACAAAATAAAGTGCAAATGCAAAATATTGGATGATAACCGCAGAAATATGAAGGGATATTAGTACTTAGTCGCTCCCTCCTTATTACTTTTTAGCCTTTGACGAAATTGCCAAAAAAATACAATTTTCTCAAACATCTCCAAAGGACATCAAACTAAAGCCACTATCGAAAACTATTGGGAATCTGTTAGTATAAAATGGGAAAATGAAGTGAAATACAAAGAAATGTCCAAAACAAAGAACTTATTCAATATCAGAGCCAAAAATAGCCCTTGAACTTTGCAGGATTCGAAAATCAAATGGAGTTTAAAAATGTCGAAGAGAAAGCTCAAGTCCAGAAAGCTTAAAGATGATCGTATAATAATCGTAGCCAAAAATAACAATTATTTTCTCTTCTAGGGGGATTTTGGAAGAACTAAATTTAAGTGTTTCGTCATGTAGAATACGGAGAAGGCTTATACAGAGCAGTCTAAAAAGTTTTTACCGGAAGAAAAAATCATAACTACGACACGCAAAAATATATGTAACTCTACCAGAATCATATTTCAATCGAGTAATTTGTCGAGATAAGTCGAAATATATACTAAAAAATTCAAACCATGTGTGTGAGCTCTCAAAAACTTAAATCAAAACACAAAATATGTTGGAGGAAGTCTCATAGTTTAGGGTTGGTTTTCTTTCTTGCGAGTGGGTCTAATAGTCAGAATTGACACCAAATTGACTGGTGAGCATTGTGTTAATAGTAGTGACATAGTCATGGGCTTGTGGTACTTTATATTCCAACAAGATAATGACCCCAAACATACGAGCCAAGTCGTAAAGAACGACTTTCAAAAAAAATATACCGAAATACTGGAATAACCGGCTCAGAGCACCGATCTGAACGATGTAGAAGACCAAATTAAATAACAATATTCCAATGGTATATCAGACTAACATTAAACATTTTGAAAAGAAATGCACGCCGAATGGAGAGAAGATTCCTATAAAATTTTTTGAAAAATTTTACTTCAAGCATACCTAAAAGACTTTCTAAGGTCATATTTAATAAAGGGAGAGTTACTAAGCTCTGATTATTATAATATTCCTTCATATTTCTGCGGTTAACATCCAAGATTTTGCATTTGCACTTTATTTTGTCCACCCGTTGACAGGGAGTATTTTAATTTATGTTGTTTTGCTGCAAAACTTTAGTTCAAATATTTAAGTTTTTAGCGGAAATCACTCTCTGTTGTAAATTTGCAATTTACTACATATGCTGTGAATTTAAGCAACTAAGATTGAGTTCTTTTATGGAACCTTAAAAATATTAAAATAAATAAATAATAAACATATTTTAAAAATTTTGTCAAAAAAAGGAGTATATTTACAATATTTTATTTATTTTACACCTCACCTTGTCTTTACATGATTTTTTACACAGTATCGTTTGGAATTTGTCTACCGTGTAAAAACAGGCCTAAGTGTTTTGGGTATATAAACAAAATAAAAAACATGGTTGTTCAAGTATAGCAATCTTGTAATGCTTTTTTGTGTAGCAAATATGCATTAGTGTAGCAAATGCCACTTTCATGCATTTTGTTGTTGTGACATAGCTAAATGTAGCAGATATGCTAGATTTGTTACGTCTACAAGACTTGCAAGGTCTGTTTACAACAAAGAGTGATTTCCCCTTTTATATTTTTTATGTTAAATGTAAACGAAATTAATAAATTCAATTAATTCTTTAACAATAATATTGAGTCTGTCTCTTTTTTTTCTCTGATGAAGTATAACAAAGGCAATTTGCACTTTATTTTGTCCAATAATGTATATACTCTGTTCTTGTCTTAATTTGTTGTTATTTTATATATGATATATGTTTGTTTTTAATTTATTTTCGTTTTCTCATATGTATGCTCCACTCCACTCCTGCTAAAACACTACCACAATAAAAATGTTTTTCATGTGGTTTTTCATTATTGTTGTTGTTTTTCTTGCTTAACTCAATACAATTGTTGTTGGTTTTATAAACACGCATGGAATATACTTTTGAACATACACATGTACATGTTTTGAGGGATTTTCTTCTCTCTTCGTTCGTTGGGCTTATTTTTTCTTTAATATTTACCATTTGGATTTTACTTGGTTACGATGTAAATGTCCTTCTATTGGTACCAACACAAACGTACAATTGTTCTTAAACAGCCATGAAGGCGTGCAACTCTACGCACTTAACACTAAAATAAAAGCTTAAAGCCATAGCTGGCATTTCTTCTTTACAGTGCAGACGGAAATAAATCGGTGGTTTAATATCCTGTTTCAACAAGGGTGATGGGGCTGTATTATATTTTTGACATCATAGAAAACAGTCCTTTATCGACTTTTAATTATTCTTATCAAAATAAATAAATGTGTGGTATTATTGGTTAAAATTGGCTTATATTTGGAGTAAAGTTTAAAGTTCTAAAGTTTTATTCAAATATTGAGATATTCTTGCGAAAACATAAATAAATTAAAAATTTTAAAAAAAGTTTATAGACATAAATCTAATAAGCATACATATTACGCATTGCGCAAGTCCGTTGGTTCTTCTCTTTTTTAATGAGAGTTTGCGTGACATAGAAAAATACCCTTCTGTTTTGTTTTAAAGAAAAATATTAAGTTTTACACTAAAAGTTAAAATAAACTGTGCAATAAAAAAATAATTAAATTATAAATTAAGATAAGGTGTGCCTCCGAATATATCCCTATTAAAGCAACGATAACGTTTTTGTGACCGTGATAGAAAAGTAAATGCGCAGACATTGTAGATAAATCTGTATGGAACATTTCAAATCAGCGGATTTCGAAATCAGTTCACAGTTAAAAATGAATAAATTGTAACTATTTTGTTATGCTTATGCACGATTTGGAAGACTATTTGAAACACGTTACTGTGTCTACTGTCTATAATGTATCTTCTATGGACTGTAAAGAGCTTAGAAAAGTCGAAAAACTATATAACCGGTAATTTGTAATTTTTGTTTAGAGATTTTCAATTGGTGTTTTATGTACACCGATGAAAATTTCGCTAACTATTTTTGCCAAAAATAAATTTTAAAGTTTCAAGTTTTTCAATTTGGCAGAGTTTCTACAAAAACTATGATCGTCGTCAAAACAATCTACGAAAACCCAACGAGGCCGCTACAGTGAAGCCTTTACAACGAACTTCACAGTAAAAAGAGGTTGGCGGTTCCCACCATTGCTAACTGTGATTGTCTTAGATAGGATTATGGGGGAAATTGCAAAGAACAGAAAATGGATCCCCAGTGGTCTTCACAGATACCTTGAAGATCCAGACTCCGCCAATTATATCTGTCTTATGTTTCATAAACATGAAGCAAAATAAATGTACAAGTAATCCTTGCAATAAGAATGGGTCTAACATCCAAGATTGGTCATTGAGCATGAATTATCTGTACGTGGATAATACCCAAATTGAATGAGTAGACAGTTATGCATTAGGATACTTGATCTCTAGATAAGGTAGTACTTTGCAAGATAAGAAAGAGAAAATTGAAAAATTGCAATCAGGCGGCGCTACGCCAATGTAAAGTAAATACATTTTTCTATTTTGCATACTATATATTGAAAACGTTAAACTTGGAAGTTATTGAATTCAATCTGACGATAACAATGAAAAAATAGGTGGAATCACATAAGTAGATATATAGCATACCCTTAAACCTCGTCTTACGCGATCATTAAATCTGTATATAGTTAAGACCACGCTGAAGCTATGCTCGTTTCCCATCTGAATCCACATTGAAAATTTCATTCTAAAAAGCATTCACTTTGTTAAGAACTTCACATTTTTTTTTTTTTTTTTTTGTAAGAACATGTTCAATTATTTCTTTACAATCATCAATCAATCTGTAGCTTAGCTAATAATATCGTCATCGGATAATAACACTTTTATAAGAAGCTCTGCTTAAAGTGTTTAAAGTTCATTCATATTTCATCAGCAGAGTTGCTACCAATACAATCTAGGATGCAGATGCAGAAGTGTGGAAATTTTTTCCACACTTCGTTAATGTATGAAGGTTCACTTAAAAAAAAACGAAAATTTTAAAACCGCATAAATTTGAATTTGCATAAACCGAGACTTGAGTGCATATTGATTTCTGAATATCTTAAGAGCGGTAATAGGGGAAGTCTCTAAGCTTCATTCAAATAACTTTTTTACTACTTAATATACATAACACATATATTTTCAACCAAAAATAAGCGATATTGGATAAGTGGGAGTGGCACCTCCCATTTTTGTATATCGAAGTCGTATATAATAGTCGAAGTTTTTTAACTTTGTCCAAATAACTATGTTGATTGTTTCGATAGGTGGGCGTGGTAACTTCCACATATAGTAAATATTAATTTTGTATTTCTTGGAAAAGACCTTCCATATGAAAAGGTACCATACATATTGAGAAAAATAAAGGTAAAAATTCCCAGAAAAAATAACACATCAATACTAAAGTCTTGCAGACTACGAAATAGAAAATTTATTGTTCAAGTAATCTTTTATTATTGAGCAAAGTCTGTGGCCTATACTTAATGCAATTCTTTAGAAGGAATCTTAAAACTAAAAACGGTCAGAATATGTATAAAATATATTGCGTAAATGTATAATAAATAAACAATAATTTTTTATTAAAGAACATTTAAGTACGTAGAACTTTCTTAGCTATTCGAAGAAGTACAAAAATGCTATAAAAGTACTTTTTTTAAACTTAACTCATAAATATTTGAATTAAATTTCTTCTTCTGACTAATGGTAAAGTGAGTGTTATATTAAAAAAAAAATATGCTTTTAAATTTTAAAATTTGCCGACTTGCGGGACAAAGTAAATTCAATATTTTACTTCACCCCATGCTATTAAATTTGGATTAATAAATAATGCTTGTTTTGTAATATTCTATTATATCTTAGTGCATAATAAAATATGTATACGTATGTATGTATGTATACATGCAGACCTTTCTTACAATAATGCTATCTTATATTCGACAAAAAGAAAAACCTTCCAAAAGGCTGGTATATAAAATAATTTTTGGCAGGCCTAGATTTGTAATAATCTACAGCGTAAAAATATAATACATCTAAGGTGCTGGGTAGAGTAAAATGCCGATGGCTTCTATCTTCAAAATAAGGCCCTTATAAAAACAAATTACTCTTAATTTCCCCTTCCCACTTGGTAAGTTCTTTTGTAAATATGGTACTTATGGCATATATCAAATGAAGGCTTTTTTATGCTCTCGACTAATTTTTCAATGTGGAATATGTTCTTTCAGTTGAAGTAAAATCAATATTTTGTTTAACTGTATTGTACAGGTAGAAAGAATACATAACTTCTACTTATATAATGCCGATAAAATGTAATCATAAATACGTATGTACATACATACGTATATTTGATATTTCCAATAATTTCATTTAATCAAAAATTTGCTCCGAAGAAAAGCAACTAATTTCCTATATAAACATATAAAATAACTTCGTAAAATAAATACATACATACATATATTTACAGAAATATTATTAATCAACGTATAGTAAGTAAAAGTATTTTACAGAAGCAAATAAAGAACCTTTACAGAATATTAAGAAAAATACTGCATTTTTGTTAAAATAATTATTAAATTACAGTTTTAATTTAACACAAAGTTTTTGATTAATTTAAATGATGTTTTTAATTTTTGACAAAACATTGAGATTTTTACCTTTACCGTACTATATTTTTATTTCACTATATTTTTTCACGTTAATATTTAAATATTCGAATTATCATTCTTATTGCATCTCTATAACTACTAGGGAGATCGATTATTCGACTTTTTTCAAAAACCGGATTTCAAATAAATCGAAAAGTAGCAATTTTTAAAAAACCTATTACTAATAATTTAAATAACCGGTTAACCGGTTCTTTTATTTATATAAAATTGTTCATAATTCGTGAAGCGCGAAACTCGACCACGTCGGTTTAGAAATAAGCAGAAGCTAACGGTGGCAATCAATACTAACAAAAATTCTAACAATTCTCATAAAAACTATGCCAAAACGGTGTGCGGAGGCCACAAAAAACAAAGTTTATTACAGAAAGTACTGAAAGCTGCTTACGTTTCGAACAGCTACTCAATGAGCCGATTTCGTTTTTGTTGTATTACTTAGTAGAGAATGGAGTAAAAGGTTTGTTATTATAGTTATAATTTAGGTGCATATGATAGCAAAATTAAATGTTTTACTTTAAATAAATCTGTTGGTAATATAAAACAATTAATTAATTAATTGCCTCGACAAAAAAATTTGCTTAGATTTCGAGCAGCATTGCATGTAAATTTATGCATCACGTATTTAATAGTGTGTGTGTCACTGTGGTATGTTGGGTAAGGACTCACCTTCCAGCCAAGAAGTTGTCGGTTCAATCCCAGTCTACACCGTCTGACAATTTTCAACAGCGATATCACCTCACAACATTACTAGCGACTGCTTATGGCTATTTACGCTGTGAAAAGCTTCACTAACTAATATATCTGCCGTTCGGAACCGGCGTTTGTGAGTTTGTTGGCTTTCAAGGAGTCTAGTTGATCATTCTTCATATATAAAAATCAATATTTATTTACAGAAGATGAGAAAAGGTTATTTTTGCCCAAGAGTGCATATCTTTTTCGATCTACCTTGGTTTTCACGTTCTATCAGAGACGTTCAAGGTTGTCGTATATACGAAAATAATTAAATTTATACAAATAGTTAAACGATGAGCACATTTTCAATAAAAAACAATATACAAACGTATAAAAATTATACTTTTCGAAATTAACCGGTTATTCGTGTTAAAACAACCGGTTTATTCAGTGTTCGAAAAATGAAGATTTTGAAAAACGGTATTCGACAAAACCAAAACAACCGGTTAAAGCCGGTCGAATAATAATAGTCTGATCTCCCTGATAACTCTACATATAAGTCAATTGTAAGTTTTCCTCTTTTGTAATGTTTTAAAGTCAGCAATTTTTGAAGTATTTTTTGAAAATAAAATTTCTTTATTAAAAATCAAATTTAATTAAGTACGTATTCGTATTATCATTATCAGTGACCTTTTGTTTTTCTTCAAGTAAATCCCTCGCTGTATTAGTAAACGACATTTGCCTCATAACGCGTCAGCCTAGGGCAGTCAACTGCTCATATATGTAGCATTATCATAATGAAACACAACACACCTATGTATTATTAGTTGCTAAGATCCGTTTGATACTCGACATCAAAATTTCAAGAAACAAATCGAGTAAAGGACTTCTTGTGGTCCAGCATTTACTCACAATATTTTTACTGTTTACTTATCAAACTGTCGGCATATATCTGTAACATACGATTTACTGATTAATTCAGGCTAAGCGCACCACCACACAAGGTACTATATCTTCAGTATTAAATTTTTACTTCATTAAACAAAACTTGGTGGGAAAACAAATTCTTTTTTTTAATCATTATAGCTTCCCCATACACAGGATATCAAGATATTCAAAAAGTATGTGTTTCCTTAAATCAATGGATGAAATATTTATTGATTATCAATAAAATATATATGTGCAAGTATAAATGGGTAAATTTTAAAATACAGGTAATTTTCACAACAAATATGAGCTCGAACTTGACACTTTTATTGACAAGCAGGGCAACCAGCGTGTCAACCTAATTTGAGTACGCAGATTCCGGTAGTGTTAACTGTTTTTTTAGGTTAGTTCTTGTTTTCGAGATAAAACGTAATTTATAGGATCACATTACTACATAAGTACATACGTATGAGTGATATTTCTGCTTCTCTAATAAAAGATCTCTCATACGTACGTATTTACGTTGTATATGATCCCACTGTTCTTTTGTCAAAAAAAATTATATTGCTAAAACGACTGCGCAGGTAAAGGCAATTCTAAACCGCTTTTGATTTAGGCGAATATCGGGTGTTTTTTTACAGTTATACACTTATAATAATAATTAAACGACTTTTATTAAATAGAAAATTTTGTGATATTTACTACAGCAAGACTAATGCCAGCTAATTGAGGTACGAACGAATTTCTAATCACATTCCTATACCGCTTACCATTGACATTAACATTATGACCATCATCGAAAACATATGACTCCGCCAGCCCAAGAAGCGTACCAAACAGTAATTTTCTGTGAATATAATGGTGTTTCGACAAAAGCTTGTGGATTATGCTTACTCCAAATACGACAATTGTGCTTACTTAAGTATTCATTCAACCAAAAATGGGTTTTATCGGAGAACAAATTTTGAATGCAAGTTAAATTGAAAAATATCAACAAATTGCAAGCATTGCTCTGGTGTTAATCTATACATAATGAAATGTCAAACCAAATTACACAAAAAGCAAAGAAACTCGATATATACTCGATGAAATGATAAAAGGAGAGCAAAACTTTGACATTATGTAGAATCTATGATACAATGATTATTTTTAACATTTCCAAAGGTATGTTGTTGGTATCTGAGACCACAATGTCTGATAAATAGACCATATTAGTACTTTAAGTTTTCCCTTGTTGAGTAGTAGTAGAATTCGAGATATACCAGTATATAGAGAGACAAGGCTCTTCGCTTAGCCTCATTCTTCAGTCCTGCAAGCAGTCAGCCCTTTCGTCAGCAGGATGGCCTTCATGACCCGGGAGCCAATATAACGTAACCTTGTTGTGTACACCAAGCTTGCCAAAATAATACAATTAAAAAACTATCATTCATTTATGATCACCCTTTATATGGCTTAACGTATTCCGTTCGCATTCTTTCGAAAAAATTGGGTTAAAAATTACACTTTTTTCTTACCAATTTAAAAAATGGGAACAAGTTGGTATGTATGTAGGTATGTAGTAAATTATTTTATGCACAAATTCTTCTATATTGTATGAACAAGCGAATTTCGCGGAATGTAAATTATGCCTTCTAACAAAATCACTTCTCCAATGATCATTCTTTGCTAAAATGTAAATTTGATTTTAATTAGTGCACTTTTTTGTTGTTGTTTTGTTAACCCCATTAACATCGCATCACATTGTATTGCAAATTTTAAGATGCTCTTAGATGTTTCATTTAAAAGTAACATTGAGGTGTTATACACCAATTCACCCACAAATCTATGAATATTCTCAACTATTTGTGAAAAGTATCATCATCACCTCAGCTATGCACAGGAAGGTAAATTTTTTTTTGTTTTTTTTTTTTCATTTATTCTATACTAGATTAACTTGCCTGTCTTGAGTGCATTTTATAATTTAAGATGATAATTTAAAAAAAAAAATAAGAAAATATTTTCTATTCATAGTATCTGCCCGTTTTTTTATTGTTTGTCTACGTATATGGTTTATTGTATTTGGCATTGTATTCAATTTAGTATTCGTTTTCGTAGTAGCAATTTAAAATCTATTTATCTGTGCAAAAAATCACACTTCAAGTCTAGTTAGTTAGATAGTATCTCTTCTGTTTTGTATCCAGTATCCAGTATCATCATCATCACAATCATCATTATCATATATAGTCTTCACTACACTTGAAATAAACTGAAAACAGAATTTCTGTTCCTCTCTCTCTCTCTCTCTCTCTCTCTCTCGCCGTCTCGCTATAATACAATCAATGTGACCATATTAGCTTTTCTTAAGCTAAATTTAGCTTTTTTACTTCACTACTTTAGTTATGAAATTTACTTTTTTCTGGTTTTGTTTCTTTGCTATTGTAAACTTTATCGGCTGTGTTGTGTTTATTTTTCACATACAATTTTTCCCATAAATAGGATAAAAATAATTAAAAAAGATTACATTTCAATTTACATTACTGATCAATGGAGTACTTTAAATCGTCGCAAGTGTAAAAATTCATATTTTTTAAAGTGAATCAGTACGGAGGATGAAAAAAGGGGGAAAGAATGAAATTATTACAATTTCAATAGATATTTTTGATGTGCCTAAAATTGGCGGAGAGCTTTGAATTCATGCACTATTAAGACCAGATTCTATCTCTTTTCAGATTCTACACAACTCTAATAAATATAAGATAAAATATTAGCCAATGGCTAATAATAAAATTGATTGAATTAAATCAAAATTTACCAAAAATTTTTTCTACAAAATTATTTAAAACTACCTTTACCCATCCGGTGTTGCCCGAGTATCTATATATATATTATAAACGAGGTTAATACTTCCCTTTATTACGATTCTATCCGTTTTTGGGCCACCTATTTGTCTTTATAAGAAAAATGCCAGACATATTATTATTTAAAAACAAAATTACGTGCCATTTCAGATGATAGACGGTAGCTATTAGTTTAGTCGTCTCCGATGTCCAATAACAAATAATAAAAATAATTTTGTACAAAAAGCAAACATTTTTGTAAGTTCGATCTATATATTTGTGCTTTTAATTTCAACAAAATCGGTTCAGTCCTTTACGCACGATTGACTTATAAACGAACTGAATAAATAAAACTATTTCTTAGTTTTATTCACATACTTTTAGGTTTGCCAATTTAATAAATTTTTAGTATTAAGTGACAAATCAAACGACTTATTTGGCCCGTTTTTACCAGGTTCAATTTTGAAAAACAGCATAGCATATTTTGTTAGCTGGATCTTGTTCTGTCTCGAAAATTTCAGCAAAATCAGTCCAGTCATTTACGAGTGGTTGCCAAACAACAAACAAATTTATAATGTATGTACATACATATGCCTATGGATTTGAAAGATGTATGAAACTGAAAACTACATATATTAATATATTTCATTTAAATTTTTATTGAAATTTGTACAATTAATAGTTTGATATCTAGTTTATCACCTGAACAATTGTTTTTACTTTAGATTTAAAGAAAACAATTTACGTAATGCTGTATTAACCTTATCTAATACCCAACTAAAAAATATATATTAAAAAACAATTTAAAATTTTAGCTTATTTTTTAGCCGAAAACAAATTTTTTTAGCTTTTTTTTGAACGCAATTTAGCTTTATGTCATTTTAAAACCTGGTCACACTGAATACAATTTATTAATATAGTTATTGTTATATGCTCTATCACTCTCTTCCTCTCTCGCTCTCTTTGCCGTTTTGCATAGTTTTATTGTAAATTGAATAATTTGGTGATAAAAAGAGTGATTTTTTTTCGTTTTCGGTTTCAATGTGAAATTTAATTTAAAATTGTGGCTGTGTTTTCTGTGCAACAGAATGTTTTGAATACAATTCTCTTATGAAAACGAACAGTTTAAATAAATATTATATTTGTGATGAAAATCAATCATAATCGTTCGTAGAAATAAATAAATATTTTTATTCTTTATTGTTCAAATAATAATAAAAACTAATGTTGAGGTGAAAGATCTAAAATATTTTGATTAAAAATTATGGCAAACCGTATCCACTAATTAAACTTTTATATGGATTTTAGCTGAAATTTTATTTGAAGTGAAAAACAATTTGTTTATTTGGCACATAAACTTATTGAATATGAAAAAGTATTTGACTGTATGTTTATACAGTGGGGTGTAAAAGTGCATGTTTTGATGTTGAACTGAAAAGTTCTTAGAAAAATTTAAATACACAATCAAATAAAACAAAACTTCACATATTTATTCATTGTTAAGATCTTTAAAAACAATGCGTTAACAAAAAGTGTCATATTCAAATACTGGAATGAGAGAAAGCCAAAAATATAAAAACCACTTTTCGCTTAAGTGAAGTTTTTTTGTTTAAAAAATAAGTTTTTCTGTAATTTCTGCAGATTTTGCATTTTTAGTTTTTTACTTTCAATTTTGTTGTTTTAATTACAATTTCTGAAGTTAGAATTTTACCCCATTTACTTGATATAACTGTGATAAGCTTCACTCGTTCCTTTCTTAATGCGATAATATAATTATCACTTTTTTTTGGCCACTGATCACATAGAAAGAGATAATTCACACAGTGTGTGATACTCAGAAATATAATTTTTTTCAGAACAGTGGCATCATATTACATACTACGTAACTGCGTACATATGAGTGATATATCTGCTTCACTAATAAAATATAAAGTATTGAACATTAACAAAGTTTTGGCCTACTTAACGATAGTTTTATTGCGTAATTTCGGTTTTTTTAGTTTATTCAATAAGCTAAGCGGCTTTTGAGTTACGCTAATATATATTTTGTAGCATCCTCCATTTTTGAAGTAACGGTTTATCTCGAAAACAAGAACTAACCTCAAAAAGCAGTAAGCAACACTGAACTAAGCGCACTCGAATCTGATTTACTATACAGGTGCCACGCTTGTCGCAAAAAATTGCCAAAGTTGAGCAGTGTCATTATATCATATCATTTAAGTATATCGCATTTAATTTGTTTTGTTATGCTTGAATGCTTGAAAGCACTATGAAATAAATTACCAGGTGTTTTCTGTTAACCGAAACTGAGAGAAATTGAAATTGAATAAAACTTCAATTTGCTTTAATTTTCAAATCAGACAAGATTTTGATATTTTTTCTTATTGAGTCACTTAATTACCTTTCAAATAACTTCTTTGATTACACTGGTCTACAGCAAAAAGAAACCTTTAAGTAAAATAATATCGAATATAATGATTTTCATACGTTGAATTTAAATCTGTTTTTAATTTTTTTCCATCGGGCTCAAATTTTTTTATGGGCATGGCAAAAGTTTTACCAACAATATGGTAGTTATGTCAATATATTTCATCATACCTTGCAAACGACTTAAGCGATTTTAATGCAAGTACCAGCAAATATTTCGAACAAAATTTCCTATAAATCACCTGAACAAATTTTTTTTTTGTAATTTCAACAATTTCCGAGTTATTCATAACTTAGTTGCGAAAAAAATGTTCGCGCAAAATTAGAGCAATTCAAAAAGTTATGATGAAGAAAACTGAAAACAGATTTGAATTCAGCGCATCAAAATCATTATATTCCATATAGTTTTATTTAAAGGCCAGAAAAATTTTTGTTGTTTGTGGATCAGTGTTTTCAAAAGTTTAAAATAATTGTTTCTGAAAATTTACTCGATTTAAATTTCACTCGTTTTCGGTGTTTAGAACATACCCGCATTTTTTTTTTTTTCTTTTTTAAGTATGTTCAGTTTTTTTACTTGAATATCAGTTTCTTCTAAATATAGTAATAGCTAAATATAGTAATAGTTTTTCTAAAAAGAATTATGGCAACACTGGTCGTCAATGAAACAGCGACGAGTAAACATGCGTAGCGGGTGTATGCTAATTTTTTAAACTGTGTTTTTTCCAATAATATTTAATGTTTACACAAAATATAATTTTTGCACAAAATAATGCTAATTACCCTTTCAACTCCATTCTCAGAATGCAATTTTAATGTTCTCACTAACACAACTACACTTTTTAATTTTTGGACAACACTGATTTAGACGTACTCTCTACAATATTACCCAAAAATGTAAGAAAAATCTGGTTACATCCGTATTATATTTGTTGCAATAGCTCCAACATGATCTTAGAAACCATTCGATTTTTCTGGGTATTTCTTTTACTATTGTCCAAAGGTTCTCTATTGGATTGGACTTAGGGCTTTATGGTGGCCAATTTACTAAAATTTTTATTGCAACAGCCATGCAATGACAATTTCAGCGGTCTAGTATTGATAACAATTTTACTTAAACTTACAGTTATTATTGGATCAAATGCTGCTTTTCCTATAATTCATAAATATATCTAAAGTATAAATAAAACCCCGAATAGTCTATATATTTATTATATTTCTTACGTTTAGAGAACTTATCTATGAGAAAAAAAGAAGGGGTTCTATTATGCTACAAGTCCGTTGTCTATATATATAAAAATAAGTAGGCCTTTTGTGATGGTGTATTTGTTCCATATAAAATGTGTACATCCCTTTGAATTTTGCTTATGAGAAATGCATTTTATAGGTAAATTCAGTAACAGCTTGAATTGAGACGACTGAACCATCCTAATCTGAGCTGCGCAAAAATATTCTGAAGGCTGGCGGTCTCCGAGTATGGTATTCAAACTGTATTGCCAATGGCCTCTGCCACTGCATCCTGTCTGATAAGCCTTTAGTTTAGGGGCCACATTTAATTGTGTGAATGCTTGGACCACATATAGATCGATTTTATTTAAACTTCTAAGAGTTTAACAACTACAAATTGCACGATTAATTGAGGGTTATTTTGATTATTAACGAGTTAATTCTAAATTTGGATCGATTTTATTCAATTTTAATTAATAAAAATAAAGCCCCATCAGTATTTTCTAAGTGTAAGTTTATTAAATCTATCCATTTTTGGTACATATAAATTTAAACACGATCTTAATTGATTGATTAACAAAGATCGAACACACTGTGGACCAAAGGATCTGTTATGGGGCCACATATCTTTACAGCATCTAATTGATTCGAACAGAGCCAGTTATTCTATTTGTATTTATTTTTCCCGAGGAACTTTATACTGTGGCATTTACAAAATGCAAAGTCCAGAGCCGAACAAATTTACTCACAGCTTAAAGTTGATACCGAAAAACAGTTAAGGCACAAAAAAAAACTCCCTCGAATCCCACTTTAGGCCAAGCAGTACACTCTTTCGTTTCAAGGGTGGTCTTCGATAAAAAGTATCCTTGTTGTGTACATCTAATTTATTGAGAGTTTTAAGATAGCCCATAGTGACCTTTAACTTCACCTCGAAAGATGGCAAAGCCTTATAAGCTGCATTCACCTAATTTGGGCGGACAGGAAGACGTCAAACTACACAGATAATAATGAGAATATAGAGTATTTTTTAACAGCATGAAAACTATCGATATTAATAACTAAGTATGGTTTGACAGCTTAGAATGGCAAACTGTGTTAAGGTTTTTATTCAATTAAGCTTGGCAAGTCATCATTAATCGCTTAACGCCAAATCAACACTTTCAAATTGCGCAAATTTACTTTTAAAAAATAAACTGTTCGTGATGTTCATAGACCACGTAGAGTACAGAATTGTGTTTATTGATGAATCTCTTTTCTGGTTAACTATAATAACTAATACATTCATTAAAATTGACTGTTTTATGAGGTTTATACACTGGAGGCATAATCGATTATTGTTTTTCTTTCGAAATGAGCAAGGAGTTGCCATTACGTTAATGGCGAGCGATATTGGGCTATTCTGACCTAATTTTGTCTCCAAATATTAATTAGCTAAACATCAACGTCATTTGGTTCCAACCAAGAAGACTCAATTTGCCATATATCGCGCTTAATAATCGATTTATTCTGAACATCTTACATATGGCAGAAATTATATTTAAACAATGAATTCCGTGAAATTATCTACCAGATTATAATAAAATAATTTTCATTCTAAAGGCAGGATCACACGATTGTCGCAATGAACAATTTCTATTGCGCAGAATTGAGGCACAACAAAGAAATTTTTCCAATCAAATTCTCTGTAGTCACATGATTGCCACCGTTTATATAAATTTGATTGTCGCAAATTAGCGCAAAATTAATTAATTGGTAAAATTGCTGCCTTTCAGTCACACCATTGTTCTAGGGTAAATATAAGAAAAAGCGGTGGTACTAGATTGCAAATTTTGTTTTGTTTACATTTCAATAAATTAAAAAAAATTAATTCGCTGTAATATTTATTTATCTAAATTGGAATATAATTACAAATTCTATTTAATCCTCTAAAGTAATGATGATTTGTTCTCTAAAAAAAAGTTAAAATAATGAAAAAAAGAAATGGTAAAAGTTTGTAGTGCAATTTACATATAAATAATTAAAAAATGCATGTGATGGGATGATGGGATGATGGTTTAACAATTATAAATACCGTACAAACACGTGTTTTTTCAGAAAATAATCAATTAAAAAATAAAAATTGGTGAGTATTGTCTTCTTCAATTGCCGCACAAGAATACAATAAATATTGGTGTATTTTTAACATTTACATTGTGGCTTTCAGATTTCACACGATTGTCGCACCAGGATTGCATTTGATTGTAATAAATAAGCACAATAATGTTGTGAGTGGCCGAATGAATCAATAAATTGTGAAAAACTAAAATACCCAAAACCTTCGACTTTTTCTCAGATACTCTACCTTTTTTATTAAACTTAAGCAATAAGCCTTATTTATTACTTTGATAGATAAGGTATATTATTCAGAATTTCACTTCGAACGCAACAAAGCATCGGAATCTAGCAGCTTCTAAGCAATCTCTTTTTTAACAATTTTTATTGATTGGTTACGTTGACAAATTAGGCTTATTTTTGCTGAATTTTAGCTGTATTGATAATAAAGGATTCTAAGCTTATAAATATGGTGCAACTTAAAGCAAATCTTGTTAATGTTTAAGCCAAATTTCAGTTCAATTCTAAGTCAAGAAGAACTTAAAAGTGCACTTTATGCTAATCTGACTAAAATCTGGTAAACTACAGACTGATTACAAGATAGTCTTGTCTATTGCTATAGGATATTTGGCATACTAGCAGCTGGAACGATGTTATTTCATTTCTTTTTTCTAAAAATTATTAAATCTTAACCATCTTAATATGTCTCTTAATAGAATACACAAAATTAAAATTAGTACAATACAATATATACATTCTAAATTATAAATTAACCTTCATTAGTAATATGAATGGTAATGTTCAATATTTTAGACATATACTGCTGCAAACTGATTAAATCAGCAAATAATCGTCAAAAGAAGGCAGACAATAGAACTCATAATCAGATATCTAAGTCTTTATTGGCAAACAGCGATGGTGACCGAGTGTCTGCTGGCAATATAAGCGGCAATATCTGTGGTCATGATTTCATTTAACATTTTTCTGTTTATTCGTAATTTTTATTTTCTTTAACTTGTATTACACTAAATTGCAAAAAAAAAAAAAATATTAAAGATCACACCCATATAAACCCATATACTTCTAAAGCACAAAGTAGACTAACTGAATGACTGTCTACTAACTTATTTCATTTACAAGTAAAAATCGCATTTAATTTTATTAATATTACAAAGGCCTATTTTATAATAGTGTTACAACTGGAAGTTCTTGGTATGATTAAGTGAACTTAACATGTCTACCAACATCTAATGAAATATCTTATATAAGAGCAGTTGAGAAAAGAATTTCATAAAATAGAAAGAGAATAAATGAGTAAAAAGCATAGGGATGAAGAAGTATGTAAACAATCCTTAATATGTTTTTCTTTATATAAAAACGAATGCCATTATACAAATCTGTGCTTTTGGAGATGGGTATTCAAGAGAAATGTGTTTGTTCTTATACAATATTGTGTAACAGAAATTAGTTCGCACTAAAATTAAAAATTAAATTTAAAAAAAAAAAACCGATAATAGATACCAGCAGGTATCTATTTACCTAGTGGTACTATTTTGTTAATAGGCGCTGCCGAGCAGAACGAGGATTAGTTTTTGAAATTTTCGAAACACCTCCAAAATATAGAGTTACGGGTAAAAACCGGTTTTTCGGACTTTTATGCACCTTTAAGCTAATAGCTTAGCTAAATATTGCCCGATTTTAAATTTAAGGATTTGGAAAGAAGAGATACAGGCCTTTTAAGTGATATATATGCCATTTAGTGTATTTCTCAGACAAACACATTTTTCATCATATTTTTTCCACATTTTTCAACTTTAGACGCATTTTTGCGCACTGTTTTATATAGGAACCGTACTATTGATGAATTAATTAATAAGGAATTATATTAAGTTATGAATAAAATGAGACTTACAGTTTATATCTCCGACAATTTCCAAAGGATTTCTAAGCCTTAATTAATTATAAAATTAAAATAAATTAAATTGTGTAATGATTTAGTTTTTTATTATTTTAATATTTTTTTTATATATATAACACTTTAAAATAATGGTCGCTAAATCACCTAAATTACTCAATAAGGCGCGGGAAAACTTTTTGAGCCAAGTGCACACTGTAGCGTTTTCATAACACGAGCTTCCAAAAATAAAATGAATTGTCGTAGTGTAAAAAAATTTGGCATAATTGCTTGAATTTGAGAACTATAAGGAATTTATGAATTTGTTAAAAGTCCGCTAAACTACTATATATCGGCCGTATTCATAATGAAAAACTAGCGAGTGTCTAGCATAAGTTAATACACTTGCAGCTATGTTTGCTTAGTTCAGGTCAACAATCTTTCAAGCACTGAGACAAATTTGACACAAATTAATTTAGTCAGTGGAACCAATACACTTCACGTGTATGGGGCGAAATATTAGATATTCCTCTACAGCTTGGACATTATGATTTATCACCTTTTCTAATTTAATTTAACCTAAATTTTATTTAAAAATAGTTAATATTTTTCCATACTACTTCTATAGTTGCCCAAAATCTTAAGGGTATAAATAGTACCATTACTTATTTTTATGCTTTACTTATTATAATTTTGCGCTATATAATCATTAGTTCTATAAAGTACCGCATTTCCTACCAATAACAATAAAAAATTAGCTTCTTTTTGGAGGTGCTGTTGTTTTGCGAACTTAGGCTTAAATTGAAATATTGCTTAAAATTTAAAAAGTGTGGATAATAATTTTATATTTTAATACATATACTTACTCGTACAAATGCTACATACAAAAACGGTAATAGAGCACATTTTGTTTCTAAAAAAGTTCGAATAAATTAAGATCTATTGGAAATCGATAATTCTAAGTACCAGGACTATTATATGTTCTTCCCGGCTTGGTAAAAAAATGAAACTTTTTTTTAAGCTTAAATTACGTCAAAGACTTATACAAAAAAGTAATAGTTTTTTATGATAAAGGGTCTTGGGCAATAAAGGGTTAAGCTTTAATTTGAGATTTATTTGTAAGTACAGTGGACCCGAACATATGTACATCAAAGCGCTTGATTTTATGATTTACTTTAGATTCCTATTGATTATATAAAAGTAAATTCTTGCATAGTTGTAAAGGGTGGGCAATTAATTATCGGCCTAAATTTGAACCAGCGATTATTTCGAATCTGGCAATACTTATGCCATTATATTCTGTCACAAAATTATATCTTCACTGAACGAAATGAATCGATTTACGCTTAAACAACGTTGGAAAAAACAAAAAATTATCTTTTCGGATAAAGCTCATTTTCATTTTGGTGGGTACGTTAATAAGCAAAATTGCCTTATTTGGGGCATAGAAAATCAAACTTGGCCTTACAGAAGCCAATGCATCTATTACGAGTGACGTTTGGTGCGGCTTGTGGAGCAAAGGCATCATTCGCCCATATCTCTTCATGGTATTGATGTGAACGATGTTTGGTTTTAAGAGGATGGTACAACTTGCCACACATCTCATCGATTTATTGCGTTTGATGGCTGTTTAATTAGCCGCCAAGAAGCTGCGATTTGACACCGTTGAACTATTTCTGTGGGGCACCGTTAAAGGCAAGAGTTATGCCGACAAACCAGAGATAATTGAGTATTTGAAGGCCAACATTCGTGATGTCATTCTCGGCAATGGCATACACTCGAAAAATTTCTTGAAATTTGGTCCGATCGAATGGGGTACTGTAAGGCCAGCAGCGGCAGCCATATGAATGAAATAATATTTCATTTGTAACCGAAAAAATTGTACTTCACAACAAAAAAATAAATTTCAAACCGTTGTTGCTTTTATTGCATTTTTAAATCTAAACTTTTTACCATGCGGCTTTGCTCGGCAATCTATATCTATATGTATAGTAGTGGCAGATATTTAGGGACAACAATTGCTTGTAAAAGGTCCGCCATCTAACGTTTTTTTTCAACTAGTGCTTATTTCGTGAATGGTAACACTTAGCTCATGTCTGATTTGACAGATAATTAGTTTTATCCTTCCGCTGAACGAATATGGTTGTGTATACGCTTGAACAACGCTGGGAAATATTGCGACATTACTTTGGAAATTTTGCCAAAAAAATCATCTTTTCAGATGAAGCTCATTTTGATCTTGGCGGGTATGTAAACAAGCAGAATTGTCGCATTTGGGGAACATAAGACCAGTCACTGTTTGGTGCGGATTTTGGTCCAGAGGCATAATTGGGCCATTTTTCTTCGAAAATGAGCAAGAAGTGGCCGTTACAGTCAATGGCGATCGTAATCGGGCCATGTTTAACGAATTTTTGTTCACAAAAATTGAAGAGGAGGATATTAGCAACATTTGGTTTCAACAGGACGGCGTTACGTGCCACACAGCCGAAGCTACACTCGATGTTTTGCGCCATGTTTTTAAGGATCGCATTGTCAGCCGCAGAGCTGATGTCGTTTGGCCATCTCGGAGCTGCGATTTGACACCGTTGGACTATTATTTGTGGAGTGCCGTCAAAGATAAGTGTTACGCCAACAAGCCAGAGACAATTGACGCTTTAAAGGACAATATTCGTAAAGCCATTGGTGAAATACAGCTGCACACAATCGATTATGTGCTTAAAAATTGGACCGATCATATAGGCTACTGCATGGCTAGCTGAGGCAGCCAATTTTGTGAAATTGTTTTCCATTATTAACCGGAAGGATTATACTTTCAACTAAAAAAAGAAATTTGAGAAAATATTCAGTAGTTTTTTTATAGCATTTTCAAAAAAAAATTATTGTTTCCGAGTGAAAATATTTATTGATTTAAAGCCTCAATTAAAAACACCGACTTCTTACTATGTATGAGAGATGCCACGCCCACTTATCCAATTCCGTCCACTTCTAAGCTTATAATTTGTATTGACTTCAAAGTCATTTAGACCGAATTCAGTAACTTCCTTTTTTATCGTTCCCGAGACATGAAAGTGTCAATATTTATTTATACCATGCCCTCTTATGTAATTCCACCCACTTATGGGCTGATAAGTGAAATAATCGTATAAAGAAACGAAAAGAAAAAGCAAACAAAAATGGCATAAAATTAAGACAAAATGTAGGTTCGTTCTCCTGCATTAGTTTTGAGTCATTTTAGGTATTATTTTCACACACCAACCATCCTTTTTTTGCCCTCATTCATATCTTTTACGATTATTATCTGATTTTGGTCTTTAGAAGAAATGAAATATATATTTTCTTTACACCAACAGAACCACCATTACGACAACGTAATATTGTGCCATTAGTAACTTTTATTTTTTTTTCTGCCTTTTATGTCTTATGTCTTAAAAACAAAAAATAAAAACAACAACCGAAGCACATTTAGACTTTTAAAGTGGTCTTCTATTGTTTTAGTTAAAAAGTAGGACGGACTCCTTTTATTATTTTTCATTCTGTTTAAGAAGAAAAAAAAAGACTAAAAACAACAAACTCAACTCAATAATGAGGATGAGACTTTCATATTTCAGCGCACTTAAGAAAGATGGTCATGTTGGAGCGATGTAGTAAATGATATTTAGTCATGTGATAATTTTTTTCCTTTTTTGTAAAATGTAATATTAGTTTAACCCAAAATGTTAACTTGTTTTTAGGCAGTAATTTCTAATAATAAACCAAATTAAAGAGACATGAATTCATCGTATCGTGTGACTTCATATTTATTAATATTTAAAATGCTTTGGAGAACACAATTCGTGCTCAAAGCGAAAATCGTCAGCGCCATACGATTTATAATTTGATGGTGTGAGAGGCTTTTTTCCATTTTAAAATTCATATAATTTTTTTTATAAAATTCTTATTAATTTCGCATAATTTACACCATAATATTCAAATTGAAATGCTTAAGAACCTTAACAATGCTTAACACGTTATGTACCATAGGTGGCTTACAAGCGAGTGGTTCATCTGACAGCATCTACCACTAGTGGCCCACACGAGAATAGTTTGTTTGGCGACGTGTACCACCGCTGGCTCACAATAGCTTAGTCTTATAATACAGCTTTACTCAGGAGCTCTCATGCAGCTAAAAAAACACCCTATATAAGACGGCTTAATTTTAATTATGCACCAATTTTTTGTTTCCTTATAAATGTTCAGCAATTAAATATGAATTTAAAATTCTACTGAACGAAAGAAGTATGCTCCTCCATATGTGAACTAAATGTTTTGTTCGGATAATTTCTAAGGTTTTTCTAACCTTTTTTCTGAACTGTCATTTAGAAAAACAGATGAAATATTTAGTCAATTTTTTCATAGAAAATGTAAAATGTTTCCTTCGGCATAACGATTTAAGAAGGGAGTGGCGTGGTGTAGTGGTTAGACCGCACGCATAGCCCCCCTGACCTTCCAGCTTTCCTCTGGCGATGATGACAAACATCAGACGAATGATCTGGAAAAAACGCCACCTATTGGGAAAAAATAACAATGCAAAAGTAAAGATCACCACCAATTGGCAAGGATATTCATCACCACTACACAATCGATATGAAGGGGGCTACAGTGGATTAATCATCTACTTAGCTTGAAACATCAACTTGATTAATGAAACTGAAACAAAGCAATGAAGGATTTAAGAAACAAAAAACCTAAAGGCAACGTCGTAAAAGTAAATTTTATTAAATTAATGTATTTTTTAAACGCAGTAACACAGACCTCAGAAGTTACCCAACAAACAATTTTGCAAGTGGTGTAATCAGAACTAAAGTATATATTGTTACGTTTTTACCTTTTAAAAACGTGTATTTATGAGTTCGTAGATTGTAGTTAAGATAAAATAAATTTTGTGTTTGGTTTTAAATAAAATCCTTTATTCAACACAGTTTTGTGAACAATGCTTGTAACCTTTTTACAAGCAATAACAATTTTCTATTCTTAATTACTCCGTCTGTTTATTTTGTAAACAACAATAACTACCCGACAGATCTTTCTACTTAAAGATCTTCCAACCCGATCGTAGTTATAACATAGGTTCGATCACAACCTTTTCAACCAGAGGTTATTCACACTTAACTCTCTTTACTGAGTCAGCTCCAACTAAACTGGTTTTTTATTTCACGATTCACTTCACGAGTTTACTCCTTATAAACTCTCTTCATACAAACTGCACTCGCTGAGTTTACGACACATAAACTGGTTGCTGTTCGCATCGATGTGCTTTTTATATGGCTACGTAAACAGCACATCGAAAGCTCACGAAATCTCGATATTTCAGGTAGAATCCATTTCTTTCTTTTAATTTCTTTTTAGTTTCTTTGGAGCCATGCATATGTAAACATCTACCTCTTTCAGCTCTTAGTATTTGTTGTTGCTTGTTTATTGTCTGTTACTTGTTTTCTTTACTGCTTAATTATTGTTGTTACCGTGTTATTTTTAATTACTTTATCTCTGCTAATGTTTGTTGTTGTAGATTTGGTTATTTGTAAACAGCACGTATAGAGTTGTTCTTTCAGCTTTTGTTTATTTATTTTAGCGATGTAATAAGCGCTGGGTGCGCAACCTTATTGTCGTAACAATATTTATATGAACATACATACGTATGTATATTGTATAGCACCTTTTTCTCCAGACAAAAACTATTTTGAAGTTTCTGCTTTAGACAAAAAAGAAAAGAAAAAATATGTTAATATTGTACATAAGTGCTCATATAACTAAATAGTATGTATTTATATAGCCAATAATAATTCCGATTTCTATCAGAAAATAATTTTTCTTTTTAGTTTCACAAATGCTTATTGGGTAATTCATATTTTTTTATGTACAGCTACTCACACGCAAAATGGGACCCGAATAAAATTTCTCAAAACCATTCTTCATATCTTCAAATACAGTGAACGCTTAATTAAGTTTAAGAACATTTTTTATTATACTTTATTTATTAAACAAATATAAAGGATATAAGAAAAAAATCAGTCAAATCTAAAAAGAGATGTAAATTTTAAACATTTTATAATTTGGCTGCTTTCGAAGCCCACACTCAAAATGGGACACTGTATTTTTTCTTAATTTTTTAAAATAAATATATTTAGTACTTGTAAGACTTCCCATTCCTTGAAAACACAGCTTGAAGACGTCGTGGTTTACTTTAAAACAATATTCTATTTATAAGCTTTGGATTCAATACAGAACCATTCTTCTACTACGACTTCCTTGAGGGACAAAATCCTTTTTGGCCTTCGTTTGGTTATTTCCGTTTTTATTTTTGCCACAAATGTCCGATAACATTTAAGTCTGGGGGATTTTCAATTACTCTTAGGCATTTTATAGCAGCTATGCAATCCAAGACCTTTACTTGGAGTCATTGCCCCGGTAGAATACAAAATAGGTTTTTAATTCTAATATTTGTTTAACTTTTCTTAACTTTTTCATTTAAATTATCAATTTAATACTTCGCATTCATTATTCCGTCTACAGAATGTATTCTGCCAACCCCAGATGTGTACATACACCCTCATATCATAAGGGAACAACAACATTGCTTGACGGTTATTTTAATAGCCTATGTTTTGATCCTTCATATTGGATATACAACCTCGATCAAAAAGTTTCCTGAATAACCCCCGTGTGGCGGTCTCATCATTCCGATTTGAGGTTTTTTTGTTAACTTACTACATCTGTTGTTGATATTCCCGCTAAATCTAAGCGTCATAGTTTGACATTTGCAAAAGCTACGTTACCAAGAGTATGTGTGTTTTTTACAATTTTGACCGTTTGAAGTCGCAAAAGACATGATTAGCGAGGCTGAATCCAAACCCACATATATCAAAAGGATCATTACTGGAGACGAGACGTGGGTTTATGAATTTGACATGAAATCGAGACATCAGGCAATAGAATGGCGTTCACCAGATCAGCCGAGACCATTTTCAGTCAGAAAAAAATCAATGCTAACGGTTTTCATGAGTAAACAAAGACAGTAAACAAAGAGCATTATTTGGGCGTTAGGAGACGTTTGCGTGACGCAATTAGCCGAAAGAGACCAGAACTGTGGGCAGAAAAATCGTTGATTTTGCACCACGATAACGCAGCGTTGCAACAGCCACTGAATTTACCTGATTTGGCTCCCTGTGACTTCTCTCTGTTCAATCGAGTTAATAAACCATTACGAGGAACGCGCAGCCGAGAAGAAATAATGGCAAAATCGCAGGAAGCACTGATGGACATATCAAAAACCGAATATAAAAATGCAAATGTTAAGCTATGACAATCAATTTTGTATTTTTTTCAAAGACAATTTTGTATGCACGAAATTAGCTGCTATAAAGAGCCCAAAAGTAATTGAAAATCCTCCTCAGCCTCCAGGCGTAAATGTTATAGAAAATTTGTGAACAAAAATTTAAAAGAAAGTAATCAAACGAAGATCATCAAGAATTTTCCATCTGAAGTAAGTTGTAGTAGAAGAATGGTACTATATTGAAGCCGAAGTTTATAGAAACTTGCTTGAAAGTGTATCACGACGTGATTGCAAGCAATTGAAAGTGCAATAGTATGTTCACATGCCACCTAGAATTACTCTGTTAGCTGTTTTTTTTACGAATTACCACGTTTACATAGTACCTTTGTGATTTGTTTTGATGGTTGACCTATTCTTGACGATAAAATATGCAGATTTAAATGTGGGACGTTTTTTTTTAATAAAAATTTCATAAGTCTGTTAATGGATATAATTGAAAAAAATTTCGGAAATATTATTTAATGATAATTCAAATTTTTAAAACAAAACTCACTTTTGTATACACAATTTTTATTAAAAGAATAATTGTAAAGCAGCTTGTCACCTTTAATATTTAACTTCTTATTTAAACCACATTTCGCGTGCTTCAATTTAATACAAAATTATATAATTTAAGGCAGGGTGCATATCATTTATCAAAATAATCGATCAAGTATAAAATTTTAAGCAGCATACTAATACATACTGTTATAATAATTGGTTAATATTTTGATAGTTTAATATCAAGTCTAATATCACATTCTATTAACACACTAAATAGCGAGTTACGAATAATATGATTATTAAAAGAAATTCTTTTATGACATAATCGAATAACCTAAAATAACAAAATTCACATGCTTTTGAATAATAATAATAATAAGACATTTTTTTAAATAGCCTATGAAAAATGATATTAAAATGAAAAGTTTACTCACTCACATTTTAATAATTTTGATATCAATTTGTATTAAAATGTATTAAATAAAAATATGGTAATATTTAGGAGAATATACATACACACAAACATACTATTTTTGAAATACAAATGGATATAATAAAACATATTGTAATATATTATTATGTATTAATAATATAGTAGTACTATACAAAAAAATAATTTTTTAAATTGCGTGCATTAAATTTTAAAATATTTGTATAAATATATAATATTTGTGTTATGATTGGTAACGTTACTAATTTCCAGTTAATATAGCTTTATAACGCCACACCGAATAGCACAAGCAGCTAAATATGAAAATAAGTACTTTGTTTCCAAAAACAGTTGATTATAAAAAACCATTTTTATTAAAATATACTATATCATATGTACATACATATAGTTTGACGTATGTTAACCAAATTTATAATAATAATTTATAATTCAAGCAACTTTGAATTTTTCCTTTGGTCCACTCTTTATATGAAAACGCCACACTTTGCGCCGCACTTTATACATTAGTAAAAAAAATAAAAATTTATAGTCGGACTAGACCAATTACACCGCAAAGTACTTTTTTGATAATTTAAACTTTCTTCCGTTGAAGCTTCGCTTCAAATTAAAAGATTTATGTGAATGAATAACTTACATATTACGATTATCATTAAATACAGCTTGTAAAATAAATGTTTTCAAATGAGAAAAAATATTAAAATCTTTTCATTTGATTCTATACTTAAATAAAAACATTCCGGAAACACGAATTTCAAAATTTTGTGGTATTTCCAATGTTATAAAGGCAAATCAGCTAGAAAATTCTCTGATTTCTTCTCAAGGCAGTCTACAACATCATATTCCGCGCCAAAAAAGTAGGAAGAACGCAGACAAAATATTAATTGACGCTGAGAGTTTTAAGCAAAGTACCAAAAACAATACACGATAAGCCGCAATCCAGCACAAGAAATTTAGTTTGTCAAGTATAAAGAAACTGATTATGGTGAAGAATATCACAAATAACCAACCGAAATCGTATGCAAAACACATATATTCCTCCCCAGTAGCTAGAAAAAAATCTTCGTGCAAAATATTGAGAAAATATATTTCGCTTTCTTCAGATTACCAGGATGACATAATATTTTTGGTGAGACTCTAATGATGAACCCCAAAAAGTTTAGTAAAAACCTCGGACAGCACTGGAAAATAAAAGTACAATTCTTACAGCAACAAAGAAGTTGGTGAAATAAGGATTCTGGACGAAATTACGAGTAAGGAAGTGTAGCTTGATATTTCAAAAAATAAATTGATTGCCAGCGTTCAAAGATTTAGTTTAATTGACACGAAAAATACAAAAAAAGTTTTAATACAAATAAAACCAAGATAACGATTTCAAGCATAAATTTTATTTATGGTTTATTAATTGGAATTGTTCCACTTTTTCAGCGCGTGATATGATATAATACATAACACTGAGAACAAATCAGTGAATTTGCCTTTATACCAGCGTCAGGCAGACTAATACTAATGCATTTTATAATTACAGTAGTAATTTGAGAGCCTCTCTTAGACCACATTACAAGAAAAATTGTATTTAGTTTCTTACACAAATAGTTATGTACACTGTGCTTTTCACTTTATCAGGTATGTAATAAAAATCGAAAATGAAAGAAAATCGACTCAAAATCGAAAAAAGTTGTGATGGCAACTTAAGATTCCTTTTCAAATAGGTTTTGTTTTAAATCGAATTCGACTTAATTTTCCATTTCTTTTTATGAAAATTTTAACAAAAACAAGTTTGATAGAAAACGAAAAATGATTGGTGATATGATAACTATGCAATTTATTTGCAAGACATTTTTTCAAAATGTTACTGAATCTTAAAAATATGAATACAAATTTAAAGTCATTACCTACTGAAAATTCCTTTCGTAAAAAATGCAAATAATTGCCAAAACTATTACTTATTTTTTTTATTAAATAAATAAAATATTTTGTTAATAGATAAATAGCATTGGAATATAATTTTTTCCTGATTCACTACTATATATTTTACAAATCCTGCTCCTCAAGGTATCTAAAAACACCTCATGATAGTAATAGGTATACCACATGCTTATTTTTGAACCCGCTATAAGCTGGCGAAAACTACATATATCATATATTACATAAATTATTTAAATTGTACCTTCCAAAAACATAATTTTTGATTGAAGGCATCGACTACTTAGGGTAATCTGGGATACCAACATAAACCGGTATATAGCTTTAAAGGTGGCTCTAATAGAGGCACAGATACCTTAAACACGAATAGACTTTTAATATTTTATCAGGCCGCCCTACTCTGGCCAAAACATATTCCGAGGTGGGAGAGACGTATGCACCGTCCACCATCTTCGTTGATTTGCCTAACATCGGACGGTGAACAGGGTCTTCTTGATAAATCCCATGTGATTTTTTTCTCAGCAGCTAAGGCGATTATAAAATAATAATTATTGAAAGACCAATTTGCAAACATTTTAGGAACCTTAGAAGTTTTTAAAGGCACAATATACTGTTGAGGCTTCACATTGTTTGTGTGGACTGCCCACCTATTCTTGGCTGCCAGAACTTTGTATGGCTCTTTTGAAATCCATTTCACCGACATGCCAGCCAATGACTAGCAAAATGTTATTTGCATAATGTCATCCATACTCCAGATATTGCAACTATGATCATCAATTAGAGAACCCAGAAAAGGTTTGTCGTATGTGTGTATGAAATTTTAAATAAATAAATAAATAAATAAATAAAAAGTTTGTATTTTGTTTTGAAACGCTTTGAAATAAAACAAATATGGCAAATAAAATCGATGCGATTTCTCTCACACCTTCAGTTGATTCTTTTGTTTTAAACTTTCGATTTCATTTTAAAATGAATCGATTTCTACCACATACCTGTATGTTTACATATTTTAATAAAAAATTTGAAAGGAAAAAAGGAAAACAGCGATAAAGAAGTAACTGAAATAAAGAATGTAATACAAAGAAACACCAAAAATCAACGAAGAAAAAATAAAATACCATAAATAGTATTAGAAAACGTAAAAAAGCAATGTAAAAAATTAATAAAGAACAACAACAACAAGACAAACATCAAATTAAGAAGAAATTTAAAATAAATAAAACATGTCGAATTAAATGTTTAATAACATTATCAATTAAACATTTTTTCTCGCACTATATTTTTCTGTTCATTTTCTCTTTTTTCCTCTCTGTTGTGAGTATGTACTCACGTGAGTATGTACTTATGAAAACAAAAATGAAGAGCAGCTCTTTGTCTGTCGATGCTTTATGCTTTTCGCTCCATAACCGCTAAAAATACGTAAACGCCATGATCATCGATTTTCATATTTTTATAGAAATCGATAGTACTCGATCACTCGCACCATCATATGAAATTGTATAGCTGTAAACTGTACCTTTATAATTTTACAGCAAATACAAAAAACACTGTAGAACAAAAAATATAAAAAAACTTTTCCGTAAAATTTGTTTTTTATCGCTTACGTCTTTTTGGCGGTTATGGCTCGATTTAACTAATTTTTTATTGCTGAATTCACGTTTTTTTTTTCTTTTTTTTCCCATAATTCAAAAAAATTTTATAATTTTTTAGTTTTGAAAAAACTTATATGAACTGTCTAAATTTTAACAGATTTTTCTAAAATAATAATGAAAATTACGCCGAATTTCTAAATAGATAACATAATAAGCAATACTAGGTAATAACTTACTTTTTATGATTTTTAAGCAAAACATTTATGATCAATTTTATACCAAATTTTATCATAATTGATAATATTGTTTCAAAAATAAGTTTGGGCACCCCAGCGTTTATTACATCGCTAAAATAAATAAACAAAAGCTGCAAGAACAACTATACGTGCTGTTTACAAATAACCAAATCTACAGCAACAAATATTAGCAACGATAAAGTAAATAAAAATAACACGGCAACAACAATAATAAAGCAGCAAAGAAAACGAATAACAGACAATAAACAAGCAACAACAAATACTAAGAGCTGAAAGAAGTAAATGTTTACATTTGCATGTCTACATAAGAACTAAAAAGAAAATAAAAGAAAGAAATGGAATCTACCTGAAATATCGAGAGGTTCGAGAGCTTTCGATGTGTTGTTTACTCAGCCATATAAAAAGCGAACAGTAATCAGTTTAAGTAAAGTTGTGTTATTGGTGTGAAGAGAATTTATAAGGAGTAAACTCGTGAAGCTAGTAGTGAAGTAAACACCAGTTTAGTTGGAGCTAACTCAGTAAAGAGAGTTAAGTGTGAATAACCTCTGGTTGAAAAGGTTGTGATCGAACCTAAGTTATAACTACGATCGGGTTGGAAGATCTTTAGGAAGAAAGATCTGTCGAGTAATTGTTGTTGTTTGCAAAGTTGTAAACAAACAGAGTAATTAAGAGTAAAAATTGTTATTGCCTGTAAAAAGATTACAAGCAGTGGTGCGCATAACTGTGTTGAATAAAGGATTTTTAATTAAAACCAAACACAAAATTTATTTGAGTTTAACTACAATCTACGAACTCATAAATACACGTTTTTAAAAAGGTAAAAACGTAACAATATTTCCTTTAGCCCAAAATTCAAGAAAATAGAGGACTTTTTGTGGTGCATGTGGAGCATCTAATATCCAATTTTACCCAAACACTTTGTGCTTCGTCCATAAGAAGGCATTCTGCAAAAAATATATATTTTAATTACAACTGTAATTATAGCAAAATTTTCGCAACACACAATATGCAGTGACAACCACCTGTGGTCGTGTAGGACATAAATGATAACCGTTTCTCCTAATAAGAGTCGTATCAGACAAATTATTAAAACATACCAAGTTTAATATATTCACTAGTTTTAGTGACACACAACTCACTTTTTGTTGTTGGTTATTAAAAATTTGTGTTCAATAGTGAAATATTTTAAATATTACGGCTGACTATTTCTTAGTGACCAAAAGACAATAATTGTTCCGTAAAGGAAAACTAAATAAATCCAGAATATCGCACCTTCTTCACCAAACCGCTATAAGACGATATGCTTAAATAATTGTAATAGTGTGTAAAAAGTTTCACTAAATTAAATATTAATTTCATGAGATCAATCAAGTTAAATCGACTTTTAATTATTTTGAATGCCATATTTATTGAAATTAATCTTTTACTATAGTCTTCTAAAGAAATGTTTTGCAAAAATTATAAAAATATTTACTTAAAACATATTCTAATTACTTTTAAGTAATTCGAAGAACATATACTATAACATCATTAAATATATCCTTGACAGACTTTTATAAAAAGTACATGTACATGCATACATATTTAGTTGTTAAAAGGATGCATTTTTTATAACATTGGGTATTTGAATTAATTCCTTCGTCTTCCAGTAGATTGCCTTGAATAGTAAGGATATTAATTGTTACAGAAATGTTTGCAAAATAAAAGTCGTAAAAAGATTTTGTATGACTGAAATGTTTATTTTCTGATATTGAATTATTTTACTGCTAAAAATCAACAAAATAAGATAATCCGGAGTACAAAAAAATCGTACATGAAACATGGTCAACTAGAAAACTAGATGCCATAATAACATCAAAGTAATTTTTGGACTTGCGATGTCTAATTCTTAATCCTATTATACATAGAACACCATTTCCTTATCTCCTTAACACGTTGAAGACAGCGTGACAGTTTCGTAAGATAACACTGGTCTACAAAAAACAAAAAATGTTCTGGCCTTTGAATAAAACTATATGGAATACTAATGATATAATGATCTTGATGCTATGAATTAAAATCCGTTTTCAGTTTTTTTCCTTCAAATTTTTTTATGGACGTGGAAAATGTTTCGCCTAAAATATAGTAGTTATGTCAATATAAAGGGTACGCCAAATATTTTTTTTTTTTTTTTTGAAAATGCTATAAAAAAAACTACTGAATATTTTCAAAATTTATTTTTTTATTTGAAAGTACAATTCTTCCGGTTAATAATGGAAAATAAGTTCATTCAAATGGCTGCCTCGGCTGACCATGCAGTAGCCTACACAATCGGTCCAATTTTTGAGCACATTATCGATTGTGTGCAGCTGTATTTCACCAATGGCTTCACGAATATTGTCCTTTAAAGCGTCAATTGTCTCTGGCTTGTTGGCGTAACACTTATTTTTGACGGTACCCCACAAATAATAGTCCAATGGTGTCAAATCGCAGCTCCGAGGTGGCCAAACGACATCAGCTCTGCGGCTGATAATGCGATCTTCAAAAACAGCAAAACATAGAGTGTAGCTTCGGCTGTGTGGCACGTAGCGCCGTCCTGTTGAAAGCAAATGTTGCTAATATCCTCCTCTTCAATTTTTGTGAACAAAAATTCGTTCAACATGGCCCGATAACGATCGCCATTGCTCATTTTCGAAGAAAAATGGCCCAATTATGCCTCTGGACCAAAATCCGCATCAAACAGTGACTCGTCTTGGGTGTATCGGCTTTTCAATGTATGCGTGCGGGTTTTCTGTGCCCCAAATGCAACAATTTTGCTTATTTACATACCAGCCAAGATCAAAATGAGCTTCATCTGAAAAGAGGATTTTTTGGCAAAATCGGCATCTTCTGTAAGTCGATCGCAGGCCGACTTAGCGAAGCGTATACACAATCATATTCGTTCAGCGGAAGGATAAAACTAATTATCTGTTAAATCAGACATGAGCTAAGTTTACCATTCACGATATAGGCACTAGTTGAAAAAAAACGTTATATGACGGACCCTTTATTTCTTCATAACTTGACCGATTTTATAAAACATTTGAATAAAACTTTTTGTGTTTTCAGCAGTTTCGGAGTTATGGAAATTAGAGCAATTTTTTTTTTTTCAAAAAGTCAAAACAAATTTTTCAGAATGAAAATTTTACATGTTAAGCACTTGAATTAAAGCTTAAAATGTTGAAAATAAAATTTGCTGATTTTGTTAAAAACTAAATGCGGGTACCTATTTTGACCAAAATTAGCGAAAATATTTTTCCCTCGAAAATTAGTGGATATTTTTTTTCTTTTATTTTCAAAAAGTTATAAAAAAAATTATTTGAATATAAATTTTACATTTTAAGCATTTAAATGAAAGCCAGATATGTTGAAAGTAAAGTATCCCATAAAAGCAGGTGCCTAACTTTGACAAAAATAATTTTAATACATTATTAGGAAACACACAAATATGATGAAAGGAAATGTCTGGTAAGAAACCATATACAAGCATATATGTATGTGTTTTCTAAAAGATCTCCTGAAATCGAGAGAGACTTCTTATTTAAACAAATACCTCAAAAATCCGGGTGCAACAGCTGATGCAGATTATTACTTATGGCGAGCAGCGAGAAACCTTAAAAGCTGCCACGTTTGCCCAGAAGATTAATTCTCTTTATATTTAATGCTGTTTTGCCTATGCTTGGAAAATATCTCTTATCTACACGATTCTCAAACCTGACAAGCTTGATAAAAGAGTGATGTCAACAAACTTAAATTATCCAATATATCCAAGTTGTTTAAACAGCACTAATAAAGAAGCTGATTCAGATATTAAGAGAAGGTGAAGATATTCCAAATCATCAATTTGAATTCCAACAAACACATACCTTTTTAAAAACGTGTTTTTATGAGTTCGTAGATTGTAGATAAAATATAATAAATTCTGCATTTGGTTTTAATTTCAAAATCCTTTATTCAACACAGTTATGTGCACCACTGCTTGTAATCTTTTTACAGGCAATAACAATTTTTATTTTTAATTACTCTGTCTGTTTACAACTTTGTTAACAACAACAATTACTCGACAGATCTTTCTTCCTCAAGATCTTCCAACCCGATCGTAGTTATAACTTAGGTTCGATCACAACCTTTTCAACCAGAGGTTATCCACACTTAACTCTCTTTGCTGAGTTAGCTCCAACTAAACTGGTTTTTACTTCACTACTAGCGAGTTTACTCCTTACGCCAATAACACATTCGCTGTATTAACTTTACTTAAACTGCCATTAGAACGACATTTCTCAGGCGTTCGACAACGTATGGCATAAACTGAGACATAATTTACCATCAAATTTCTGCGAGCTTTTACAGAGATAACCTAACTGGTCGAAAGTTTAAAGTTAAGGAAGTCGATCATATTAGCGAACCTGAAATTATCAAGGCCGGGGTACACCAAGGAAGCATCCTGGGGCCCATTGTATATCTGATAAATCCCAACATGATGTAATACCCACACTTCGACAATTCTAAACATCCATGAAGACCGCAGTAAGCATCTTGGATTTTGCATGACCATATATAGAGCAGCTGGAGGATAAAGATTAATGACAAAAAACGTACACACGTGACATTTACTTTGCGTAAGGAGTCTTGCTCAGCTATTAAAATAAACAACCAAATTGTTTCCACAGAGTTCTGAGGTTAAATATTTGGGAATACATCTTAACCGCCGGCTAACATGGAAAAACAACATACATAGATGACAAGTTAATCCAGATACAAATAACGGCTAGCTAGTTTTGTGTGATGCACGAAAATTAAATGTATAGGTCCATGTAAACTTAACAAATCTAGTTTTTATCTCGAAATAACTTTAATATTTGTATTAAAATCGATGAAAACTAATGCACACACCCAATAACATTTGCACAAGAGAACACTTCAGACAACAGCACACAATATATTCTTACTTAAAAGCTTATTTTCTAATTTTTTATTTTTCTTCAACTATTTTTTGCAAAATAAATTCAAAGCAAAAACTCAGAGACAACCATAGAAATTTCAACAAAAAACAACCACAAGATAAAAGCAAAATGAATAAAAAGATATCAAGTGCTTTTAAGGTGGCTGTCAGGATAGAAGACAAGTAAATTATGGCATTTTCTGCATACAGTAAGGCTTATGAACATGAATTTGAATAACAAGTGGGTTTATTTTACAAATAAAAAAACAATTTTTTTCTTATTTTTTTATTAAACAAACCGGAAGCAACGTAACTGTAGTATGTATTTCGAAAAATAGACGGAACCAGCAAATGCATTTAAGTGGTGAAAAAAAGTAATAAATTAAATAACAAGATAATGAAAGAAAAGGAGATAGGGAAAGAAAAAGTGATCAGGTGTATTTTATTTCATACTCAGCCGGTACAATTTTTTAGGAAGTGCCCTTTTGGCGTATGTGTTTATTGCAGGGATTCGAATTATGTGGTATAAAACATACTTTCCCGCATTATGTGTAATTAATTAGATTCGCTTTTTGAGTTGATAAAACTTTAAGTGCTGAATGAGAGTTCTGTGGCTGCTGAAGTGCATGAAGCAGTCAATTCACGATCCGCTATCCTGCTCAAAATTTGTACTCCACAAATCCTCTTTAGCTTTATAGTTTGCTAGAATGAAATCGAATAAAGTTTTTTTTAATAAAACTTCCCTGAACTGTTAAAACATCGATTGTAATCCATAATTTGACATGTTTTCTTTTAGTTTTCATTTTATTTTCACAACTCTTTGAACAAAAATTGCTATAAATTATGAAATTGAAATTTGTTTATAAATATGAAGAACAGCAAAATTCCGAACATTTGATTACGAGTAATTTTATAATTTCGCAGGAATTGATTCCACTCTGAATACAGAACAGGGACGTTTATGTACATATATTGTACTTTGTATTTAAGAAAAAAATGTTTAACAAATTTTCCCAAAAAATCCAAAAACCCCTAACCTCAAATGAACATTTTTTTAACGAAATTTCTCCTAATTTTGAATTAGAACCCTAAATCTGGCAGCCCTGCATGTGAGACAGCTCGAGTCAACCAACATTTGATTGTTATAGTTGAATGCGAATTTCAGCGAAACTATTACTCATAGACAAAACGCATTACGTACGGGATATAGTTGAATTTATATCTATAAAATAAACAATAATCAATATTTGAACGCAGTTTTGTCTGTCGATAAGCTATGTTTTCTCCACTCTACCACTTATTCATTAGTTTTAATAAAATTGAAGTTTTAAATTCGAATTATCCCATTAATATTTTCCCATGGTGATGCAGATATAATTTCTTTTTTAATTTCCGAGAATGCTACATAAATCACACGCGGCTTTGAAACTAAGCCACATCAGCAAAAACTTTGGCTGATCATTTTTTTTCTCAAGTAGTCTTTTTTGTTTCCGTCATTCATCTATAACAGTTTTTCAGTGCTATGTAGTGAAATATTTCCAAAAAAGTGCATTTTATACTTTTCACTCATCATTGATGTGAATTTTACTATATAATGGTATTAAAAGACTTTCACGTTTTTGTAAAGTGTATTATTACTTCCTATTAGACTTTCGTCTACGCTCTAGTAAGAGCTATAAGTGTTCTTGCTTGCTTGCTATTGCATAAGTAATGGCCTAGCGTGTTTATTGGGGAACCTATGATAAATTGTAGATTTAAAAATTCGGAGAGCTTTTAGTATGCTTCCAACAAATAGGTCAGTTTCGACTTCTAGGCTTTTTTATTTTTTAAGCCAGTAACCATTAATTAAAATTTTGTTATGTTAGTAAAAATTATGAAAATTTTATATTTATCTAATTATACAATAAATGGTTACCCTATAATATAAGATATGCTATGTTTATGCATTTATGCCTCTATAGATGATACTTGTACATCAATTAAAAGTGTATGCAAAGAAATTATTTGTGTCTTGAAATGAAACTAATTAAGGCTCATTTAAGCATAAAATGCTTTTAACAGACAGAAATGCAGACAAACAAAGAGACAGACGAACACTTTTCATAGATAATTACGAGTAATAGTTTTTGTTTTGCTTTCATAGAATAGGCAGACAACCTGTTGCCTATACAATTCTAATTGAAGATTAAATTGAATTTGTAAACTTTTCTTTTCAGGTTCCGCTATTAAATGTTTCGTCTGCAATAGTCACAAAGATGCAAATTGTGCTTTAGATATGCCACCAGATAATCTACTTAAGGACTGCCAAGAGGATTATTCTTCACGAGGTCGTGGTTTCCCAACTTATTGTCGTAAAATAACACAAATAATTGAATTTTCAGTTAATAATTGTAAGTAATTTTAAAATTTTAAAAAAAAAGTATTTATTTAATTACTTACTAATTTGTCATATACTTCTTGTTTTATTTTTTTTGCTTCTAAGTACCACCCGATAGCCGTGTCATACGTACCTGTGGCTTCCAAAATCAAACCTCTAACAATTTTTGCTATCAACGTGCCGGTTTTGGTGGCCGTCAAGTTGTGTGCTCCTGTGATACCGATAATTGCAATGCTGCCACTGGTCTGGGCGTATCATCGGTAGCCATAGTCACTTCATTATTTGCTGCTGCTGTTGCATTTTTGCTGAAAAATTTCGTTTAATTTTATTTAGATTTTATTTAAATTGAGTTTTTTTGTTTTTGTTATTGTTATGATTTTTTTTTATTAATTTCTTTTTATTGTTGAACAAAGTTTTTTCTCTTAAAGCTGATTTCATATCGGGTTTTAGTCAAGCTAATTTCTATCCTAAAGGTGAGAATATGTAATTTTTAAATTGTTGAAAATACGAGACTTGTTTAAGAAATAAGATGAATTTTTATAAATTTTTTAAAACATTTACTTTTTCTTTTGTCACAAGTCTTTGGCACCTTTTTGACACACAGACGATGTAGTGTGGTGTCATCTATGACTATGGGTAATGTAGATATTGAGGAATCCGATGGTCTTGATGTTCTGGGAATGAGAATTCACTGCGACTTTCGTATGAATGTGCCGCTGTGGTATGGTAGGTAAGACACCCGCTTGCCTACCAGAAAGTCAAACCATCTTGAAAAAAAGTGTTTTTTTTTTTCATAACATTAACTAGTAGCTGGTGATGAGTATTACTACTATTGAAAACTTCTCTAAATGCATTTGCCGTTCGGAGCCGGACCTACAGTCAATGAGTTTAAAAATATAATCGGGTGCAGCTCATTGACTGAGAGAAATCCCTATGTTCCTTCATGGAATGTTATGGGAATTAATATATAACTATTCGTGGGAATGATCACATATGTATTTCGAGTTTTGAAAGAAGCATTAAAGTGCCTCGATTACTTTAGACGGTTTAAGAATTGCTTTACGCCTGATCTGATCTCCTTAATACTTACAAGACCTATGTTCGAATACAAATATTGAATACAACTCTCATCTATGGGTCGGTGTTTCAAAGCCAATTTTGGAGTTTCTCGACTGCGTACAGACGAGAGCGAAGGTGCTTATTATTGACGGTAGGTTGGCTAACTCTATCGAATGTGGCGTGTGTTATATTTTTCGTTATTGATACTATAGAATATGCTCTGACGAAATATTCTTGATTATTAATAATCACATTAACTTTTGTAATGCCCATATTTCTTGTAGAGCGCATCCCAGCGTATCATTACAACACATTATAAGTAGAATTCAGAAAGTTTTCCCTGCCGCTTACGACATGAAAAATTTAAGCCGAACTTTCCTAAACACGACTCCATCTTTCCATCTTCACACAACTTAATTTTCTAGAACTGGCATAATGCACTGCGCGACTAGGGTTCGGATTCCGAGTACCATAACGCCGTCACCGACCAATTGAATAAAATAAAAATAATCTAAAATTCATACTATTTTCTTAAACTAACCTCGTATTTGAACATTTAACCAATGTTGTAAAATATATATTAACTCAGCTTTGAATTTTTTTCCAGAAATACTAAAACAAATAAAAAAACCAAAATCCACGAATTAGCAGATATGTAAGGTCCCTTCTAATTTTAATAAAAATTTTATTTTAGTTTTCTAAGGGGAAAATTTTTTTGTTACTATACTAAATACACTGAAAGAAATGTTCAATTACTTTATTCCATTTAGAATTAAAGCAATAGAAAATGTTTTTATTTGATAACGGCTAGAAATTTTCATCGGAGCAAGATTTTCTTTATTCTTTTTGAATTACTCCTTTCTTTCAGTGTATTTTGCATGTATAAAAGAAAAAAACACAAATTTTAATGTCCTGACATAATAAGCTTTAAATTAAGAGAAATAACAGTTAAAAGTGTAAAGAGGAAATATTAAAGCAAGTATTGTGCTAAATTTAAAATCCTACAAAATACAAATGAAATGAACATTTTTTAGTATTAAAAAAACAATTTTTATGAAATTTTTTTTAAGCAAAACATGAAATGCAATAAAAAGTAATTCCCCCTAAAAAGTTATACAAATGAAGCGCCATGTGAAGATACATTAAAAAAAGGAAGAATATATTGTAGCCTACCGTTAAAACTTTTTGAATTTAAATAAAAATTTAAATTTTATTTAGTAAAAAATAAAAAAACAAATATCTCTTTTAAATTTGTTATTAAATATATAAATATGATACAAGAACTTAAAACAAAAAATAATTATAAAAAACATTTTTTATTAAGTTTAATTAATCTCAAAAATGAACAGCTGGATACCGAAAAATAAAATAAAAGCAAATTCAATGTCCTTAAGAAAAAATAGAACAAAAAACATTTAATTTATAAATATTAACAAGAAAAACGAAAGTAACATTTAGATTAGAAATTACATAGATTGAAGAACATTAACATAAAATTTAAAAAAAAAACAACTGCTTTAACAAAAAAACAAAAACTTTTTAAAATAAATTTATAAATGAAGCCTAAAAGCTGTTAAAAACTGAAAAACGTAACGAACACTGTAATTTAAAAAAGTTAAGAATAAATCTTATTACAAGAACAAAACATCATGCAAATTCACAAAATCAATAAATTTTAGACATTAAAACGGATTTAAAGCTGAGTGTGTAATTATTTTAAGTAATTTTCTGCAGTAAATGTATAAACAAAATAGTTATTCCATTTAGTTTCCTTTAACAGAGGTCCTAGAAAAACTTACTTAATACCAGTAATAGTGCTGTTGTGATACCGAAAAATAAAACGGTTTGCAGACAACCCTGCCGGCTAATACAGTAAGTACATAGCTCACACTAATAAGTGTTAACATGCATTCGTATTTCAAACAGACCTAACTTAACACCGCTAACTGACCCCCATATTAATAAAAATTTATTTTATAAATCGAAAATATTTTTATGAATATGGGGTTAAATATGTAAATCAACTAGCGGCACTATAATAGGTGTCTTATTGTCAATAAATAACTTCATAGACCTGTCTCGCTTGAGTTTCTTCTTCTTTAGTGTTACACAACCTAGGGATATAAAACCTTTTTCAAAGGAGATGTCAATAAATATTTTAATATCTCTATGAGTAACATACTTAGAACGAACTTTCGATGATATATTGCTGCAAGTAGCTTCATGTCCAGGCATTTTATTAAAAATTCGCTGCCAGCCTTGAGTATACTCGCATACTCGTAATGGTAACGTGTTACTCATTGCCAACAGGAGTATTATTGCAATACTTTCAATATAAATATTATATTATTACATACTTTACGAGGCCTGCCAGGATTTCTGCAGCCCTACGGATTCCAGTAGAGTGTTTGTCCCGCAATATTGCCAGATCGCCTTCTCAATATATGGCCAATTCATGCCCATTTACGTTTGTGGGTTTTGAATTCAATTGGTCTACGGTTAGTCAACGAAAGTAATTGGTCATTTATGATCAAATTCGGCCAGAAGTATTTGCTTTAAGCACTTTTTGGGAATTACGGCTAGAGCTCCAGGCGGTAAGACCAAACTGAAGTATTGATTTCAGGCTACGATTAAAAATTTTCAATTTTGTATCGGTAGATAAGTTGTTTGCACTCCATATTCTACGCAGAGATTAAAGTGCATTTCAGGTTTTGTTTATTCGGACCACAATATCTGCAATAAAACCACCGTCGGTACTGCCTAGATATGAAAAAGTGTCTACGTTATGGATTGTCTGCCCGTCGAGTGTGAGTGATAAGGTATTGCTAGTGGCAATACGCATTAATTTGGTTTTTCTTGTGTTGATTTTCAGTCCGACTTTTTTGCCGTTTTCAGATAGAGTGTGAAATTTCCTTTGTATATCCTCAAAATGATGAGGAAACAAACAAATATCATCTACGTAGTCTGTATCATACAAGACTCCTCTCATGTTTCGACGGATGCCATAAGAATAGTGTCTGGGCGTTTGTCTTCTGAACCACACAGTCCATAATTATTAAAAACAGTATGGGAGACAGAACACAAACCTGTTTCACTCTTACAGTCGTTTCGAAGGGAATACATCCATCTTCTCTGTGGTGTACTTTGTCGCTCTTTGCACCCGTATATAGCTCGCGGATTAGATTTATAATTTTCGAAGGCATGCGAATCCTGCGAATCCCACAGCGCTGGTCTAAATACGGTATTAAAGGCGCGTTCAAAATCAAAAAAAGGAGATATAAGCTGCTGTTATATTCCATGGTTTTGAATGATGATTCGCACCGTATTTTTGTGGCATGCACAAAATCCTCCAGACCCGAATCCTTTGCCCATCGCGAGATGGTTTCCTCAGCTGGTGATATGCGATTTAGTATCAAAGTTGATAACACTTTAGTAAATGCACTCAGCATAGCCTGAGGTGTCCCTTTTTCGGAATTGTTCATTATTGAATTATCTCGTTATCTGCCGTCGAAATATAATTTAAGTAGTGAAATAAAACGTGTTTAACAATGGGAATAATCTCATCAAGTTATTGTTAATATGTCTGCATGTGCAAACATCTAAAATTCAAACAAGGTGGTCAAAGTAAGACAAATTTTAGGTATAGTATAGCCGCTTTAACTAAATTATAGATACATTCAATGTACGTTGATAGAGCTTAATCCCCTAAAGGCTTATTGTTTACGTTTTTACAATCATTCAATCAAATGACAGATGCTTGTAGAATCTAATTTAGTTTATTATTTAGTATTATTCTTTGCAGAAAAAGTGAACTATGATAATTTATAAAGCCTAGTAAATAAGTAACCAATAGCAGCACATCAGACTTGGTAAGACTGTCTGTAAACATTGGCACCGTATAAGAAAGCTTGCAGATTTCCAGAGAGTTATTAATTAACTTAGCAACTCAAACTTTTTAGTATTTGCGTCTACAGCCGTTCAGGATTTACTGACAACGACTTTTGGTGGATTAAATCATTGTGAAATAAAACCATTGATTTTCCTTTTCTGAGGGAATAAGACAATTTTAATAATGGAACCAACCGAAATGGAATGGAACCGACACATAAGGATAAATAATATTAATCAAAATTTATAACTTTACAAAAATTTTGAGAAATTTAAATACATAACGCAAAATAAAAGCATTCCTTATACATTTTGACCTCTAGTTTTGTCCTGCAAATAGAATTAAAACAATATTCAAGCATTTCCAATCCAAATAAAAAGAGATAAAATATTTGGCTTTTCGAATTTTTCCCTAATGAATGAATAACAATTTTGAAAACGTAAATAGAGAATAAAATAAAGTTACTTCTTAAAGTTCTAAGCTCTCTTAATGTATAAAATATATATCTTAAAGAATATCTTGCACTTTAATGTCCTTGATGTAAGTGTTTTTTAAAGAAACCCCCTCATATGAAGGCAGCAAACAAATGAAAACAAAATTTCATTGTAATAAACATATTAATAAGAACACAAAATGAATACACTTTTTACTGACCAACTGCCAAAAAAAAATACTACAAAATAAACCAAATACAATGGAAGCAAAAAGTATAAAAACAAATTTTTTTAACAAATGCATCGTACACCTTATTAATAAAATGTGTGGGGGTGGGTGTACACATAAAAATTAAAATTAAGTAAAATTTTTACAATAATTTACATAAAATTTTTGTTTCTATCATTTTTAGGAGTAATTTATGAAAATATAAAAATTTATTAAAATCAGCCTCAATCAACTCACTCATTATTTATTTATGGTAATTGTAGTTTGTCTCACTAAGATAATTTCTAATTTAACAAACAAAACGCTACAAAATAAAAGAATATTGTTTTAGTTTAAAATAAATCTTGGAAAAATCCTCGAAAATTGCTCATACAGAGTTATGCATAAAATAAAACAAATAAAAGAAAACTCTCTCAAATTTATCCTTTAAAATAAATATATAATTGTTAAAAGTAAACCAAAAACAAAAACTAAAATAAGTTATAAAAAATAATAAAGAAAAAATATGTATTTCTTTAGTTAAAATTGTAAGAGCTAATGAAAATATTAATAAAAAACAAACAAAAAACAATTAAAAGAAGTTTTTTCTAGTGCAAAACCGGAATAAACATCACTCCGGCAAAGTAAGTTTTTCTTTTATTTTAAAAATTGATATTTAAATTTTTCGCTTTGAGATCATAACTAAATTTCTTCTAAGTGAACAGAAAATTGTTTTTTCCAGTGATTGTACAATAGAATTAACAACCGTTAAGGAATATGCAACAACACCAGCTGAACTGAACATGCTCTTTATGTTGTGCATATTCATTTTTCGGAACATCGACATAAATTGTAAAACTTAAGGATTAATGAAGACTCGAACTCGGATCTTCGGTTCAAACAAAAATATTTAAAAAATTTTGAAACAAAAATTAAATGAATTATAAGCAACAATAAGCAATCACTTTATATATCGTCATATTAAATCCAAAAAACCCTAAAATACAAAAAATTCATAATCGACTTTCTGACTGATTATGACTATGATGATCATCCGTTCTGCATTATATCGTATCAATCTAATGTTTTTTTTCAACTAGTGCTTATTTCGTGAATGATTTGACAGATAATTAGTTTTATCCTTCCGCTGAACGAATATGGTTGTGTGTGTTCAGATGAAGCTCATTTTGATCTTGGCGGGTATGTAAACAAGCAAAATTGTCGCATTTGGGGCACAGAAGACCCGCACGCATACATTGAAAAGCCGATACACCCAAGACGAGTCACTGTTTGGTGCGGATTTTGGTCCAGAGGCATAATTGGACAATTTTTCTTCGAAAATGAGCGAGGAGTGGCCGTTACAGTCAATGGCGATCGTTATCGGGCCATATTGAACGAATTTTTGTTCACAAAAATTGAAGAGGAGGATATTAGCAACATTGTTGGACTATTATTTGTGGGGTGCCGCCAAAGATAAGTGTTACGCTAACAAGCCAGAGACAACCGACGCTTTAAAGGACAATATTCGTGAAGCCATTGGTGAAATACAGCTGCACACAATCGATAATGTGTTTAAAAATGTGTTATTGGCGTAAGGAGTAAGCTCGCTAGTAGTGAAGTAAAAACCAGTTTAGTTGGAGCTAACTCAGCAAAGAGAGTTAAGTGTGGATAACCTCTGGTTGAAAAGGTTGTGATCGAACCTAAGTTATAACTACAATCGGGTTGGAAGATCTTGAGGAAGAAAGATCTGTCGAGTAATTGTTGTTGTTAACAAAGTTGTAAACAGACAGAGTAATTAAAAATAAAAATTGTTATTGCCTGTAAAAAGATTACAAGCAGTGGTGCACATAACTGTGTTGAATAAAGGATTTTGAAATTAAAACCAAATACAGAATTTATTATATTTTATCTACAATCTACGAACTCATAAAAACACGTTTTTAAAAAGGTATGTGTTTGTTGGAATTCAAATTGATGATTTGGAATATCTTCACCTTCTCTTAATATCTGAATCAGCTTCTTTATTAGTGCTGTTTAAACAACTTGGATATATTGGATAATTTAAGTTTGTTGACATCACTCTTTTATCAAGCTTGTCAGGTTTGAGAATCGTGTAGATAAGAGATATTTTCCAAGCATAGGCAAAACAGCATTAAATATAAAGAGAATTAATCTTCTGGGCAAACGTGGCAGCTTTTAAGGTTTCTCGCTGCTCGCCATAAGTAATAATCTGCATCGGCTGTTGCACCCGGATTTTTGAGGTATTTGTTTAAATAAGAAGTCTCTCTCGATTTCAGGAGATCTTTTAGAAAAAACATACATATATGCTTGTATATGGTTTCTTACCAGACATATCCTTTCATCATATTTGTGTGTTTCCTAATAATGTATTAAAATTATTTTTGTCAAAGTTAGGCACCTGCTTTTATGGGATACTTTACTTTCAACATATCTGGCTTTCATTTAAATGCTTAAAATGTAAAATTTATATTCAAATAATTTTTTTTATATCTTTTTGAAAATAAAAGAAAAAAAATATCCACTAATTTTCGAGGGAAAAATATTTTCGCTAATTTTGGTCAAAATAGGTACCCGCATTTAGTTTTTAACAAAATCAGCAAATTTTATTTTCAACATTTTAAGCTTTAATTCAAGTGCTTAACATGTAAAATTTTCATTCTGAAAAATTTGTTTTGACTTTTTGAAAAAAAAAATTGCTCTAATTTCCATAACTCCGAAACTGCTGAAAACACAAAAAGTTTTATTCAAATGTTTTATAAAATCGGTCAAGTTATGATGAAATAAAGGGTCCGTCATATAACGTTTTTTTTCAACTAGTGTTTATATCGTGAATGGTAAAACTTAGCTCATGTCTGATTTGACAGATAATTAGTTTTATCCTTCCGCTGAACGAATATGGTTGTGTATACGCTTCGCTAAGTGGGCCTGCGACCGACTTACAGAAGATGCCGATTTTGCCAAAATATCCTCTTTTCAGATGAAGCTCATTTTGATCTTGGCTGGTATGTAAATAAGCAAAATTGTTGCATTTGGGGCACAGAAAACCCGCACGCATACATTGAAAAGCCGATATACCCAAGACGAGTCACTGTTTGATGCGGATTTTGGTCCAGAGGCATAATTGGGCCATTTTTCTTCGAAAATGAGCAAGGTGTGGCCGTTACAGTCAATGGCGATCGTTATCGGGCCATGTTGAACGAATTTTTGTTCACAAAAATTGAAGAGGAGGATATTAGCAACATTTGGTTTCAACAGGACGGCGCTACTTGCCACACAGCCGAAGCTACACTCGTTGTTTTGCGCCCTGTTTTTGAAGACCGCATTATCAGCCGTAGAGCTGATGTCGTTTGGCTACCTCGGAGCAGCGATTTCAGATCGTTGGACTATTATTTGTCTGGTGCCGTCAAAAATAAGTGTTACGCCAACAAGCCAGAGACAATTGACGCTTTAAAGGACAATATTCGTGAAGCCATTGATGAAATACAGCTGCACACAATCGATAATGTGCTTAAAAATTGGACCGATTGTGTAGGCTACTGCATGGCCAGCCGAGGCAGCCATTTGAATGAAATTATTTTCCATTATTAACCGGAAGAATTGTACTTTCAAATAAAAAAAGAAATTTGAGAAAATATTCAGTAGTTTTTTTTTATAGCATTTTCAAAAAAAAAAAAAATTATTTGGCGGACCCTTTATATTGACATAACTACCATATTTTAGGCGAAACATTTTCCACGTCCATAAAAAAATTTGAAGGAAAAAAACTGAAAACGGATTTTAATTCATAGCATCAAAATCATTATATCATTAGTATTCCATATAGTTTTATTCAAAGGCCAGAACATTTTTTGTTTTTTGTAAACCAGTGTTATCTTACGAAACTGTCACGCTGTCTTCAACGTGTTAAGGAGATAAGGAAATGGTGTTCTATGTATAATAGGATTAAGAATTAGACATCGCAAATCAAAAAATTACTTTGATGTTATTATGGCATCTAGTTTTCTAGTTGACCATGTTTCATGTACGATTTTTTTGTACTTCGGATTATCTTATTTTGTTGATTTTAAGCAGTAAAATAATTCAATATCAGAAAATAAACATTTCAGTCATACAAAATCTTTTTACGACTTTTATTTTGCAAACATTTCTGTAACAATTAATATCCTTACTATTCAAGGCAATCTACTGGAAGACGAAGGAATTAATTCAAATACCCAATGTTATAAAAAATGCATCCTTTTAACAACTAAATATGTATGCATGTACATGTACTTTTTATAAAAGTCTGTCAAGGATATATTTAATGATGTTATAGTATATGTTCTTCGAATTACTTAAAAGTAATTAGAATATGTTTTAAGTAAATATTTTTATAATTTTTGCAAAACCGACTTACAGAAGATGCCGATTTTGCCAAAATATCCTCTTTTCAGATGAAGCTCATTTTGATCTTGGCTGGTATGTAAATAAGCAAAATTGTTGCATTTGGGGCACAGAAAACCCGCACGCATACATTGAAAAGCCGATATACCCAAGACTAGTCACTGTTTGATGCGGATTTTGGTCCAGAGGCATAATTGGGCCATTTTTCTTCGAAAATGAGCAAGGTGTGGCCGTTACAGTCAATGGCGATCGTTATCGGGCCATGTTGAACGAATTTTTGTTCACAAAAATTGAAGAGGAGGATATTAGCAACATTTGGTTTCAACAGGACGGCGCTACTTGCCACACAGCCGAAGCTACACTCGTTGTTTTGCGCCCTGTTTTTGAAGACCGCATTATCAGCCGTAGAGCTGATGTCGTTTGGCTACCTCGGAGCAGCGATTTCAGATCGTTGGACTATTATTTGTCTGGTGCCGTCAAAAATAAGTGTTACGCCAACAAGCCAGAGACAATTGACGCTTTAAAGGACAATATTCGTGAAGCCTTTGATGAAATACAGCTGCACACAATCGATAATGTGCTTAAAAATTGGACCGATTGTGTAGGCTACTGCATGGCCAGCCGAGGCAGCCATCTGAATGAAATTATTTTCCATTATTAACCGAAAGGATTGTACTTCCAAATAAAAAAAGAAATTTGAGAAAATATTCAGTAGTTTTTTTATAGCATTTTCAAAAAAAAAAAATTTATTTGGCGGACGTTTTATAAAACAGTTCTATATTTGAAAGCCTTGTTCTGTATATATTGTTCCTTAGGAAAAAACATTAAAATATTCTGTAGTTTACTTACTGTACAGAAATTGTTCTGTATTTGCATGCCTTAAGCCACCTTTTAAAAATTAACGTACCGGGTCTCTGCCTTAACACTGATTTAAAATACCAACCATGAAAATGTCGTAGCTCTAAAATATGCACAAACAACATGAGTTGTATTTCGTTAATTTTTTCATCGTGATATCGCATAGCCAGGATTTGAACATGGGGTGAAAGGTTCTATATATGTAAGCATTTTGATTACTACGCTATGCCACCCACTTGTATAACATCTAGATTAGTCAAATATTGCTACGTTGCAAAGGTCCAGTCACTTTTGTACCTGGGCACTGTGGGATAGATGACAATGAAACAGCGGATGCATTGCCTAGATAAGGTTCAGTGAAATTCTATTTTGTTCCGGAACCTTACTGTCTACCACTTACTACCATCCTCAATTTAATCAAAGATTGCAAAATTGTCAGATGTTTGGAACACTGGAATGCTCTACGGTGACTTCGCATCGCTCTAATGTTCCCATGTGTGGCAGGCCAGATTTGAAACTCCTAACTACAGGTCATTGCGGACTGAAAGAGCATCTAAAGAGTATTGCGGTCACAGACGTTGATGTTTGTAGACTGTGCCACAGGCATCAGAGACAGCGGAATACATATTGTGTGAATGTGGGGTTTTTGATAGTTTAAGATGGAAATGTTTAGGGACACATAGGTCTCATTGGGTGACATATCTACCAATTTGGTTTCAGATCTGCTGACGTTCATTAGGAAGGCAACAGATGTGCTGAACAAGTTATAGACTGGAAAGGGGCAAAATAGATCCTAAGAGTCGTAGTGTCCTCCAAAAGTACCTGGTCAGAATAATAGTTGTTGTTGGTTATATACTGCATTGCTTATCATTTTGGTTTATAAATTATGGTCACCCTAATCATACGCCGTACGGCAGGTATTATAATAAAAAAGTTTTCCTCCACTCAGTTAATCCTATCCTACATGAGCTGTTGAATTTATCTAATGGTAATGAAAATTAGATCTTATGGTTAAAATTATGTTTGAAATAGGTATTTATTTCAATTAAATATACAATTTTCACTTTTGTTTCATTTTAATTATGAACTTATTATGAAATTATGAACTTGTAAAATAATTGGAATCATATTTAGTAATATTTTAAAGTATTGAATATTCAATTTTCAATAACCCGAATAAACATCAGTTGATTAGTATGTTTAAGGATTAGAACAATTGAGACATATACAAATTTTAATAACCCCATATTCATACAATTTAAAATTATTCTAAAAAGTATTTATTTTAAATCTATAATACAAAATATTTTTAAAATAGATCTCAAAAATATTTATTTTTTATGAATATTGGGGTATGTCTTCTTTTAAATATGTAAAATAAATGTTTTATAGAAAGCATTAGATAAAAGTAATATGACTAAGTTGCTGGCTCAACAGCTTTGACGGATTCATTGCCATGTTTCACACGCTTCAAGGCAATATAACATTTTTTTGTAGATAAATTATGATAGCCCACTGGCCCCATATCACAGTCGGCACAAATTAAAAACTTTCGCTGATCAACGGTATTAGAGAATCCGATATTTTCGAATGTAAACATGTCATCGACAATCCAAAAGTCCTCCAACGATTCTGTCTCAATTTTTGTAACGTCTTTGGTATTCTTTTGGTGCATTAAAGGTAGGTCAAACTAGGAAAGAAATTTATAATCCGTAATAATGTTACTATTTAAATAAAACTTGTTTATTTCCATTATTCATACACACTTGCCCTTTCTCGTAAAGACCCTGCTGGTCTCTTAATATAAGGGAATTACAAAACTGGCATCGTATATTTTGCTTATTTTTATTGTTGCAGATTTCATTGGCAAACACAAAATCATTTGACATGTTTAAAAAAAAAAAAAAACAGATTATTAAGTTCTATAGATTTCTCTTAAATTATGAAAAAAATTTGTGCTAAATTGCTAAAAGTAAAAACAAATGCTGGTTCTTTTTAAAAAATTAAATGCACAGTGAATAGTTAACAGGTATACAATCAAGTAATTTTTCTACTGTTGATTGTAACGATGTGGCAACAATACTTTTAATTTAAAAAGTGATGCCAAGTAGTAAGCCACATAATGATTTATTATTTCAAGCAATATCACATAAAAATTATATCATAAAATAAACAATTATTTACTCGATAATAATAAATTTTAAGGATAATTATTCTATTTTACACTGCTAACAGTGCATTCATTTAGTTAAATTAATCCCAACACATCATAATTCACAATAGCTGTTATGGCGGGATTTTTTAGTTATAAAGCCACTGTTTAAATAAATGTCAGTAGCTGCCGCCATATTACTTTAAATTTAATTTCATTATAGAATAAATTTCATACGGCTTTAAAGACGCTAAATTAATTTAATATACTTTCTTTTTAATATTTACATGTTTTATGTTTGCAAACATTCGGTTTAAAATAATATATTTTATAAAGTTTTAATAGTGTCATTTGTTTTCTGATAATAAACCAAAAGCGGAAAAGGAAAAAGACAGCCACCAATTGGAAGAAGACAACAAACACAAGAAATCCAAGCCATTGTAAGACTACGAAAAAAATACAACAAATAATTTCCTTTTCCTATTAGTCTTTGGTAATTATTCTCTAAAGCAAAAAAAACAGAAACAGAAAACCATGAATGATCAGCAAACGCGCTCAAAAAAACGTAAGTACTTGTTAAATACATTAAAAAGTATCAAAAATTTTTATCCTCGAAAAATTAAATCAATTATATAAAATTAGTAATTTATATTTATAGATTTTGAGGTTAGAGAGAATAAACAGCTTTGGTAAAAATTATAGTGACAAAGATCTGCAATTTTTTTAATAATTAACTATATGTAATGTTAATACATTTATAAATGGGTGTAAATAGTAAAAAAAGCAGAGAATTTATTATTAAAAAGTCGTATAATAAACAGAACAGTACGTAAAGCTTTGGATCCTTTTTCAAACTTATGTATTTGAAAATGACTGTGGCCGTCAAGTCCTTTAACTTTACGCAACAATTTTTTTAACAGAATTACTCTTGCAAGTGTGTCTATCTATATAAACGCTTTAATAAAAGTTCGGTAACAGTTTTGAAAAAGTATTGGCCTTGGCCCAAGTAAGCTCTTTATATGCATAAGCAACAGTTACAAATTTGGTAGAAATTGGTCTATAATCAGTCAATTATCGACATCTAATTAAAAATCGAATAAAACTAATCGTGACTTGAATGGAGTAGCAGGCCAAGTGCTATTCGTCAAAGTTCAATCTAAGCAAATAATTTTTAATTTTTGTTACCGTTAAGCGAAACTGTATCAAGTTTGGGACATTATTATATGGGTGATAACCTAAACTTTAGGCTAAAAGGTCTTATGCAGGCTGTTATTTTGAATTAAATTAAAACGGTTAAAAATTACACCTGTCAGACAACTCGTTATTATCTACCTCTTTTCCTCATAAGCTTTAACTTTACTTGTTTTTTTAATAATTATTGTTAGAGTCTAAGATTCTCCTTGAGAAGTAATAGAAATGGTTAATGCAGATACCTGTTTTTAAATTTTTAACAGTTACTTTTACTTAAACGTGTTTTCACAAATGGTTGTAACGAAATTGTCTTTTCAAAACTTAAATGCCTCACACCCAGATAAACACACATATTTTATTTTATATTAAAAGCTTTTATTCGTCATGAGAAACAATATAGTTGGTGTATAAACGACATTTACAATATCATTCTTGACTATTATTTTATCCAACACTGCAATGAAGTCATGTTTTTATTTTTAGTAGGCTTTGATTTTCTAATTCAATAAATTTTAAAATTTGTTCAAAAAAGCACGTAAAATATTAGGCAACGGTCATAATACGGGTCTTTCCAATAACGCCATTAACAACTCCATTAATCAAGTTTTAAATCAAAATCTCAATATAACTCCACAACTGATCAATAGTAACGGCACTACTAGCGTTAACAATCTTATAGTAACTGATACGACTGGTGGTGGTATTTCATCTTTAAATTTACAACAACAATTACAACAAATGGAACGTATACGTTTGGCCAATATAATGAATCAAGGTACGAAAAAAAATAATTATTTAATTTTAAATTGATGTGCAATAATTTTATTATTATTTTTTAAGAAATGCATGCTTTATGGCCTTATGGTACAGCAACATTTTTATCACCTATGCTACCAGCACATAATATGCATTTACCCTATGCATTAGCTGGAGCATTACCTTATGCGGCTGTGCCTATTTATCAGAACTTAAGCAGTGCAAATCCACCGCCATGTACTTTATCGCCTATGTCTTCTTCATCAAGTACTTCCTCTTCCGGTATAACTACTAGCGCCAATTACCAGCAACAGCAACAACAACAACAGCAGCAGCAACAACAACAAAATCAACTTTTACAACAACATCTTTTACGTTCTAATTTATCGTCTAACAATATTGCCACATCGACCGGTACAAACAATTTGGGCTCATCTAATCAGAATGGCCTTAACGATTCCAATAAGATTAATATTCAAATTGGTTTGCAGTGTGTCTCACAAAATACACCGCTAAATATTAACGCCATGAACGATAATTTTGCAAAAGTTAATTTATTGAACTTTTGTAATTCGACTTTGCCGATGGGCGAAAAAGATTGTAAGGGTGAGTTTATACAGTTGAATTTAATGATTTAAACATACATTTACGTGGTTTTCAACAATTTATATATACTAGTACATTGAATTATGTCAGTTTGGAAGCCTATTGTGAATTTTTGTTATATCCGTTTTTAAGGGTTGCCATGAGTCATATACACATAAATTTCCTTAACTTTCGGAATAAATTAGAGACTATTAAAAACTTATTATATTTAGGTAGTTGTACTAGTTTAGGTATATTATTTTATTATATTATTATTGAATATACAATATCAGCACTTTTTGAATAGAATAAAACCGGTGTTATTTCTGCATAAAAAATTTATTTCTGTACGAAGAAATAAAAGCCAAAAAAAATAGATGAAATTAATACAAATTTAATGGCATATGATTTTATAAGTATCTTATTTAATTCGATAAATGCGAACTACTGGATATCCTATATTTATATGTTCTTGGTTTTTTTCTTCGAAAAAGTGGCTTCATTTTTGGTACGTGTCTTGCGTAAAAAGAGATTTTTATCTCATACTTTGCTTTATTGCGAAAACAAAAGAAATCAGTTAATTGTTGAAACAAATTTCTAAGTGTAAACATAAAGGCTAAAATAACTTGTTTGAAATCATATCTTCCATGTATACACTTCTTGTAATTTTGTTTCAATATTATTTCCCCATTTTAGATCACACAGTAATTTTTGCATTTTTTTCGATCGATCATGTTTCTAGACTTAGCTTTTAAAATGAATGTAATTTCTGAGAAAGATAACTACGGATAATATTACTTTAGAGGATAACGGTTAAACGCTTTAGTCTTGAAAACACCGCGTATTTTATTGGCTTTGTAAAATGTTTAAAAGTGAAGAAGGATGCATTCAAATACTTTGACATATTTTTTGAACGATATTTTTCTATTTTCGAATTTTTTTTATTTTTTTGCTAGTTCCAATTAAATATCTCATCGAAGACAGTAAGTAGTTTAGTAGACAACGTTTGATAACGTTATATATAATATAACGTTTTGTATTATAGTAATATGTGCATTATTCTTATGTAAGAAGTCAATTATTTTCATTATTTTTATAATTTTCTAATTATTAAATGCTTTCTTAACAAATTTTACAAAGCATAACAAATTTGGCAACCCTAAATAGTTTGGTATCTTTCAAATTCAAAAGAAATGTTTTTCTTACAGAATCCAATTCATCATTACGGAGTTCTCCTGTTTTATTGTCGTCTGAGTAAGAACACTTAACTTTAAAAAGTTTATATTTTTATGATACTAATTAGAAAGATTTCGTTCTCTTTTAAGTGATAGTTCTACTGTTATTGTTAGCGGAGCAGGTGGGGATGCTACAAATTCATTGTCACCAGGTAGCAGCAGCGGTACTGTTACTTTGTCGCAAGCTAAGTTCAACGAATTAACTAGACTGGCCTTGAGAGGCAGTGAAATAGCAGAGAAACTAGCATATACGCATCGTAATCGGCCTTGCTTTAAAAAGATAGATAGTTTGTGCGCACGCATGAAGCAGGATCTAATACGTCCGGATGGTGTTTTGCCTAATATTAATTCTCAGGGTATAGCTTGGGCTGTAAAGGATTTCATATTCGTTTTTACACGAGTCATAAATGCGTGGATCATAATCAAGGGTTACGTTTATAACACTCCTGAGGGTTTAAATAAGGTTAAGTCAGCTTTAAGTCCCGATTTTGCAGCTAGTTTTGCCGCTTGGCAAGATACCACTATGGATTTTATCGAAAACTTAATCAAATCATTTGTAAATCTGGATAATCTTGTACAATCGCAGAAAAATGTCTATCAAAAGTCCGATACTACTACTAACAACAATCGCAATAGCAATAACAGCACAACCACTACTCCAATCAAAATATTACAAACGGGAAATCCATTCTTGGAGGAGTCCTTTGATTTTCTAAATACCTCAAGTGAAAAATGTGCTCAGAATTCTTTAAATAAAAATTATATTTATACCATGGTTGAGGATTCAGAAGGCAGCCAACGCCAGGCAACCGTTAATGGCACCTATTTCAAGACGGGCACTTATAATCCAATCAAAAAGGATACACTTTTATCGGAAGAAACTACTACAGCCTTAGCCTCAACTCATTTATTTACCAGTACCACTACTGCTGCTGAAAACACTGCTTTGGAACAGTATATAGATGAACATCTCAATGAATTTTGGTCACCCGCTGTGGATATTGATTTGACAACTGCCACTAGTGATGATGCTGTAACAAATAATGCCGATTTTCTAAAGCTAAAAGAGAATATTGCTCCGAATTGGTTAAACTATGATTTACGCGTTTTCGAACAGCATCTTAGTGAATTTTCAAATGATTTTGATCCCAATGGACCACCTCGTCCATTGGGCAAGGATCTTATTGAAAAACTAAACGTCATGATAGAACGTTTGAATTCAATGAAAACGGTTGATTTCTTCTTTAAAATGCAATTTACTAAAAATTATGTAAGTTTTTCAATTCAGTTTTAATACTTTCATAATAGGCATATAATGACTATATTTAATTTTTAGTTTCCAGACTTTGTTGCTAAACATAAAAACGATTTTATGGACATACGCTCAATTATATTTAAATGCCAAGTGGGTGGTTACCATCATATATATGAAGTAGTTCATGATGTCAAAAAAATTATTTACACAGCAAAAGAGTTTTTAAAGGTAAGTGTAGTATAGAATTTTAATTTTGTATTTAATTTTTTTTTAAATCTATGCAACTTCTTGGGATTTTAAACATACAATTTTTGTTTAGCTCATACTTATATTTTCGATTCTGTTTATTTTTGGAAATAATTTATTGTAGTTATTTAAGTATTGATTCCTTAGTTTACTAATGTAAGCTTACAGCTAAAAAGCAACCGATATGTTTTTATAAATTTTCTGTAAATGCATTTCAAAAAGAATTGTTAATCTTTACGTGCTTTAAAATTTGAGTTTTTTTTTACTTAAAAATGTTAGGCTCATGATAAAGCTTTTGGCTTATCAATATCTAAAAAAAATAACGATTTCATTGTTAGTAGAAAAGAGTGAAATAAAGACAAGTTTATGTATAGATCAATACAAAAGATTAACTTTATATCGGAATGGATAAAGTCAGCGTGAAAACCATTTACTCAGGAGTGTCAAAGAACCGAGTCGGTTTTGCTTTCTTCATTTTTGTAAACCAATATTGGATTAATTTGGTGTCACAAAACCAAATCGTTTTCTTATTTTCGAAATGAAATAAAGCTAATGTTCGAAACTGCTGTATTTACATTTGTTTATTTAATTACAATTTGTAGATAAAATATTAAATTTATTTGTTGAAAATATTGCATGCCGTTGTGGTATTGTAGGTAAGACACCCGCCTACCAATCCAGTGTTCATTGGCTCAATCCCAGGCCTGATAATATGAAAAAAAAAATTTCTACAGCGGGGTATCACCTCATAACATTAGCTAGTAACTGGTTATTAGTATTCCTACTATTGAAAACTTATCTAATGCATTTGACATTTGGAGCTGTATAGGTATGTAGATCCCTTTCAACAAGTCTAAAAACGGTATCGGTTGCAGCTCATTGACTAAAAGAAGTTCATGTTACTCCATGGAATGTTATGGGAATAATTTTATTGAAAATACTACATATTGCTGTTTATATTAAAATATAAATGAGCATTTCTTATGGTTTAGACACAATAAAACGTTATCTTTTCCGGTCTAATATTCGTTTACTTTACGCACCTGTCGCAAGCTATTGGTGTTTTTTGCTCGTCCACATTTTATTCAATCCAGTTTTCCCCTTTTGCTTATTTTAAAACATCTCTAACAGCTCTAACAATACTCATTATAAAATGTTATGCCTTTGGCAAAATTTTTAACACTAAACACTTTTTTTCATACATTCAATCAGACCATCAGGGCGAAATTGAATGTAATCTAGCCACATCCAGTCATATTACCGTTTTTTATGTTTTATGATTGATTACAGAGAGACATTTATTATTAGTTTTACCGGTCAAATGACCGGTTATGATACATTTATAATCGTTTAATCTTCTGTGCCTTATGTCGATGATCGCAAGATCTCTTATCATCTGTTTAGCTAAATTGTCTTCAATTTTGCTCAGACGGTCTGAGCCACCCACATAGATTGGCCTAACAGCAATAGGCAAACCTTTATCAATTCATTACTTATATTCTGCTGGTCATTAAAGGAGTTTATATGCCTTATGAGTTGAGTTTTCATATTTATCCATATATGTCATACATAAATTTGGACATTGTATCTATCTGTGCAAAATTTTGTTAAAATTTTACTTTAAAGACATCATTGAATTGGGCTGCATTTTAGCACAAGTTATTTACACCGTACAAAGTTTGTAATCGATATAGGCCAAAACCCGATTTAAATCTATAAGAAATTTAATTAAAAATTAAACAAAAACAGGCTTATTATTTTGTCATAGCCGATTTAGTTATTAAATATTTTTATTATTTAATTATTTTTATGCTTCCATAAAGGGTTTTTTGTAAGAAAGACTGAAAACATTCCCCTTGAATAAGTTTTTTAAAATAACGATTTAAATCGGTCTAATTGAAAAATGAGCATGTACTGAGTTCTTTATTTTATTAAAGGCCATATGGGGCATGTAAAAGCTTTAATAGACTTTAAATCGCTTTACTCTGATGGACATATAACACAAATGTTATTATTAATAGAAAATCGCTATACCTTATTCTAATAAACGAAATTTCAGTATTCCAAAGTAACCTTGCGTTTCTGAGTTTATCTAACAAGTAGTATATTGAGGTCGGCGATTTGTAATAGTAGTATGCTTTGAAATTTTTTTAATAATTAAAACGACGCATAACTAGTTTTAAAACTCAAAAATGGTTAAATTTTTTTTAAATCCCAAAATAAATGATCATAATCACACTAAAAAGTAAGTGAATTTCATTTTCTTTACATCGAAATTTTATTTAAAAAAGATATAACGCATTAAAGTTAAGGTCAGGAAAAACAGTTATTTTCCTTTTTTCTACTTTTCATTATTTTCGATAAAAACTTTATAATATTTATAATAAAAACTGTATTATTTTCTTCCAATTGCAATTTTCTTTTATTTAAAAATGCATTTAAAAAACACGATAGTTTTGTTACTCCTAATGCTATTGACTAAAAAACCCTAATTTATATATTTTAGTCTTCCTTCTCCTAAATATCGATAAACGATCATAAATGTGTGTGTGTTATCATTCCACAGTACATAAATTCTATATAAAAAAGAAGAAGTTCACATAGCAATTTTATTCATAGAGTAGATTTTATTAATGGAATTGTGTTGTGTGGTTAAACAAAAATAAAAAAAATTAGAGGCGTTGGCATATTTCGTATTTGTCTTATATTTTACACATAAATAGAAATAAAAAAGTATTTCGCAAAGTATTATTATTTAATTATTAATGTTCTCGTGAATAATTAGCAATAAAATATAAATAAAAAGTAAAAGTGATCATCAAACAGCAACTAAGAATACTGTGTTCTGTGATGTAAAAAAAAATCGAAACCCCCTTTAAGAAGAAAATTTCTGTCGAGAGACAATAAACTGGATTAGCAACATACCATTGCCGTAGAATCCCATATACAACAATCAACATAGAAAAACGCAACCACCAGCATAAAGTTAAGCATTTTATTGTAAAGCTTCTCGTTAACAAATAACAATACCACCAACAACCGTCGTGTATATATGAGTGGTTGCGCTGTGCTACCTGTGCAAATGAAAAATTGTGTACATTGTGAAGACGGCAGACGTTGGTTGATATAAAATATTGTAAAGAGAGAAAAACTATTTTTCACGTTTTCCCTATAACAAGAGTGTAATCTGTGAGAGTGTGTGTGTGTTACATATTTCAATTACGCTTGCGTGTGGAGTTTATTGATTGATCGGTCGCATGTTATTAATATTTTCATAAAAGGAATTTCATTGTAATTAGGCAGCCAAGTGGTAGACCATCTGTTATTCAAAAGTATTGAAACAACGCGTTAAAATGCATCATCATCATCCTCATACGACTGCATCTGCGTCAGCAAATACAAATTCTGCAACAACGCAACCACCCACTCAGCGAAGACGTAAGAAACGTCCTAATTATGGTACACGTACTGTGGAAGTACGACGTGGCTACAGTGGTTTTGGTTTTACCATATCTGGTCAACAGCCATGTCGGTTGTCATGTATAATACCCAATTCACCGGCCGATCAAGCAGGTTTGAGAGCTGGCGATTGCCTTATTTCCGTTAATGGCCTAAATGTTTCTAAATTACCTCATGAAACGGTGGTACAATTAATCGGAAATTCTTTTGGCAGTATACGCATGCAAATAGCCGAACATTATTATTCGGATAGCACAGATGAGGAGAATGCAACAGGTTCGCCAGCCATACCATCACTTGGGCCATATAGGCCACGTTATGTATACCACAAGACCAAACAGCAACGTTTAAGAAATTCTCCTATGAAAAAATATGAAAGTCTTCTACCCTTACCCAGAACATCGCAACCATCTAAAAAATTTCCCGTTACTTTAAAAAAGCCCAGCAGCATAGAAGTTAACCCAACAGCTATTAAACGTCCCTTAAGTGAAGAAATAAAATGTTCCATAACTCCACCAAGTGTAGCAACAACGTCCTCTTCCTCTACTGTGGCAAATGTTCGTGCAATGGTAAGGGCTCCATTAACGAGCGCCGCTTTAGAGTATAGAGCAGTTGTAGGTTATTTGGGTACCATTGAAATGCCAAAGCAAATTTCACACAGCAGTAAACTGCAGACTGTACGCTCCTGCATACGAAAACTGCGACAAGAAAAACGCACTCCCTCCACAGTTTTAATGGTAATATTGCCAGATTGCTTGAAACTTGTGTCAAATACAGGTAATGTTTTGGCCACATATGCTTCATCACGTCTGAATTATGTCAGTAGCTCATCAGAAAGTGAGAATCGTTTCTTTGGCCTGGTAACCAGCGCTGTTCATACAACTGCACCCGAGGAAAACGACGATGAAGAAGATGCCATTTTAGCTATTTCCTCACATTCATCTACGACAGATCACATAAGCATATCAAATTCGTGTCATGTTTTTGTTGTGGACACCAAACTCTGCGAACATCATCAACACGTAGCCAAGGCACAAGAATTTCGTATAGAATGTACCAAAGATCCTATAATGAATTCATGTTTGGAGTTTCCTAATAATTCCGAATATGTGGTTAATCTTATAAGAAGCATGTACACCATGCGCATAATACCACCGGCCACACAACGTTCAATGTCGGATGATCCCAATTTTCATGGAGGTGGACGTCATAATGCCACAGCTCATTCGCCTCAACCTAGTAATCATAGTGAAATTTCGACAACTACTTCGAATTCAGATTCAGGCATTGGCTACAACAATGACTGTTCTAATATAACTGATCGTATAGTAGTAGTCGATTTTCCACAACATTCTCCAGCGACAGCTAGAGGTCAAGCTATGGCACCTGCTTTAAATGTTGGCCAAAGACCTCTTAATATATGCCAACAAGACATTCAAGAGAATATAGCCACAACATCATTGGCGGCCAACAAACGTTTGACAGTACGGGCTATGCCAGACCCTAAAATTCCCTATAATTTAAATAGTCCCGGTAGATCCTTAATAACATCTCGGTCTTGTGATGATGTGTTGAATCTCTTAGAGCAAGAATCGGAAAATTATAATAATGACCCAGAGAAGTTAACGTCACTCCCACAGCAATGTTATGCCTCTATGGATGATATTTCCTTACATCCGCAACAGCCACTCGAAGAAGAAGAACACCGATTTCTGAAACCCCTTAAAAAATGCGAAAAATCGGCGGAGTCCTCACAATCCGAAATGGAAGAAAACCTCGTTAAGCAACCAGTTATAAAGAGCGATGATAAAAAGGTTCTAAAATTACATGTAGTAGATACCTGGAATAGTCTTCAAGATTTATCCTGTCAATCCGCAGAAGTTATAGAAACCCCCGATAAACTTGCCAGCACTCCTGACTTGTCGAAAATTGATACCAATAATACAAGTTCTCCTTTCGAAAGAGGATGGATTCAAACTTCTTTACGAACTCCCAGATCAGATAAACACACTCTGCAATTTTCTCTTACACCTGAAACCAAATCAAATGCGAAACAAGAAAACCACCAAAGTCGAACAGGTTCATTAACTAATAGCGATATGGATAGAAATTCATTAAATTTCGGCAATTCATCGAATGATTTAACTAAAACGCTGCCTAAAGGACCCACAGCTTGGGCCTCGTCAATAGAAAACTTGTTAGCTGATCCGGCAGGCATAAAGTCGTTTGCAGAATTTCTAAAACTTGAATATGCCGCCGAAAATATTTACTTTTGGACTGCATGTGAACGCTTTAAGAATATCGAAAATATAGCCGATAGGCAAGCAGAAGCCTTGGCAATATATACTAAACATTTATCAAATGGTTCTATGGAACCCGTCAATGTTGACTCTAGAGCTCGCAGCTTAGTAGAACAAAATTTAGGTAATGCCGATAAGGATTTATTCCAGCCGGCTCAAAAACAAATCTTCAATCTAATGAAATTTGACTGTTATCAGAGATTTTTAAAGTCCGAGCTGTACAAACAATGTCTACAAGCTGAGAAAAAGGGAAAACCGCTGCCATATACGGGAGAAAACTTGGACGAACTTTTGAAAACGACAAATTTTTCCGAAAGTGCCTCATCAAAGTTAAAGAAATCGGCAAGCAACGCCGAAGAGGGGCGCCGACGTAGAAGTCTACTACCTTGGCACCGGAAAGCTAATCATGCGAGAACTAAATCCAGGGATAGAATAGCTATTGAAAAGAATGAAAACACTGCTGTTACTAATTCGGCGCCAAATACGAAGTGCCATTTGAATATAAGTGACAATATTTGGAAGCAGTCAGCTTCTATACATGGTTCCAAATCATCATTAGCTTCATTTGAGGCTATACCGATCGGGGAATTAAATTCCAATTTTTGTCGTGTTAAATTTCCTGACGGCGCCACTACTGTGACCCAGCTAAAACCGAATGAAACTGTGGCTCAATTGGTGGAAAGGCTATTTGAAAAAAGAAGTCTTAACTATCAGTTCTATGATGTTTCTATCACTGGACCAACACTAAAATCTGTAGACTTACAATCTCCTGCTCAAGACCTTTCAAGAAAAGAAATAGAAATTGAACAGCGTGTAGCCTTTAAATTGGACTTGCCTACACCCAAGGTAATATCAGTAAAATGTAAACCCAAAAAACAATTATACGAAGTGGTTAGACCGATCTTACAGAGATACAATATAAATCCAGAAGTGGTTGAAGTGGTTATGAGAGATACACAAGAGAAAGTGGATTTAACACTGCTTGTAACGCATGTCGATAATCAGCGTTTACAGGTGGTACTGAAGAAAATGTACCCACCTCTTCCCCAGGAAACTCACAGTAGAAAACTATGTAACCAGTCGAAAAATTCCATTGTAAATGGTTTACAGACTACTCAGTCGGCATTAGATGAAATTACAAATAAAGTCTTCAGCGATCTTATGGAGGTTAAAAACCAGGGTGCTGTGGCAAAAACAACATTTGATCAAAGTTCTTTGAAATCTGACGGATGTCCTTCAGAATCGTCATCATTCCTTAAAAGCATACGCAATGAAAAAAAACTGGAAGAATCAAACTCGCCAATGACGACCCCCCAACAAGTAAAACCGAAGAAATCTTTGCCAATAGCTGTTGCTGCAACCTTAGAATGTAAACTAGCATTGAAAGATAAAATAAAAGCAGGTGTCAAACAGCAATTTCCTATTAAAGTGACCGAAAAACAAGATGATTTATTGGAAGACCTTAAACGAGCTCAGCTAGCCCGTTTAGAAGACCAAAGAGGAACTGAAATTAATTTTGAATTGCCTGAGTTTCTTAAAAACACCGAAAATTTAAACAAATCCAACTCATCGTCCTCAACTATTTCCCACAAAAACAACATAACTACGAATAGTGAAATTTCGTTAAATACAACGACAATAACTTTAGAGAGACCACCGCAACCAGCCCCAAGGCTTTCTATAATTAATCCCAACAAATCTAAACCACCGTCTGTATCACCTAGTAGAGTTGAACTTGAAAATGAAAATTCTTTAGAAAATATAGAAGACTTAAATTCATCATTAAAAGGGCCGCCCCCATTGCCGCCAAAACCGAAAGTGTTACCTATAAAGCCTTCAAATTGGGGTGTTAATATAAGTCAACACACTAAAACATCTCCATTACTAACGCCCACACAGCCCTCTACAGGCAAATTAACGAATGCCAATGTAGCTGCCATATCTTCAAATAACGTTATTGTGCCCAGTGCTCGATGTGCATATTTAGATCAGCCTAGCAGTAGTTTTGTTTAAAAAATTATATACAAAATTAAAACTAATAATTCCTTTACGAATGTATGCGTATGTTTGTGTATAACAAATTGTATGTTTATAACATATTTGTTTAATTTGTAATTATATTTTATATCTTAACATATATTTGATGTATATATATACATATTTATTGTAAAACGTTTTAGGATTTTGACTCTTATACTATATAATATACCCTAGCACCTATTTTAAAATTTATATACTCATACGTATAATTTTAAAAAATCGTATGTAATTTTATATAAAAATAAATATTAACCAAATTTAGAAAAAAAAGATTTTACTTTAAAATAACAGTTCGTTTAAAGTTTGTTTAGATAAATATTTAAAATAAATATATTTTTGTCTTATCCATTCAGAGATTTTTTCCAATTGCTCATTTTTATTAAATATTATCCATAATGGATTTTATTTACTTGTAAACACATACATATACGTGTTGAATCTATAAAAGAATTATAATTCAATTATTTATGCCCATTCATAAAATTCATTCAAAAGTCCATAAATAGAATGAAAGTATAATTGATGACTGGCAACTACAAAGTGTGTAAATTTCAATTATCAATTATATGCGTACAGTATTGAATAAAAACACATTGATTCTTTGTACATATATAAAATATGTATATCAACTAAAAAGGGCAAATTACTCAGAGTAAGGCCAAATAAGAGTTTCTGAATTATTTATTCATCAAAGGAAATAAAAATACAATATGTATATGTAGAATTTTACACGTTTTTCGTGAATCAGAAAGAATCGAACAAATTGATTGAAAATATATTCACCACTATTCTGCGTTTCGATTACGTCTCCGCATTCAGTTTTTTTTTTTTCGATCGAAAAGAATACAATAATGTTCTCAAAAGCATAGTGACGTATGGAATAGAAACAGAAAAATAAGCAAATTGTAATAAAAACTCAAAATGTTGTGCATCCGCACTATAGTAAGAAAAGACATCTTGTTTGTCTTTTTAATGCAAATGAACAAGATTTATATTTTTTAATTTTTTTTTATGTATATTTTCATTTTGTTTTTCATAAAAATAAATAATATACGAGGGTGGATTGATATTGAAGCTACCTAAGTAGGAAAAAAACATTTTTTTTCAAAAACCATTCATTTCTCAACAAAGTCTCCTTTTAGCTCAATACACTTTGTAAGACGATTTTCCGACTTTTTTATATCATCTGAATAATACAATTTTGGAACTCCTCAAATATATATATATATATATATATATATATATATATATATATATATATATATATATATATATATATAAGTGTTTGAAGACATAAAAACCGGTTTTTTATCCGTAACTCAAGATTTTTGAGGTTTTTCGAAAATTTCAAAAACAGATTCTTGTTGTACTCGACATTGCTTATCAGAGAAGTAGTGTCACTTCCAAGGTATTTTTTCGTCGAACCGTGTAATCACCCTTATTACGGATCTTGATGTTAATGAAGTTATTCTCCCTTATTACGGTTATCGTGTAGAAGTCCTTTATCGACATTTTTGTAATAGACTTAAAAACCGTAATAAGAGTGGATAACTTCATTAATATCCTATATATATTATAAATTTTGCAGGAAGGAATCTGTTTGTTTAATATGAACAAGTACTTTATACAATATTTAATACATATGTAAAAATTTATTTATATATTTTTTAGATTAATAATGATACAAATTTACAAAAATCAATTACGGCCTTCGAAGTTGAATTTAATAAATTATTAAGTGAACCACCATTCGAAAATCTACCATTTGATCATATCAAAGGTGATCCAAAAGATTTAATTTTTAATTGTTCTGCGAAATAATTTCAATCATAATCGTATTAAATAATTACTATTCACTTAAGTATTTTTTTTTCATATTTGCTTTGTGTATAATACAAGATACAAGACTTTAAATTCTCTATTAAATATATGTATGTGTGTAAGCTGTATAAATTAAATATGTGGAGTAATGTGTGTGTGTATGTGACTAAATTTTAATAATATTTTCTAAACCGTAATTTTCTATTGTCTCTGTTGTCCTTTGTGTAGTATGTTCTCTTCTGTATGTTTAAATGTGTTCTTTTTCTTTATTGTAATTAATTTAGTAATAATTTATATATTTAGTAAGTTTTTCAAAGCCATACTTCTTTCTAATGTTTTTTGTTTTAATGAAAATAAATTTGTATTCAAAGTGTAAGAAATTGATTCCAAAAGAAAAAAGTAATATAAGAAAATTTAAACGTTCATGTTATTGATTATAATCTACTAAAATTTTAACAATTTTGTAAAGAACAATGTGTGTAATACTAAAGCAACAAACAAAGAAATGTTTTGATTATTTAATTTTTTCAAATCTATGCAAATAAGTTTATATGTATGTATGTTTATAAGTTAGTATTTATTTTTTGCATTTAGTATTTCTTTAAAAAACAAAACAAAAACACCAAAATTTTTTATTTACTTAATACTATTCTCACATTCAAATTTACTAAAAATATTAAAATTTAAGATAAGTTATTAAATATTTTAAGTGCTATTTTAAAAGAAAATTTAACTTTTTTAACGTTTTAATCTAAATATTGTAATACTAGTTATTTTTAAATATTTTAATATTTATTCTATTAGTGTTTTTATTTAAAATTGTAATACGTATACTAATTTTATTTTTCCATTCTATAATGATATGCTCTTACAAAGATATTTACAAATATGTATTAGTGTTTGTCAATGAAATTTTTATGTTAAAAATGGTATCTTAACTGAACTGTTAATATATAAATAAATTGTTCGTTTGTAGTTTTACACTTCTTTGTTTTTATCTTAATATTAACTTCTTCCTTAGCCACGCAAAATAGTGTTTTTATTTTTAAGTCTCAAAGCAGTCTTTCTTTGTCAAGATGAAATCCATGATTTCATTAAAAAAGAAAACTAAACAATTCGCACCAAAGACGCTAGGAATATGGAACTTTTTTTTTAACACTAGAAAGACTGGTAGAAGGCATTTGATCCATTTTCATATTTGACTGCCAATATTATTTTCTAAATTAATATTTCTTGTCTTTTATTAAAATTGGATCGAATTTAATTTTAGATCATTCCGTTTTATTGAAGTGTTTCAAACGCAAATCAATAGCACAATTACCTAGAAAGACGGATATAGGAGTCATTTGGCCGCCCATATATCATTTATCAATTGTATTTCTGAATTTGTTCATTACAAAAATCATCAAATTGATGCTAAATCGTTTTATCCAATAGCTGTGAGCTGTGTCTGTGAGCGTGTATATATCATGTCCTGTGGTTTATAGTAAAATAAAAGGGTCTACAACAAATTCATTTCATTCGGTCTTGTTATAGTATTACGTCGGATTTTTTTCTAACTTCGATCGGTTTGGTTGAATCTACATGTGAATTGGACGTTGATACGATTGTTTCTACTCTAGATGGTGTTTGGACAAATATTTATATCTGCGGAGACAATAATTGATAAATACCTGGATAGCATTGGCATTGTTAAATTAAATTCCAGGACTAACGGATGGCTAATTTTACGTAGGAGTTGTTTATGTTGATCTTAGTCTATCTTGTGATAGTCAATTTCCACACTGGTCGTAAAATACCGAAAGCTTAATTGGCTTTAATAGAGATCTGAAACATATCATCGTTATTGGGGGTGTTTTAGCGCATTGCCTTATATCTATCAATATTGTAAGTAAGCTCTGCAGAGATTTAATTTTAGCAGACATGTGATTATAGTTGTGTACTTAGAGGTAAATATAATCGACGTATTCCAAACTTTCTTGGTCTTGTGGGGTTATTATGTATTTCGATTCCAAATTTTAAACCTTTCGAAAGGAATTTCCTATTGACTAATTTCCGAACGTTTCAAGGTATTTACCACAAATAATTTTTGTAGATAATACTACATAAAACAATTTATTTAATTTGTTTTTTCGTTTCGAATCGAGATATATAATAACCCCCTTGATTAAATCCCCATACAACGATAACACCAAGAACTATATTGAAAGGAGCAAGGATAATATGCATGCCAGTCCGACTGCAGTTGCCACACAGAAGTTATTATCCACATCGCTGAATCAGCATTTTTTTGTAAACGTGTGCGCAACTAAATTGGATAATACCCCTATTTTGTGCAAAAAAAATACATGACATCTTTTTGTATGATGTGTGAAACCGCCATACGTAATTTTTTTGGGACTTAGCTATCACAGTAGAAGGTGTCTGTTTATCCTTTCCAATTTATTTTTTATTAATTTTTGTAATAATTTAAAACTGAATAAACAATTTTTAAATTTAAAGAATAAATTTTGCGCTCACAATATCAATTTCAAATGAATTGGGTAAAATGACCAATATTGACATTTATCGACTACTCTTGTATAGTATTTGGTACTACGTTTTTTATGCGTAAGGAAATACCGGCTGATTTTGCAATAAAATATGGGTTTTGCTAAAATGATACTAAACATGCTATTGATTCAAACTTATTTTTATATATTTAAATAGAATAAAAGGTGTAAAATTGTAACATTTGTTTTTATTTAAATTGTTTGCTGCTACTACTGTTGTTTTTGTATTTGGCATCAGGCTGGTTTTGGAGGTAGAGTACATGTGTACCTATAATACCATACAACAGAAAAACTTGCTTCACTTGGACTTAAAAAATACAGGATGTTGAAGGAGAATGTTTTATATTACAATTTTGCATGTCACTGTACGTCTGGCTTCAATATTTTTTCTAAGATGAAGTTAGTTTTGTTTTGCGGTAGCGGCTCGAATTTATTGTAAAATAATTGCTTATACTAGTCTATTCCGGTTTGACTCAATTAAAGACATGGGTTTGGGTCTGTTCGTAAACACAACACTGCGCTGCATCACGACGGCAAACGTTTATCACAGAAAATAAAATGATGCAGTATTAAAGCATACAAATTTGCGGTAGCACTACCTTTTATTTGCATAAACAAATTTTGAAGTAAAATAGTGAATTTATGCTGTTAAATATCATGATGCAGTGCTGTAATGCATTTACGAACATGCTATTCCTCTTGAAACTCATCCTAACTAATAAGAAGCAGCAAAGAAAAGTTAAAAGGAAATTCATAGAATAAAAAGATAAAATCTTACATTTTATAGCTCATTTTCATAAGGTAAATTAGTAAAAAGGCATGAAGATCTTTTAATACAAATGTCTTAACATCATTAAACTTGTTCTAACTAATTTTTAGAAATTTTTAATCTCTTTTTATTGATAAGAACCTTGTTTTTAATTGCAGCAGTGCACAAACACACGTGAACATGTATTTCGAAATCATAAAAAAAGTAAAAGTAAAAGTAAAAAGTATATTTTGAACTTTATATAACTTAGGGATTTTTGGATTTCATATGACGAAATGTATTCTGTCTTTTTTTATTAAAATTAAAAACAATTTAAAACTCCATAAGCACATACATAGATAAGTTTTAATTTGAAAGGTTCATTATACAATATGTGCCTATTTACGAACATGCTAACCAAAAGTAGTGCTGCCGCAAATTTATATGCATCAATAGTGCATCATTTTATTTTCTGATTTAAAAGTTTGTCGTGATGCAGCGCAATGATACATTTACGAAGAAACCCTATTTTTTTATTCCTAGAAATTTAAAGATTTTAAATAATTTAGTTTTGAAAATTTTATATATAATATTATTATCGTTCTCACTTTTTGAGGAACAAAATCAAATACTTCTTTTTGAAATTCCGCATTTCCAATATAAAGAAGCAATTACTAAACATAAAATTAAACATATTAGCAAAATTTTATATTTTTATATTACAATAACTTTTAAACAATCTTTAGTTGTTTTTAAATATTGTGGAATAAAAATACTTAGTTAAAGACTATTGTACATGTTTGAGGTATAAAACTACGTTTTCTAATTTATTAATATAATACAATACGTAGCCTAAAACAAAAACAGTCTCAATTCAAAAAGTTTCAAAATAATTTTTTTTCTAACCAATTCATAAGAACAAAACTCGTGTAACTACTGTAAAAAAGTATTTTCAATCACAGTCTTTAACGGAAAAATAACTAATTTGGCTGTCTTTCTTCAATTAGTTGTTTTGCATGAAAATCAGAAATATGCTGACTTCCATATAAAATTCGTATACAGTAATATGCCGTATTTAGACTTTGTAACGTTGCAACGTAGCCAAACAAATATTTATCTATTTTGAAGTTATGGAAAATTAGTTAATGCGTTTCTAATACTTGCCGTTGTAGTTTTGCAACAGTGTACATTCGGGTATGTTCTGTAAACAGAAAACGAAACAACAGAATTACTTAAACAAAAATATCAAAATATTGACACCCATTCATTTTTGTATATAGATAGCTTTTATCTGGTGTGCTTTCTGTAATACCTGCTTTTTGGCTAATGTGGAAAGATAACGTTGTTTTCATTGTTGCCGTTCTCCACACATACAAAATTCAATATTTAGTATGAATGGAAGGCGCACACCCACTTATCTAAGTCACACTTTTACTGGCTGATGATGTGTATTGTTCACGACTTTGTTCGAAACTTTAGAAACAGTTCGCAAGATATACAGAAATCAATATTTACCGTGAAGCTATTTGGACCAAATATTGAAATCTCAGGATATATGAAATGTATATTACATCAATTCACTCGAATTCAAAAACATACAAAGCAAATATTGTTTTGGAAGTCAGCCATATTTTTGTCTCTTCTAATTATTTTTAGTTTGAATTTTTTGAGTTGTAACTATTTGTAGTTTAGTGTTCGAATTAAAAAATATTTTTAATTATTAACAGTTTTTGTTTATATTGTTTTTAACATTTTAGATTTAGATTGTAGTAACACTTTATTCTTCTTTTCGAAATTCTTCTACACTAATATGTTGAGCTTGTAACATACTACAGAAGAGAGAATTCGTATTTTCAGTCAATTCGTTTGGTGTGCCTTGTTCTTTAATTTCACCCTGATCCATAACAATTATGCGATCCATATTTTGTAAGCCATATAATCGATGAGCTATAAATATAACCGTAGAACTTTTAAAAGAATTAAGTAAAGCTTGATGCAAGGAAAATTCAGTATCGTTATCTAGATTTGAAGTACCCTCATCAATACATATGACTTTGGAATTTTTAAGTAGGACTCTTGCTAAGCACAGCAATTGCTTTTGACCAGCTGACAAATTAATGCCACCCCTATCAAGTTTGCCATCCAGCCCTCCTAAAGATTGCACCAAATATGTAACCGCTGAGCAATTTGTAATAGCATGCCAAATTTCAGAGTCATAATATGATGAGCGAGGATCAAGATTTTCTCTGACTGTGCCCTCAAATATAAAAGGTTCCTGCGGTATTATGCCAATACGATCTCGTAGAACACTAAGCGCTAATGTTTTCAAATTAACACCATCTAAAGTAATTTCTCCTCTACTTAAAGGTGCTATTCTCATTAAAGCCGCCAATATAGATGTCTTTCCTGCACCTGTCCTTCCCACAATGGCTAAACGTTCAAAAGCATCTGTTTTAAAGTTTAACTCACGTATAGCAGGTGCCAAATGTTCTCTATAAGATAGCTGCACATTTTTGAAATTTAATGATCCTTGGGTAGGCCAACCAAAAGGAGGGTTAATAGAACCTTCTGCGTTTTCTTCACCTTCGGTCCGTAAATATTGTTCTATACGTTCTACAGCCACTAATTCTTGTTCGGTTTCTGCAATCGTATTAAGTACTCCGGCTAAAATATGAGTAATACTCAAAGCATATGATATGGCTAAACCTACTAAGCCAGGATTTGTTGCGTGTGCTGAAGTAATAGCAGCTAAAATACCGGTACCACCTACCAGTAAAGCTCCTAACAACTGCAGGCGCATACTTAGCCAATTTTGGGCAGCCGAGGCAGTAAGTTGTGCTTTAATACTTTCTTCTAATTTTGCATAAAAATCCCGTTGAAAACGTACGCTTGCACGCATTGTTCTTATCGTAACCAGACCTTGAAGGGTCTCAGTAAAATGAGTGTAAAGAGGAGACAGTGCATTGCTGGAAAGACGTTTAATATCTCGCGAGGCATGACGATAACGATATTGTAAGCTTAAGTACACAGGAACCATTGGTATAACAAGTAAACTTAACCAAGGCATTGCATATAGACTCATGGATAGGGCTCCTATTAATCCGACTAGTTGTGCTAACAAAATATTTAAAATAAAAGGCAGCGAATCATCTATGGTATATGTATCGGAAGAAAATCGATTCAAAATACGACCCACTGAGGTTATATCGAAAAAACTGAACTTGGCCTAAAACAAAAATACATATTTATTGTATATTCTTTATCTATAATAATTCAATTTTATACTTACAAATATGACTTTATTTAGAAGCTTATCATGAATATATATTGCCGCTTTTAAGCCTGCATAAGCAAATAAAAATGCTCGAGCTAACGTCATAGCAGAGTTAGTTAAAGCCAGTGAAGCAAAAACACTCATATAATATCCCGTAGTATGCGCTTCTTTTGTAGAATCATTTGATTGTTTCCACCAAGGTTGTACTAGATTATCCAAAGAATTTTCTGTATTTGTATTATTATCCAGTGTAGTATCAGTAACCCAGTGAGCCAGCCAAGCATCAGATAAATTTCGTGTTACTTGCATTAAAACAAGCGATAGAAGTACAATGAAACCTAAAGGAGTTGTGACCGCTTTCCAATAACAGAGAAACACATTCATAGAAAGATTACCATATTCTCGTGATTCCTTCAAACAAGATTGTGAAATAGAAAAAATTGTAAAATGATTGTAAATTTAAAAATAAAATAATTTACCTCTAACATAATACTGTCTACACTTTTCTTTTCTTGAGCCATTTGTAATTCATCTAAATCAATGGATTCTCTTCTATCCATATCAGCTTCATCATTGGAATCTTCTAAGCTTATATCAATACTTTCTGACATGTATTCGCTGGGTGTTAGTTTGCCATTTTCGATGTGTAGAATCTTGAATGAAATTGTAAGAAATTATTACATATAATTGATATTTTATTAATTTTACCTGGTTTGCATGATAAAATAAGGTAATACTTCTAGTTACTATTATCCTAGTCTTATGCTTTAATAAATCTAATATACAATGCTTTACAATGTGTCGCGCTACGTGTGCGTCTAAAGAAGCCAAAATGTCGTCCATTAAATAAACTGAAAAAGATAATACATTAGACCAAAGGAATTTTAATTATTAAGAAGCTTCATTTACATTTCTTATCCTGATAAATTGCTCTAGCTAAAGAAATTCTTGCTCTTTGGCCACCCGATAAAGTGCGACCATTTTCACCAACACCTACCAAATCACCACCCAAAGCTATTATATCCTCATTTAAGGCACAGGCAAATAAAACAGATTTATACCATTTTTCATCGAATACACTTCCCCAAACAATATTATCACGTATAGTGCCACGTTGCAACCATGGTGTTTGAGGAACATAACCAAAACCTTAAAAAAGAAAAGATTTTTAAAATTGTTATCTAATATTATTGTTTAAGAAATATTGTTTTACCTGAAGTTAAATCTTGTATACAAATTGAACCATCTAGACAATTAATGCCAGCTACAATAGCTGTAATAAAACTGCTTTTGCCGGCACCCACAGGACCCTCGATACATACAAGTTCTCCCTTAAAAAAATTAAAGGATTATTTTATTTTATTTTATTTTTATTAATTTTTTCATTACCTTCTTTACTTCTACGTTAACTTTCTCCAATCTAAATCTTGCCGCTTGTACATCTTCATCATTATTATTAATCACATCATATTCAAAAGTAGCATCCTTAAATTGTAATACTACCGGTGGCTCTTCGATTGATGTCATAGAAGTACCTTTTATTATAGGATCATAATATGAAGAAAAATCTAAATTTCTCAACTAAAGTAAAAATTAAACCAATGTACCCAATTCAAATAAAAACATTTTCAAAAGTAATTCTTTCGTAACTTACATCGATCAACTCCTGTACTCGCTTCACAGATATCCAAGCTTCGATTAAACCATTTAGAACCCAAGGAAAAGCATTAAGTGGACCAATGAGTAAATTTAACAAAGCCACACTTGTGTATGTTGTCGAAGCTACCAGAGGATTGCCCATCCATACCGATACACCAAAAGTCAAAAAACACATTAGAACTGGTGTTGTGGCCCAAAAATAAACACACCAAGCATCCAGATATTTGCGCTTTGACAAAAATTTCATTTCCTCTTTGCGATAATTTAAAATCTTCCTAATGAATACATCTTCCCATGCATTAAGTTTGATTTGCTTAGCTCCCGAAATCGTTTCACTAGTTGCCGATATACGAGCATCTTTAGCTGTCATAAGGCCTTGGGAATAATAGCCAATCCTTTTAGCCAACCAGCGGTTAATAGGTATTAAAGCCGCTGCAAAAATTACGCCCGATATGAAAGCTGCACCTATCTGAGTGTAAAGTAAGTATAGGGTAGTAAACAATTGAAATGGAATACTCCAGAATGAGTGAAACGAAATGCATGAATTAACAATACGATCTGTATCTGTCGAAATAAGATTTAATACTTCTGGACGTGCATCTCTCAGTCCGCGAGCTTCTAAGGCTTTACGATAAATGGCACTAACCACGCCAATACGCATTTTCATGCCAATCATAGACATACGCCAACTAAAATGGCAATAACAAAAGGTGTCTGCAAGGAATGTTTTAATAAAAAGAGAATTATACATATTTTATTTATTTGCTTAAGCTTACATATCAACTGAGTTCCAAATAACCCCAAGGCATACAAATAAGGTTTCCAATTAAAATCGGTTTCATTTGTCTCTGCTTTCGTGGTATCCTGTGATAATAGTCCACCCAATAACAGTGGTCCAGCGAAACTGGATATGTCTGCTAAAAATCTTAAAATGCCAATCAAATAAAACTCTTTACCAAAAGCCTTATGTAAGGCCCAAAATAAATTCTTTGATCTTGATATACTGATCTGTAACTTTTCACTAATTCTTGATATATTTAATGCATCTGGCAGATCAAATAGATCTTCTATACGTTTAAGATTTCCGGCTACACCCTTTGCTATTAAAGGACCAACCCAATAAAAAAAGAATCTCGAGAAAAAATTTGCTTCGTCTTGTGCATGACCCAAATGAACTTCATTGAAATCGAAGTGAAAATGGGTATAACGTGGTGAAAGTAATGACGTCGTTTCTGAAGTTGTATATGGATAACGTGGTCCACTATAAGTGGCTTTCCCTTCTGGTATTAAAGTTAAACCATAAAATATATCGAGTAACAGGGTAACTAAACTCCATGGCCACCAGTCGTAATGACGACTAGATCGCAACCATACTGCATCCAGAACAGACACAGCTAACCACATAACAGTAATGATCAGTGGTCCTCTATGACTTAGCTCGCCAAAATTCCGCGAAGTAAGCAAGTAACCTAAAAATAAATGAAACTTTTTAACTCGGAAGATAAACAAGTCTTTAATACTTTTGTGATAGCATGGTAACCACATGTAAAGATAAATGAGTCATATTTATTTATTTTCCCCGGCAATAATATTACAAAAACAAAAAATCCCCTTGAATTCAATGTAGAATAATAACAATTTTGGTTACACAAGTTTCCTTTTTATTCAAATGTTATAATTTAAAGAATTCAATATTTTTTGTTTACAAAAAGCAGATTTGTAATACGTATGTATTTATATCTAAAAGAGACAATAGACTAGAAATGTCCACTACTGATGTAGTATATTTTGCTGGTGCTTAAACAATTTGAGTAATGTTTACAAGTGAATTCTTACCAACGTATGTGCTTTACGGGAAGAGTACTATTTAAAAATAATTATTAGAAACCAATTATCTTATTGCGTTACATATAATATAATCCATTGTAGTATCGGTAGAACAATGAAACACATACTACATTGGAACAATGATGCATTAACATAAATGAGTTGGATGCTCTACCGTATCAAAATAGTCTTTGAAGTATCGGCCCGTACCTGGAAGTTGTATTTCATTTTAGGTTCAATACAGTTAGATTAATTTAGATTGATAGGAAGATGAAGTTGTCCTGTTTAAATCTAAGCACTTTCATACTAAAGTTTATTCGTGGACAATAAAGCTATCTTCGACAGAAAGACCTTTGCAAAGCGGTAGTAGCCTATCTTGTGGTCCATGAAACATTTGAAAGAAATAAATCGTGCATGATTCTGCAGGTAATAAAAATAAACAATTTACGCAAAAAACGTATGGTACTCTTATATGCCGATGATAATTCAACTAGGCGAGAACTAACTGCAAGTATCAGATCAGTGAAATTAGGTCTAATAGTAAATGGGGGTAAAACTAAGTAAGTGGTATCAACGAACAAAGAATCCACGAAATATGTGGACGTTGATTACCATAACATCGAGGTAGTGAACAATTTTATCTGTCTCGGTAACGCCAAAAAGCTAACAATCAGTTTAGAAATAAAACGAAAAACTATTCTTGCATTCATGTGTTATTTCGGGATAAGCAAACAGTGTGGAAACGAAGCTTTTTCTCTTGCGTGTATATGGCGCTGAAGCCTGAGTACTTAAGCAGGCAGAAGAAACTGGTGCTAGAAGAAGCTCATTAGACCAAAGCTCATAGAAAATTATTTATTAATTCTAAACTTCTATAGAAGACCGTGCTTACGTTCCAGAACAATTCCGTGATCGATAAAGAGGTTCTTGAACATTCTACTGTTAAAAGAAAGAATAGAATAGATTCAGCAATAAGTAAAACATTGCATCTCGCAAAAAATCCTTAACTTGGATATTATATCTAAAACTACAGCAGATAGATATCTTCCATGGTTTTTAAATATTTCACTATCAAAATTTATCTAAACAAATACCACAAATAACATCTTTAAACGTCAATACCTCAAAAAGGAACATACATACCGCGTAAAAGGCTGAACACTCTTCTTCACAGATGGGTCTAAAACTGCAAATGTTATCACATCTTATGCGGTTTTCGACATTGATGGCCAAATCCTTAGCCTTATAGTTCTACCCCATACCCTATCCATATTAACAGCTGAAACTTCTGCCATAATTGATGCCAGAGAAATAGTTCCGCACGAACAAATGAAAGCAGTAATTTGTTCTGGCAACTCATTAGTTGTAAATTCAGTGCGCAATCTAACTGTTAAAAAATGGATTAAAGTCAACCGCATTCGAAATTTAATAAAAGACTACATAACAAGAAAACAAACTTTAGCATGGTCTAAGTATTACCACCTCCATTATAAGGAAATTAATCAAAATTGCAGTCACCCACAGGACCCCACATACGTTACTCGACACCAAATTCATGTCTTCTCTCGCATACGTCTAGGAAACATATGCTACACACAATCATCTACTCAATAGACAACCAACTCCATCTTGTTCTAAATTGAACCTGCCGCTCACTATCAATCATCTCTTAATTGAGTGTTTACACTATTGGGATCTCAGACTTTCAATTTATGGAACTGACAGGATAATTAAAAAAATTGATTTGTTAATCACACTGGAATTACGTTTAATAATTTATAATTATTAATTTCTCCATTACAACTATTTAAATTGCTTGTTTATAACTTCATCTAAGAAAAAAATGTTTGCATAGTATATAAGCAATTCTACCTGAAAATTAAAATTCAATTAATACCTAGAGCCGATAGCATATGTAGCTAGCGCTCTTTTTGAAATATGTTAGGTTTATTAGCTTATGAATCTAATAAATCATAATTTTGAACTTAATAATTGTTTACCTGAACATTGTTTAAATGACACGATTTATTTTTTATTTAAAAAATAACACTACAATACCGAGCCATAACAGGAAAAAAGTTGTAAACGCCATGATTATCGATTTTCGTTTTTAGATAAAAATCGATAATACTCGATCACTAGCACCATCACAAAAAATTGTATATCTATAAAATGTACCTTTATGATTTTACAGCAAAAACAAAAAGGGCTTTAAGTAAAATTAAAAACTTCTTCAAATTTAACATTTAAAAACAAACTTAAAGCGGGTGGTCGTTTTCCTATATACATACATAGATATATTGAAGAAAATAAATTGGGCGTATATTATTTTATTTTTATAGAATAATTTTTAAACAGAATATTCAAGATTTTTGCTATATATATATTGTTGAAATTTACCCGCACAAATTGAAAAAAATTATGCCAGTGTAAATGGCGAAAGCATTTCTATTTCTTAAATTCAAACCATGAAAATCATCATTTTAATTTAATTATAAAATAATTTTAACTTACCACTGTGTACGACCCACATAATACATTCTGCACAAACGACAAGTATATCAGCAGCATATAACTTGACACCCAAATGATAAAATTGAAAAAGTTTTAATACTGGTAATGAAGCCAAAAGAATTGAGGTGAATACACGCAAATAAATAGCCCATAACTGTGTGCGATCTCTTGCCACACAACGTGTATAGAAGCCGAAATGATACGAGGAGACTGCAGCAAACAATGTGTAAATTGGCAATTGCAAAACAATTTCCTGGAAGCAGGGTGATAAATCATTCGAATCTCCAGCAAATGGCTTTATGCCAGTAGAACAAAACTCTGACCAATTCCAGTGATAACTCCAGTCACTATCCATGAACATATTGGAAGAACTGAAAAGAAAAATTAAAAACAATTGCAGTAATTTGTTTTTATCACCATATTTCGATCATATTTAAATTACTTTTCCATAATTTCTTGAGCAGGTAATATATTTTCACTTCCTGAACTATTCCATTAAAATGTGTTTCGTTTCGTTTTTCTCTTATTACCTTCTCTTCGAGATCAAATTGAAAACGCCTTCGGTGTATCCAACATAAGTTTGATAACAAATGTTGATTTTGGTTCAAATGACTAATAAATATTGTATTTAATTTGTGTATGTTTACAAATTCACAGCAGAACACAAACCAATTCTTTTTTCACATTTGGCACACACAAAGCTGTATATCATCGCAAAAAGCTATATTGAACAGCTGATAAGATTTATCGAACAACTAAGTTACAATAACAACAACTGACATATGGTTTATTAAAAACACTAACAAATCTATAAAATGCAACGAAAACGCGTATCAAAACAAAAATGAAAAGGCAAAAACTATTTTGTTTAGAATTAGGAAGAAACAAAAACCCTTCAAAGATGATGTAACAAAGCATAAAAGAGTGGTTGCCAACGTAAGAAGAATTATATGCAAAAGTCGCCAAACAGAATGGAAGTGTTTTGTTTACTATAATAAGCGTTTCCATGCTAAACAGAACATTTTTCACAGTTAGGAGCTCTGTGAAAAAGCGATTTTTTTACGGATTATTATTTTGAATTTGTCACTTGTCAATGTCATTTAAATAGGTTTGTGTTCGTACTTTGCTTTGGGTCTCAAACGATTTCAAAAACTTTCGGTTATTCGTGTGTCTAAAATTGGGATAAAAAACGGTCAACCACAGATAATTTTTCCGCTGAGCGACAATTAGCAGCCATATTTGATTTTGACCAGAAAGTGTTAGTCAAAAGTGTTTTATTTGTAATGCAAAAGTCGACATTCACTTTCAAAATATATCCGTTGCATCATCCATATTTTTTCATTTCCCCATAAATGGCTCCAACAACAACCGTTTTTATTGCATCACTAATACAGCAAATATTTTTTAGAATCTTCAAAAAAATTAATTTTTTAAGTTTTCAAGTTATTACAAATAAGTAAATCTTTGGATAGCTGACAACTACTTTTTAATAATACTCATAAACTGTCAAATCGCATGAATGAGTTGGCATCACTTAATTTTGTGTTTGTTATCAATTTACTTTGGAATTGTTTCTTAACAAGAAGAAGCAGAAGTAAAAATAAATCGATTTAGTAAGAAAATTATTTTAATAGCACCAAGAAAATTGCAATTAAAAACAATTAAGTACATCACAAAGTAATTTTCCAATCAAAAATTGATTTTTATATATAACTTTATTCTAAAAAATATCTAAACCAAGAGCCGGAAATCGGGTAAATTGCTGAAAAATAGATGTTTTTACAAAGTGACCATCAGAGTTTATGAATCACGTCATTGAGATTTGTGTTAGGAGTTGACCAAAACAAAAATGCGTAACACCACTAAAGTTGAAGCCTTAATTGAAAGTTGCCGCAGTGAGGGTAAATGGCAAAGAGTTATAGAATTGACAGAAGAGTTGAAAACAGGTTCACCCAATAATGGTAATGGAAATAAACTACAATGGCCTTTGCTAGAGTTTATATATGTCTTAAAAATCACAACATACACTGGATTCATAAATGTCTTTCAATTTTTATTGTTACAGAATGGTTGGCCCATTTTCTGATAGGTGAGGCCAGATTAGAAAGTTATCTAGACGAAAATCCACCCATAGAAAGCAATTTCATCAAGGCTAAAAATGGTTTACAAGAGGCTAGAAGATATCTAAATTTAGTTACTGGTGAAAATGGTCAAAAGGCCGGTATTGCTTTGGACGCTTACCTACTGCTCGCCAAGCTTTGTTATGCCTGTGGAGAATATGAGAAGAGTTTAGAGAATTTTATCAAAGCCGAGTTAAATACTTTAGCTGAAAAGGAATTAACACTGTGAGTGCATGTTAACAGTCTACACTTGTTAGTTTAAATAATTTTAAAATAATATTTGAATTTTAGGCGAAGTTTAAAAATTCTGGCCGAATCTTATGCTATTAAGGGTCTATGCTTAGAAAATCAAACGGCTAAACCATCTTCAAAATTTAAGAAAGCAGAAAAAGAAACTGAGATGGTAGGTTTTATTGAAAGTAGTACAACACAAACACATTTAACAAGTTATTAATTTACTACTTAGATTTCCTGCTTTGAACGTGCAACGGATTTGGGTTTACTGTATCTTCAAGAACAGGACATTGCCACGCACTCTGTTTCAGCTAACAATACTAGCGGTTCTTCCTTAGCCATAAACGCTAGCGTCCAGCAATCTGCCAGCAATATGGCCATCAGTTCCACTATACCAGCAAATCCTCTCGAATTAAATAGACGCATGGGAGCCATACTTGAAACAGCTTTACAAAGGGCACCTATAGTTCTAATTAAAGTTGGCAAATTACAAGAAGCCATTGATCGTTATCGTACCATGTTAAATGCCATAGAAGCAAAAACTACCGAATCTTTGCGTTTGACACTGGCCAGGCAATTAGCTGAGGTTTTACTGAGAGGTGTTTCAGGCACTATTTATACACCACCATTTCAAAAAAAGCAAGGTACAAGTTCGGCTTTAAAATCGAGTGGTACGACCAAACGGTTATGGAAACCTAGAAAATATGCAGCCAGAAATCAATTTGTGCCACGTAATCAACAAGAAGAGACTATTCTTCTTCTGCTTATTGCCGAAGCTTTGGCAGTACGTGACACAGTTTTATCGCAAAGTCCAGAATTTAGAGTGGCTCGAACTCATGCTATGGGTAATGCTACTGCAATTTACGACTTGCTAACATTGGCTACAGTACGTTGGGGTCTTATACAGTTATTAAACGAGTCCTTTGAAAAGGCTTTGAAATTTTCATTTGGGGAACAACACGTTTGGCGTCAGTATGGCATATCGCTAATGGCAGCTGGAAAACATATGCATGCATTAAGAGTTCTTCAAGAATCTATGAAACTTAATCCTAACGATCATTTGCCTTGCCTCTTGGCAGCAAAATTATGTTATGAATCTTTAGGCCTAATAAAGGAAGGCCTAGAGTTGTCACATCAAGCCCAAAAGAGAGAACCCAAAGGTATAAAAGCATCTCGTTGTCAACTATACATTGGTATTGGTTACCAACAATTAGCCATACAAAGTATGCTTAAAGTCGAACGCGAAAATTATCACAAGCTGGCCTTAGAGGCTCTTGAAAAGGCTGTTCAAAATGACGGTAACGATCATTTATGTGAATATTATCTATCACTACAGTATGCCCTGCTTAATAACATTCCCGAAGCATTGACGCATATACGTTTCGCATTGGCATTACGCACCGAACATGCTCCAAGCTTACATCTGTTTGCTTTACTATTGACAGCATCACGTCGGCCACGTGAAGCGTTGGTTGTTACAGAAGATGCTCTAGAAGAATTTCCTGACAATTTGAATTTACTACATGTTAAAGCCCACCTACAATTACATTTACAAGATGCTGAAATTGCTTTAGTTACCGTACAACGCATGCTTGCTATATGGAGAGAATTATACGAGGGTCAGGTCAATGTTGAAAATGAAGAAAAACATTCAGATACAAAGAGTATTGTATTGCACGTACCTTCATCTCAAATGTCTGACAGGGACTCAAGTAAGTATTGTTATAAAATTTAATTTCTCATAATTTGTTTCATACCCGGTGGAATTCTGAAAAAAATCTTTGTTTTCACAGACATTTTTTAATTAGAAGAAAGAGAAGAATTAATCACAGTCATTCATGTTTGAACATATCATAGGGCCTAATTTAGCCAATTAAGGAATAGATAAGTGTTCATTATTAATGAAAGACAATGCAAAAATTGTTACAAATTCCATTTAATTTTAATTTACTACTTAAAAGAAAATTTAAAAAATTTTTTTTAATAAGGTTTGAAAAAATGAATATTCACCCTTATTACGGCTTTCGAGTCGAAGTCGTTTTTCGACATTTTTTTTTAATAGATTAAAGAAACATTTCGCTTTTTTCAATCTAGGACAAAAATGGCGAAAAACAACTTTGACTAGTGAACCGTAATAATGGTGATTATTGTAAATTCTTTCAGAGCAACTACAGTGATACATATTCGTATAAAGCACTTTTAATTTTAATTTTGTTTCCTTCTTTTTCTTTTACCAATGCATTAAAACAAAATCCAACTCAAATTGTACCTTGTATTAAGTGCAACAAGTTGTTTACGTTGTTGTTGATTTCTGATAATCATGCAGTTTCAAAGTATCACCAAAAAGGAGTAGATACTTGCTTAAATGCACTGACTTAATTTCCAATAGGAACGCCATAGTTATTTTATTTCCAATAATTGATCCATTGTCCATAGATTTTTCCTATCATAGAACCCGAAAGATTCTCCTCTGAATTCAAATCGAAACTAAAAGCAGTTCTTTCAAACGTACGGTTTTCACTTATCCACTTTAGCGAACATCTATTGTTATAATTTCTTGTTTTCACTTCACCGAGTTCGACTTCAGTTCTAACAATATTGCACATTACTTAATGTCTTGTTTGGTAAGCAAAGTTTTTGCTGGGATGTTTGCCATTTTATAAACAACAAATTAAAAAAAAAAAATCAGACACACATATATTATTAAGTTTTTACATTCTGCTCATTTCAAATTCAAATAGTTAGCATCATACATATATACATACATCGTTGGAAATATAAAATTAACAAAACATTTTTAAATTAAATCACCTTTAAATATCAGCTTGTAATAATATATTGCTATAAGGTCTAAAAAACACATTTTAATCATCATGATTTCAGAACTTCAACAAAACCTTGTATATTGTTTTAATCTTAATAATATTTATCTTCTTTTTTAAAAAAAAAACATACGTTAAATATATTCTGGTAATATTATAAAAACCCTTTTTTCGGGATCATGTGTTGTAAACAATTAAAACCGATTGTAAGTTATTTAAACCTTCTACAACAAATGCTAACAATTGTTTTCTTTTTACTTTATTCAAATGTATACTAAACACTTTTTCACTCTAATATTTGATAACAATACTCTTTAAAGCTACACTTAAATATGCTTCATTAATTTATACAATTTTTAAATTAAAAAATAAAGTTCATTAAGAAGAAAAATAATGCAAACTATAGTTTTGGAGCTCAAGAAAAATTGAATTGAGATATTATTAAACACTTGGTTAACAAAATTAATAACAAAAGCTTAACAGAACGTACATTTCAAGCAGTATTTTTTTCTTCTTATTATTATTATTATTAGTATTTTTTTAGTATTTAAGAGTTTTTGCATTTTGGTTTGAATTTGAAATAACTTTTTTAAATTAAATTAAATTAAATGCTTTTTTAGTGTTTTGCAATAAAAAAATGTGTGTATTTGAAATTTTAATTAAAGATTCTGTTTATGCGGCTTCTCTGGCGGCAGTATCACGGGTGGAACAAGCATTAAGCGAAGCAGCCAGTTCGTTAAGTTCATTTACCCCACGGCCAGGACCTCAAAGACCATGGATGATACAAATCAAGGTAAAGATGACAGTAGATAAGTAAATTGTTAATTTTACGATTTTAATTTCCTTTTCTTTTTTAGATTTGGTTACTTTTGGCTGACGTTTATTTAAATATTGAACAACCAGCCGAAGCATTAAATTGTATACACGAAGCATCATCGATTTATCCGCTATCTCACCAAATAATGTATATGGTAACAATAATGTTTTAGATTTCATAAAATACAAATTTGAAAATTTTTAAATTTATTTTCAATTTTATAAATTTCTAAAATTCATGTTTTAGAGAGGTTTAGTTTGCGTTTTTCTGGAACAGTGGAATGAAGCAAAGCAATGCTTTTTAAATGCCGTAGCTGCTAATCCAAATCATACTGAGGCCTTAAGAGCTTTAGGAGAAACACATCATGTTTTGGGTGAACCACGTTTAGCTGAGAAAATTTTAAAAGATGCTGCTAAATTAGATCCAAACTGTCCAAAGATATGGTAAGCTACCGCAGAAAACGTTAATAAAACTAATGAAATTGCATTAAAAGTAATTATATTTTTAAATTATTAGGTTTGCTTTGGGCAAGGTATTGGAATCCTTAGGAGAATATACAGCCTCAGCTGATTGTATGGCAACATCATTACAGTTAGAGCCCACTTGTCCCATACTTCCATTTACCTCTATAGCATTAACCTTTGATTAGATTTAAAGTTATATTCGGTTTTAAAATATACATTAATACTTTTAATAATTCAATGTTATTCTTTTATAATTTATAGTACATAAGTATGTAAAACGTTTATCCCTTCTTTTTTTTAAAAATTTTGCTATTAATGTTGTTAATAGTGGCGTTGATCCAAAATGTTGTATTTTGTTTTATTTTTACTGTCGTTTTGCTTTTTCACTTGTTTGTCTGGTATTAATTCTAGTACAATTTTCAACAAAATTAAAATACAGTATTATCAACAAACACTCATGCATTAATTTGTTCTATTAAAAATTTTTAAATTCAGGCTACTTTTTATATCAATCTATGTAATATGTGCTTGCAAAAATTTCATGTTTATTGAAATAGTTATTATTACATAATGTACTATAATTATAAGAAATAAAAAACTTTGTTGAAAATAAACCAAATTTTACTAAAAATAAGGATTTTGAAGTGATATTCGGATATATTGTATGTAGAATTTTTAGTTCATTAGTAATCTCTAATATATTTGGGGAAAGTAAATGAAATTGATAAAAGGAAGTATATAATTCTTAGAGAAGCTTTTATTCAATTCAATATTTTATGTTCGAATTTTTCTGATCTTCTAAAATAATTACTTTATTGTATTATTTCTTTTTTTCTGGCAAAATTCTTTGAATTCTAGTGCATCTTATCGTATATATATGTATTTAATTATTAGTGTAAATAATAAATAGTGTACGTATTTAATTATTATTAAAAAATATAAAAAGAGTTCTTCAACAAGAAATTTTATTTTCAAAACAAAATAAAGCTAAAACAAATTGACTTGCACTTGTGGTCGTTGCGGGTAACCCCGAACCTTGTTCAGCATTACGGCTCCCGGCTGCACAGCTTAACGCTTATCTATTGCATTTTGTTCGACGATATTTTTGGGGTTTTTGTAATTTTCTCTGCCATTTCATGTAAACAAGTACATCCAATTCTTTTTTTACACGTTAGATTCGTCAAGAAAAGAACAGGTAAAAAAAGACATGTAGTATATAGAAAGGAAGATGATTGGTTCCATATCCTTCAACTCTTAATAAAGAGCTTAAAACAAAATTATTTGTTAAAAAAAGAAGATATTTTTTAAAGTCAAATTAAAATGTATGTGCATTAATGCACAGTTTATTTCATAAAAATAAAAGGTTATTTAAATCTCAAGGCAATAAAATAATAATTAATAAAAGAAATTCTTAAAATTTCAATTAAACAACTTTTTTAAATCGTGTTAAATCAAATAAAATTGTGTAAAAAAGGAATCCGAATTTTTCTAGCTTCCAACCGCATAAAATAAGTTTTTTGACGAAAATGAATTTAAAGTTCATCTTGAGTTGTGAGACACTTCAGCCAACTAGGTCGTACACGGTTAACAACAACGGTTTCTAAATTTTTAAAAAGCAATCTGTATATTACAGTATATCTTCAATATACTACTTACTATTAGAAGCTTTACATATGCACTTTAGACTTCAATGTTTAAAACCGGGATTTTCTCATTTTACACTTTATTCTGACTTCGTTATATAAAGGATTTTAAACGAATTCTTCGCTATATATAGGCTTTATTGCTCAGAATTTATTCGTTATAGTTATAGAGCATTCTTGTATTAATAATTTTGTAAAAAGAGGTTGTTTCAGCAGACTCATCAAAAATTCATTACACTTTTTCTATATAAGGTATTTCGTTATACCAAAGTTTCACTGCATATAATGTTAAGTTTTACTCGATTATTATATTACGATCGCAAACGGTCTTGTAATAATCGCCAATAATAGCATTTATTGTAACAATTGATCTGGCAACTCTCGCTCCCTCTTTCTGCTTATAATGTACAGAATCAAAATAAAAGCAGGTAAACGTTTTAGAATCAGACAATTCACTAAATGAAATAATAAAGGAATTCTATAAAAAACAGAACGTTTACAAAATAAGTTTCATTTATGAAAATACAAAAAATTGCCACAAAAAAAGAGAGAAATAAATATTATTGAACTTTGCAATTCAATATGACAACCACTGGTGAAACAGATAATAACGATGGAGGAGATCCGCAAACAAAACAGGACAGCAAAAGTAAACCCCCATTGCCACAGGAAATTGTTGAAATAATGGAGTATTTAAGTCGGAATAATAAAATCGTATTTAAATCCCAACAAAGAGATGAACCCGAGCTGCAGCAAAAGGAAAAAATCAAAGTTGCCTTAGATGTGTATCAAAGAAATCCACAAACATTTCTTATACGTTTCGGTAGTTATTTGGAAGACAAGCATTTACAAGATTTCGCCAGACTGTCCGTAGCAGATGGTGACGATGAGATGCATTTAATGGTCAAAAGCTATCAAAATAAGCTAAAAACTAGACAGAGAGATGTAAAAAATAGACGTTATGCAGCTCTACAGAATCTAATCAAAGAGGGAGAATACTTCAGTGAGCAGGAAATGATGAAACGTCAGCCGGAACTCTATCAGGAACTAGTGGGTCAATATTTGAGTGTCAGTGAAAAAAAGCAACGTGATAGTTATGATGTCCGAAATACCACTTTCTCCGGTATATTAATGCATGATTTAGAACAAAAGCAAATAAACGAAATAATGGAAAAGGCCGAAAAAAAAATTAAAACTACACAAAAGCAAGAAACTTCTCAACCAAATGAAGTTGTTGAAAAATGCATTTTAGAGAACTTGGAAAAAGATGATGAAGTGCCTGTGAATTGTCGAGAACAGTGGGGAAATTTTGATACAGAACATATAGCCTGCTCGACAAGTAAAATCGAAATGAAATCATGTTCTAAAAAACTTCTTAAACCTACTCCAGTGGTGAATTTGATAACAGCCGACGAAAGAGAATTATTACGTCAGGAATTCATTAGTCAAATGCATGAGCAATTTCTTACAGGACAAGATGAGGATTTTGATTACACCACAGTCGATGATAACACGCAGTTTGATGATTTGAATTTAATAAATCAAGACAAGGAAGATGAATATTTTGAAGAGAGCGATAATGAGGAGGAACATGCAGAGGAAATGGCCAATAAAAATTTAGTATTTGAGAATGAAATGGAAGCAAGAGATGAATCTGAAGACGAATTGGATATTTACATGTCTCACTTAAATAAACATCATAGCCTTATGAAATAAAATTAAGGTTAAAATAAGAATATTGCTTTATTTTATTGAGAATTTGAGAGAGGACTTTGATATACAGAATTGTATAGCATAACTTCGGACAAAATTTGTAAGTTTAAAAGGTGTTCTAACAAATCTGCTGCTGTCGTTTAAGTTATTAAATGAAATAAGATTTCAAAAAAGGTAAAGTTGATATCTCAAAAAAATAATGTATAGTTACTTATGTAGAAATATTTATAAATATTTATATATTGAAAGCATTCAAATTATCTATATTACTTTCGCGAACAGTTCACTTTTGGCTTTGAACCTTTTGTGAGACAAATTTGCTGAATGTGTATTCCTAGTTTGGCTGAAAGGACGGTATCTGCCGTTCTCTCCCTACATTTATTACTCATTTTGAATTTTGACATTTGCCGTCTTTTTCACGAAAAGTTTATGTGTATGTAAAACAAATAAATATTAATGTTTTTATAATGAGACAATTGTAGATTTACAAATGAATACTAGAAGTAAATTAAAGAGAATTCAGAATAGCAAACTGTTGAAGGATTTCTGTTACGACCCACATTTGTCATCTTTACTGTTTTAATAATATGTATGTAGTCAGCGTCAAAAAAATTGTAAACCCTTATTCTCTAGAATTTAGTTCAGCATTTTAAAACGCGATGAATTTAAAGATTTTCTGCTTTTTTAACTGTATTTAATGCTTTTCAAAATTCTTAAAAAAAAACTTGTAACTTTTTCTGACGCGTAAAAACTACAGTACCTTTCGTTTATGTTGTATAACTTTAGTTGTTGTAAAAATATTGTTATTTTTTACGAATTACCCTAAGTACAGTTCAAAAAATATAATATGTCGAAATTCATCGCATTTTAAAAAGCTGAAATAAAAACTAAATCCTAAGGAATAAGGGTGTACATTTTTTTGATGCTGACTGCATATTAAGAAAACGCTAAATGCATTTCATAAATGCGGTATTAAAAAGAAAAATGATTTATTATCATTATTATATAGTTTAGAAAACATGAACTTTAATAAATTAAATCGCAAAGTAAACTTATTTTTAAATAGTCCACTTGAATAAAAACTGCCATTAAATGTTAAAAAAATAAATCTTATACTGATGAGAAAACGAACTCTAATTGAACCGTTCAGTGCACACTTCGATTAACTTCACTTTTTGAATTTTTTTAGATAGTAATGTTAAAACATTTTATTGATCCTAAACTACATATATTCAAAACGAATTTCTCTGATCTTAAGTGTTAACGCTAGTAAATGACAAAAATATTTATATTTTTTAAAATACATAGCTTTATGTAAATTATTAAATTATTTTTAATTTTTCTCAACTTTTTGTTTTATTGAGTTAATCAATTTGTGCACTGAACGGCTTAATTATTGATGTATATAAATTTAAAAAAGGAGAATAACTCATATAAATCAAAAATAAGTAGAAACCCCTATTCTATCTTCCTCTTCCGCGTCCTCTGGGAAATCCACGACCGCGACCTCTAATAATTTTACTATTAGCTGGCGGACTTTTAGGACGTAGTGATTCAATACGTGTGGTACAACCAGTAGCTGGAGCCTCCGCAAAATAGGTTTGATAAAGTTCAGCATTGAAATTAGAATTTGTTAACTCGGGTCCCACGGTTAGCCAGCCAGGTCTTATACTAGAATCACGACCGAAAAGATGCAAACGCCTACGTCCCAAACAAAAATGCTCAATAATATGAAAAATTTCAATGGGTTTTTCAAAGGAACCAAATTCATCCTCCTCAGAGATAATTAAATCGATATCAACATTCGCATGTATAAAATCACCATCCGTGGAACGTCTTACCGTACCCTTTATACCCATTAGGCAATGTTCTTTGGTACGCTGGAAAACAGCTTTAGGCTCTAGCTGTTTCGAATGACCAGGCTTATTGATATTAGTGCGTATCCAACAGATATCCTCACAACGTCTGAAGCCCCACTTTTTTAAGCAATTTCGACCCATATCCAAGCCTTCTGATGAACCACACCAAAGGAAGACAAATGAACGATGAGCTGCTACTTCACCAACATCAAGATCTGAAAGGTGTAAATGTGCTAAAACTTAATTTGTTTTTATAAAATCAGTAAATTTTACTTAATATTTCATCCCAATTCCAAAAAACTCTGGGTGCACCACCTACAGTGGCTACAGAAGGCGCAGCTCTGGCATATTCTTCAAGGGGCGGTTCTATGAGTATAACATCAAATTTGGTCCCCAGAGTCTTAATGTCTAGTGTCTTCAGATCGGCTTTCAAATACATAGGAGCCGAAGCTGTATCCTGTATAAGTTTATCTTTAAGCCTTATAAGTTCTCTTAGTTTAGGATATTCCTCAAAACGATCAGCTAAACCCACATCACGTATAAAATTTTGTGGTCTTTGACCAGTATCGACAAAATGTTGGCAGTAATCATTATGGGGATTGGATGACTGTGTACCCTTGAATACATATTTTCAAAAACACTAAACTTTTATTTTAAATAATCAAAAAATACCTTTAAAAATGTTGATGAATCTCTATAAATAATTTCTCCGGGTGTCTTTTTGGCCACCATGCCATCTTCTTCATCCTGTCCAGTGCGTTGACTGTTGTGTGCTGCAACACCCTTAAGAGCACTTGTGCTAAAACTGCCCGAACTTAAACCAACACTAGAACCTGAATCATTTCCTGTGCCTAAAGCTATTTTCAACTCATCGACACTAGATAAACCCAGCTTAAAAAGAAATCATTTTTGGCATATTAAAACAGGTGTTGTGGAAGGTACTGACTTACCGTTTGTGCTAACAATTGTTTACGTTTCCGTGAACGCTCCTGAGAGCTTTTTAAAACATCACTCATTATTAGTGCTTACTCAAAGCACTAATAGTGCCGAATATATTTATATGTTTATTTATCTATTTTTAAGTAAATTCATAAAATTTTACAAAATTTATTTACTAAAACAATACGGCAGTGTTATAGACAGGTGAGTGCAGTGCGAGCGGCTTTTTACAAATGCAAGTTACTTTTAAACGAATTTGGCATCACTTTTTTAAAACATTCACAATTAATAGAGCAAAGCTGCCAAAGTGTTGTTTAACATTTAAATTTTTAAACAAAAACATTTCAACTAATGCTCAAAATTAAACTTTACTTATTATCAAACATAAATATAATAAAATACTATATTTTAAAGTCATTTGTACTACAAATAATTCTATTATCTCTTAATAGATTAATTTTTATGTATAGCTAAAGCTGGCAACTCTAATAGTGGTTATCTCTTTTGACATCTGTTGTCAAATATTTGATTGAAGGAGAGAGCACAAAGTTTTTTTCGTGCAGTATTTTGTCGAGGTGCCTGTGTGCTAAAGGAGTAGTTTAACAAATTTGTCGATTTTAATTTAAGTAGCTTTTAATTAACACAAACAGCAAAATGAAGGTTTTGTACAAAACATTGCTGTTTGCAGCAGTTCTAATGGCTGGCTTTTTAATATTGAGCACTACAGCTCAAAGTAAACAAAAGGTAAATTAAAGAACTGTTTGGTTATTGTATCGTTGTATGGCTCTTAATCTCACACATAAATACAGGGTGATTGCTGAGCCACGTCATTGTGGTTGTAACAAAACCATACATGATAAAATGCCGGTTAGCGAATGATCAACAATTTATATGATTTTTTCTCTTTATTGTAGGGTGGCCTTTCGCTATCAGAAAAGGTGCAAAATTTAATGGAAATGAATAACAAAAAAGCTCTCTTACGTTTCAATGGACAAAAATTTAGAGAATATGTTAAAAACTCACCCCGTAATTACTCGATGATTGTTATGTTGACCGCCTTGGCACCCTCCAGACAATGTCAAATATGTAGGCATGCCCACGATGAATTCCAAATCGTGGCCCAGTCATATAGATTCTCACCGGTCTATTCGAATAAGGTTTTCTTTGCCATGGTCGATTTTGATGAGGGTTCTGATGTATTCCAAATGCTGCGTTTGAATACTGCACCAGTGTTTATGCATTTCCCAGCCAAGGGTAAACCAAAGGGTGCTGATACTATGGATATACATCGTGTAGGGTTTGCTGCTGACGCTATAGCGAAATTTGTTGCTGAACGTACGGATATACAAATTCGTGTATTCCGTCCGCCAAACTATTCGGGTACTGTTGCTATGGTTACTTTGGCTGCCCTGGTGGGTGGTTTTCTCTATATGAGACGTAATAATTTGGAATTCTTATATAACAAATCGATATGGGGTGCTATAGCCGTATTCTTTTGCTTTACTATGATTTCGGGACAAATGTGGAATCACATACGCGGTCCACCGCTGGTGCACAAATCACAAAATGGTGGTGTTGCCTATATACATGGCTCTTCACAAGGTCAATTAGTTGTAGAAACATATATTGTTTTAGGTCTAAGTAAGTCCTATTGAATATGCTGAATTTTTCTATAGTTTTGATTTATGTATTTTATTCTACTTTAGATGCTTTAATTTTCTTTGGCATGCTTCTATTAACGGAGGCTGGAAGTCAAACAGATCAGCGCAAAGGACGCATTATGGCTATTGTTGGTTTAGCCTTTTTAGCCATATTCTTTTCATTTCTTCTATCGGTATTCCGTTCGAAAGCTCAGGGGTATCCTTACAGGTATTTATTTTAATTGTTTTTTCCATTGTGTTTTGTTTCGGTTTTCTAATTTTTACAAATTTATCTTTTTTCAGTTTTTTATTTAAATAAACTTGATTAACATGAGTTCAAATTCCTGCAGATGATAATAATATAATAAAAAAGTAAAGAAATATTATTAAATTGATTATTAATTTGGTATTTTGATGAAGTAATCTTTTTGTTTTGTATAAAAACATTTAAAAAAACAATAAAAGAGGTTTTTCATTAATATATTTATTAAAAGTCTATCCGATGTAAAGTTTTTAAAATTGCAAACCACATTTTACTTTTGTTTTTTCTTAGTATTGAATGCTGAATTTATAGAACCTACAAATACTTTATATATATATATATATATATATATATATATATATATATATATATATATATATATATATATATATAAAACATATTTAAAGAAAAGTTGGCACAAAATTTGTGTAAATTTACACAATCGAGTATTAAAACCACAGTTTTTGAATTGTCGGAAGAGTAAGTTTTTTTTAATTTCAAATGTGGAAATTTGAAAATTATTTGCCTGCCCTATATAAACCGTTAGCAATACTATAGGTGGTACCTTCAGTAAAAGATCTTTTGTACACACAAAAAATAAAAGATTTTTTGTACACACAACGAGATCGAAGAACAATGTTTCCAAGTTAAAGTTACCTTGGTTAAAGAGGAAGCTACAAAGTATAAAACTTTAACATATCTTTTTCCTAAATTGTATTTGATTGAAATTTGTTCAAAAATATTTCACATTTTCCATCCGATGATGAAATTTTTTTTTTTTTTTTTGATCAGTAATTGGATCAAAAATCTTATTTAAGTCCATCCGCTGAAATTCGTTTGGGTCTTCAAAACAAATATATGGAATCTTCAGTACACTACTTTATGTATCGTTGACTAGGCAGACTTATTTGAACAAATGTCTTGAAACCTAAGATAATTTTACAGCATCTGTTTCTACTCCGAAGACTCCCGTCTTTATATGAATCACTTTTGATTATATCTATGCTCCCAAGTGAACACTTCAAGAAAGTAAAGCAAGCGGTCAAAAATTATATCAAATTTTGTAAAAATCTTGTTTCCGTGATTAAATCAATTTTATGTATATATTTTTCTAAATTTTTAACTTTTTGATCAGTTTCTACTTAAATCTATTTAATGCTGGTCAGATTTCCAAACAGTAAAAACGGATTAAACAATTTTCAGCTTCAATTTATGAATATCTTACCCTCTTTCCTATTTTCCCAAAAATGAAAAAAGGAGACGTTATTTTACTAAAAATTTGATAAAAAGAATAATTTTACAATATTTTGAAAACATAATTTTATTTAAACGAATATTACTAATTTAATAAAAATTTAATTGAAATTAATGGAATGACAAAATGCGGTATGATTAAATATAAAAAACCTTAATATTATTTACATTATGTATGGTATTATAGCTTTTCGAAATTTGGGATAATTCTTAAAATTCTCTTTATACCATTTGTGGGTGAGTAAAGCATTCATTAACTGAAAGTGACAAAAGTTAAAAATTGTTTTGAATTCCTCTTAAATTTAATATACATACCTGATTAGTGAAGACCCATATAACTACCAGTTTCCAAGTAAAACTTTGAGCCAACAACCCCAGTAAAACAACATACATAACAATTTCGAAAAACATATGAGGCGATGAAATTAAATTAAAAAAGCCACCTGTTGGCAAAAGGTGGTTTTCCGTTTTAACTTGACCAGTCTTAGCATCCTTACGTAAATTGACCAGTATCATATTCGATTTATATTGCTGAGACCAACTAAAGTGAAAAAGAAAAATGCAAATATATTGTACCAATGATATTTTGGCAAAACTAAACGAAGAGGGTGTGGAACCTAAAAAGAAAAAAATTTCATAAAAACGGTACAATTAAATATTACATTTATTGCGCTTACCTCTAACAAAACCCTCAGTATTTATGAGTATAGCCAATATAGCTCCAAAATAATGCAAATAGCCGACGATATAATGGGACAAATTAATTTTACTTTTCCTGGAGAATATTTGTACAAAATTTGTTTCATAGAAACGTCTGCCACACTGCATTGCCATTAACACGCTGGCAACCAGAGCACTATTGGAGTTAATTAAAACCTGACGATTCTTTGCACCACCAGCAACAAAGTCCAAAAATTCTAAGACATACTCGGGTGCTGTGCTATGCGTAATTATTCCTTTTAATACTAAGTACAGTGCCAGTATGGACCAACTAAAGGCAAAAATATAAAAATGGGCAAACCATGATTTTGGTACCTCCAATTTAGATATTAGTTTATCTTGTGGACCTTTGTAACAGTGTTTGCCGTAACGAAATGATTGCCTAATAAAAGCGGGCAACAATGGTTCCACCAAGTTCAGTAGGCTACCAAATATTACAATTATGACCGTAAACCCAACGAATATTGCATTAACAATATGTAAATTGTATTTATCAATTAGTTCGTATAATTCATTAAAAAAAATTGACATTTTGTTTAATTCACACTTTGAAAATGTTCTGATAACGAGTTTAAGGTCATTTAATTGAGAAATTCATTCAATACGGTGAAAACTTCTTATCACTGGCCAAACTTTCTTTTTCTATTTGGCTAATGCAGTCGGTAAAGGCGTATGTTTGTTCAGTATTTGATTTTCATTTGGCTATTGTGAATTGATAGAAAACGAATCTCTTAAAAACTATTTCACACTATTTCTCTCTGTCATGCTCACTAGGAATGTTGCCATATTAGTTTAAAAATAAAAACAGTTATTTTTTACGATTTGTTTTTCATGACACCATGTTGTGTAATTAACGAAAGTGTTCGTCAATTAAAATTATTATTTTTAGTAAAACTAAATTAATCGTTTTATTGCTACGCAGCGCAAGAGCGCTGTGATCGTTTATGTCGAAAATTACGATGCAGCGCTAATCTGCGAGTTTCAATTAAGTTATTCTTTTATAAATCGTAATTAAAAAAACCATTAATATTTTATGTTTATATTTCTTATTCACATTTTTTCTATATAATACAAAAATAATTAATAAAATTGATTGATATTTGTCTAAATGAGACATCTTTTCTTCCTTTAAAATATGTACAGGAATTTTCATACATTTTTGCAAAAATTGCTAATCACTAAAACGGTTAAATAAAGTTTTGAGAATTTGTGTTTGCATATAAAATAGTTTCGTATAGAACTTTTAAAAATTATATATAGTCATATAAGAGGATTATCCGCAACATGGTTTTCTTCTGAAATGAATAACAAAATCACAAATACATTTTAACATAAAATAAGTTAAGCCAGCCCTCTAAACAGTTTCAGTTGGCAGTTGCAATGTCGAGGTAGTGAGTTAAACCATAAACTAAAAGAACGATGTTACGCATAGAGATATATGTAAATATATAGGGTCCGCCAAATATATATTTTTTTTTTTTGAAAATGCTATAAAAAAAACTACTGAATATTTTCTCAAATTTCTCTTTTTATTTGAAAGTACAATCCTTCCGGTTAATAATGAAAAATAATTTCATTCAAATGGCTGCCTCGGCTGGCCATGCAGTAGCCTACACGATCGGTGCAATTTTTAAGCACATTATCGATTGTGTGCAGCTGTATTTCACCAATGGCTTCACGAATATTGTCCTTTAAAGCGTCAATTGTCTCTGACTTGTTGGCGTAACACTTATCTTTGACGGCACTCCATAAATAATAGTCCAACGATGTCAAATCGCAGCTCCGAGGTGGCCAAACGACATCAGCTCTGCGGCTGATATTGCGATCTTCAAAAACAGGGCGCAAAACATCGAGTGTAGCTTCAGCTGTGTGGCACGTAGCGCCGTCCTGTTGAAACCAAATGTTGCTAATATCCTCCTCTCCAATTTTTGTGAACAAAAATTCGTTCAACATGGCCCGATAACGATCGCCATTGACTGTTACGGCCACTCCTTACTCATTTTCGAAGAAAAGTGGCCCAATTATGCCTCTGGACCAAAATCCGCACCAAACAGTGACTCGTCTTGGGTGTATCGGCTTTTCAATGTATGCGTGCGAGTTTTCTGTGCCCCAAATGCGACAATTTTGCTTGTTTACATATCCGCCAAGCGCAAAATAAGCTTCATCTGAAAAGATGATTTTTTTGGTAAAATCGGCATCTGCAAGTCGATCGCAGGCCCAGATTCCCAGCGTTGTTCAAGTGTATACACAACCAAATTCGTTCAGCGGAAGGATAAAACTAATTATCTGTCAAATCAGACATGAGCTAAGTGTTACCATTCACGAAATAAGCACTAGTTGAAAAAAAAAACGTTAGATGGCGGACCCTTTATAAAGGATTTGCCAAGTACAGTGGCTCACAGTTTATTTCGTACGCTTTCAAAATATAACTTGGAACGCTTACAGCATCAAAAATAATGTTTTAAATATTTGTGAAAGTGATTTAAAGAAAACTTAAAATATATGAAAAATTGGAGTCACAGCTTATTTCATTTTGTTTAATTACATCTTTGCCTTAAAAAATTCATTCCCAACGCTAAGCCATGCTCCATCTAAGATTTTTCTAAGACTTCTGACAATAAACGAAAACAGCTGTGAATTCAAATTAACATACATTTTAAGTTTTTATAAATTACTTTTACAAACATTTATAAACATGAATAGTTACATAATTTTAATTTAAATGAGAAGTATTTTTATAAATCTTTTTGATATCATCCTGAGTTTTGATGATGTAAGCGTTCAAAGTTATATTTTTCGAAAGCACACGAAATATGCTGTGAGTCACTGTAGATGTTGTTTTGGACGGGATAAGAAACTTAAGATCCCCTTCTTGGAAAATTAAAATAACACTCTGCAACAAGCTAATCATAACTATGATTATGTTTGGAGTCCAAATATGGTTAACTGATAAAGCAGTGTTGGGTGTTTTAACGATTAACGAACCAGAAACTGTATTCCTGTAAGAATGTAGTAAACTGTGTCAAAATACTAGGACTGTACTTGGTGAGGCCATTTCGGCAGAATTGAAATGAACGCTCTAAAAGGTCGAGACTTGATTAAACGGACTAAATAGAAGAATATGCGAAATACCTTGCATTGCAGACTGGAAGCAGAATACACTAAACCGAAGTCCCTGAATATTCCATATCAAGACTAACAACCAAATAAGTGAGTATTAAGAACTATTTATACAATGAATATTAACCATTGGCATTTTAAAATAGTTATTTTTTACAACTTTAGAAAAAGTCTAAAATCTAAAATAAATAAATATAATTATAAATTCTCAATAATTTATTGCATTTATTGTAAATATGTGTTAATAATACGAATAGTATTGATTAATTGATACATGAAATAAAGCACTGTATTCTATATGTCTGTTAATAATATTTTAAGTATTTGACTACACCACTACTGATACGTATATGTTATTTAATATAAACTTTTTAACGATAATCATTCGTTTGCTTATTACGAACGCAATTTTAATTTTTAATTAAATATTTTAATTACTACTTGTCATGCTCGTTTCGATTGTATTTAACAATACAAAATGCGTGGAGTAATTGGTTGTCAAATGTCTACACCACTGCGTGATTGGGTAGCGCCTTTGTATGGTGGAGGTTTTGGACGCAAATATGTATTTGGTGGACTATCAGTTTGATAATAACTATTGGGGCTGAAAAGTAAGAATGTGTTTTAAGAATTATTGCAAAAATAATAAAAGATGTAAAAAACATCGCACCAACCTTTGGGAGCGCATACTGATATTGTCCAGCAGACAGTTAGGATCCTTTAAGCTTTTAAGGGTTGTAACGGGTTGTGAATTAGTGTCAGAATATTGCACCATTTGTACAGTTGATGATGTAGTAGGATATGTTTCCTTATAGCTGAAATAAAAAAATATGTGTTTATTAAAATTACAAAGTTATTGAAAAATTTTAATTCCAAAATATGGTATTTGTTGATAGAAAAGTGAGTTTGATATTAAATATCACCTTTTATTTCTATATTCTTTTTCGTTGTCATCTTCTAAATCAGATTCATGTGTTGGTTTAACACATTCTTCTTCACAAATATGAAATATATTATTGAAAAAATATTCTGATTGTGGATCATGTCTAAAATAAAGAAATAAAACAAAACAATAATGAAAATAAAAAAAAATAATTAAATGAAATATTTAGAATTATAAAATAAAGAAACATATTTAAAACCATAAAATGAAAATAAACGTACGGTGACGTTGGGCAGAACTCGACGAAAAACATAAACAATTTTTCTAATTTGATCAACGACTAAACATTTATATGAAGTAAAAACAATGAAAAATAAAAAAGTCAAATCAATGAATATAAAATGTGACATGGAAGTTCATAGCAATTTATCGTCGACAATATACATTTACCTGAAAAATGTATTTCAGTATGTCGGTAAACGATTTTTTATATCTTAACTGAGTTAACTGATTTCCTCTAAAATTATCAAAAGTATTGCACTCCAACACATGTAAAATTAAAAAATATTCTTCTTCTTGGTTCTATTTAACGTCTATTCGAACAAAAAAAATGTACAAATAAATGTGCATAATGTAAATACAAATTCATCTTATTACTCTGACAAAATTCTGAGCAAACATAATAAAACATATTTCCGTTAAAAATTTGTCCAGTGTGACAGCACCTTAAGCAACATAGAAAATAAAGTCAGAGAACTATGTCATGGCCTATACTGGGGCTATAACATCAAATAATTGGTAGAATTTTGACAAAATAAATATAAATACACTGTAGTCCAAAAATGAGGCAATGTAAGTAAAATTAGTGTAAATGTTCTCATATTTTTCTGCTTGTTGTCCAAAAAAAAAAAAAAAAACACTTTTCCACTATCAATAAAATCGTTTCATTTAGTCCACTACCACCAAAAATAAAATCGTTTCATTTATTGCACTCAATTTCCACTACCACAAAAATTGTTTGAGTTAGTGGTTAATAATTTCCATCTAATTTCCATCACCAGACGGTTTTAGCTCAATCCCAAATATTATCTTGGCAGGTGATATAGACGTTGAATTATGGACAGCTGATCGGTACGACAATAGAAAGTTCGGAATGTGTTCGTCCCAGTCTTTTTGTTGCTCGTCACTACTTTTTGCAAGTATTCCGGGTGTAGCGGCGTCGTTCGAGTCTTCCTAATATCGTATATATCACACATATCTTTGAATATAGCAGACTTTAAATGTCTGCCCTGATCGGAATATAACTTCATTGGAACCGCATAGCGGCATACCGAATTGTCACAAAAACATTTACAATCGCATTCGCCTCTTGATTAATTTTTCAAGAGCCTTTGTCATCCCAACTCACTAGCTCCATGATGAATCTCATCTAAGACTTCCTTCATTTTGGAGGAAGGCACTACTATTAGGTTGGAAAAAGTTTTGCCATCTGTTCTTTCCCAGTGGTGACATAAGCATCCATCAATTAACTTCAAACTGTCCCATTGAGCCCAATAAGCTTTTGTTAAAGGACCTTCTGCTGATATTTAATTCCAGGTTGTCTTCCTTAGCTGTTTGTCTGTCGTCTTCCTTAGCTGCTATAAGCTGCTATAATCTTTGCCAATAATGGGTCACCTCTTTGCGCTCTTGACCTGTCTTCGTTTGCATTTATCTGTGTTAGTCGGATGTCAGTTATGGATTCTTTACTTTCAGCCTTCACACAATGTTTGCATTCCAAATTACAAGGCCGGCGTAAGAGAGCGTCAGTATTTCCGTGTTTTATGCCTCTTCGGTGTTCAATGCTGAAGTCATAAATCTGGAGGCGCTCAATACAACGTGATAGCTGTCCTTCAGGATTCTTGAATTGCAGCAGCCATCTCAGTGCCGAATGATCAGTCCTTAGCAGAAAATGTTGGCCATATAGGTACTTAATGTTTCATGCATTCCAGTATTGCTTTAAATTTAATAATGTAGATGTATCTTCCTTTTAGGCATTTTTATTTTCGTAACAATATGCTTCATCCTCATGAAAGAAGGTACCCGTTTTTTACTTTATTAAATTATTTTCATAATGCCCACTAGTAGGTTTACTTTTTCCTCTAGGCTGGTGTAACAGCTGAATTTTATATAATATTTAGAGCAGTTTCTTCTAATAAAAAGCTTATATACATTTTAATAACCTAATATTAAGGAAAAACAAAATGTCCTTTTTGTTACAAAAATCTGAATTTGTAATTAATGGCTCATTCACCGAGTTAAAATCATATGAAAAAAATGATGATAAAAATTCACTAAGTATTGCTATACAAAGCCATTTTATCGATCCAAAAGCATTTGAAAACAAACGAATTTTTTAAATTTGTAAATACTTACAACTTCTGATGTTTAAAGCATAAACTGGCTGTTAAAATTCCACAGAGAACGCCAAAAATCATGCCAGGTATGGCAAACGCGAATGCAAATTCGTCAATATAATTGCGAACAGGTACATCATCACGTGACATACCCAACCAACGATCTTCACGTCTCCTAAGATTGCCAGTTTCAGCTGCATTGCCGTTAACTTTGTTACTGTTGGAGCTATCATGATTATGATGTAAAACTTCTGGATCAATTTCAGCACCCACCATTTTAAAGGCGCACCAATCAAGCTTAAAACCGACATTTTCAAAAATTTTTTGTACCGAAGTACGTTTATATGTGCAAGAGGTTAGCTTGTATAAAGGACGCACCTCCTCCTGTAACTGTTTGAGACGCTCAGAAAATTTCGCAAAACTGCCCAAATGGACAATGACGCTAGACGAAGGAAAAATAGTTATATGCTTACAACTATAAAATACAATTAATAAAATACCCCTCATGCTGTTGAGGCCTTAAAGGCAAACGTCCGCCCATATTAACAGCTGACTCCATAAATACCAAACTCAAGTCGCTATCACTTTCAGGCCATAAGTCTTTGCGAAAAATGTTACGCAAATTTTCTACTCGACCTGGATCCATTAAATGCACCCAGTTCAGGTTGTCGATTTTCATTTGTATAACATTTGGTGCGTGAAATTTAGGTTGTATCGTTATAGACAAATCAGCACGTCGTGTATCATAGTTTTGTTTATTCAAGGCCACTATTTCCAAAGTAATAGTTTTAGTGGCCAGTTCTGCTGGTGGCGTACCATACAGAAATCCGGCATGATGCTCTTGGCTATACATATAACGCATCCAAGAAGGCAAGTCCGGATAGGATTTTAAAGAAGGTGTATACCGAAACTGTTCATTAATCACCTGATGAGTCCAATTGAACATAACTGGCTCTATTTTGAATGTATACAATTCACCCACAGCTGCTTGATCTAAAACATGACCTTCGGCGTCCACCATTAGTTCCATCGTGATTGTTACCAAAACGAATATTTTTATAAAGCGAAACATTTTTTATTTTCTAAATTTTCCATTAAAATTTTTAATATTTAAATTCTTTGATGCAATGCTGATGTGTGTGGTATACTGTTTTAATAATAAAATCAATTTAAAATAATTTTTCAACAAAAATTTTTAATGGCTGAAAATGAGTTTTGTCTCCTTCAGTTGTGTATCCACTAATTAATTTTCTTATTTTCTTTTCCGTGTTGTTGTTGTTGTTGTTGTTAATTTTGGAGCATGTTGAATTTTGAGAAAGAACAACTCATTCATACCGTATATTTATATATATTACGGTAATTGAGAGATGTAAACAGAGAACATAACGGTCTCTCTTAAAACAGCCCTGTTTTTGTAAGCAGTAATTAGAGATGCCAGACAAATATAACTGCCCTGAACGAGGAGTAGTATGAGATATTTTGTAAAACTGCCCAAAAACTTATTATCATCTCCCTAAGATCTAATTTAACTCATGGTAGGTAGTACCTAATACCTTTCATTTTAATTTCCTTTCTTCTAAGACTAAATGCAATGGACGAAATAAGCTATGATTTGAATTTGTTATGTATTTCCTATTTTTATATTTAGTTACATAAATATGAAGTTACATAAATGTAAACTTCTTGTTTAAATAGGAATTATTTTACTAAAAATTGAATATATAGGGAACAGTTTGAGTTTGCAACTCCATAAAATACTGTAAACCATTATTTATATTTTAATGAAATTTTAATAGCAAAATTTTTAATATTCGTCTGGCATCATTCAATCAAATTGACATCATTAAATAAACCATTCACAATAATAGCGTCTATTAATAACAATAACAAAATAACAACAACAATCTGCTAAATATTGTCATCAATTCTCACATTTTCACGATAAGAAAAGAAGAATTTCTTTATTTAAGAAAAATATTTTTAGCAAATACGTGGCGTATTTTCCATATATTTTTATATTCAATTTAATATGAAATAATTTCATAGACAGTATTAGAGGAAAATGGCATTTACAGAATATTTACAACTGATACTATTCATCAGTTCAGCAATATTTGCGGCACTTCTTATATCGGTAAGATTGATCTCAACTTCTACAGCTAGGTCACCTAGCCTAGGTGTTAAGATTTAATTACATTAAATATTTTTATAATTTTTCAGTTATTTATAGTACAAAAATCTATAACAATACCATTGCCGGTTATAAAAAGGCACAAACAAGAAAAAACATTTTTGGATCCAAAAACTTTAAAAATTTATGAATTTCCCAGCATAGAAGAAGAGCCCAGTGTTGACCTGAGCGTTATAGTACCAGCATATAATGAAGAAGAACGAAGTAAGTCTTACAGAACATTCGGTAAAATGATGTAGAAGTCTGTCAACTTTCAAAATAATTATTTAAAGACTCAACTCAATCTCTACTCTCTTGTTCCAAAACTAAAAGAAATATTAACAAATACCCTTGACCAGTTTTTCATTAGTGTAAGCTGTTGTCAACGATTGGCTCTGAATATCAGATCACAGTGAGTTTCACATTATTGAAAATGTTGTGTTGTTTTGCAAACTAAAGTTTTGATCATATGTTGTCCAGAGCGATTGCTAGAGCTACTTTGTCTGTCTTGATATTTTTATAAAATACTTAGCTCTACCTTGAGCTTAATACTTCTACTGGAGTACCTGTGCGCTAGAACATTTACATAGCTTCACTGCACGTTTTCTCTTAAGATACCAATAGAAGATTTGATTGATATTAATAGGAGATTTGTTTCACTTTAAATAAATATAATGTAAAAATACAGTGTATAGAAAGTCCCATTTGTCACCAGGTTAAAATTCAGCAGCTTTAAACATAGGGTATACTTACTCTAAAGCTCGGTGTAGAAATATAGAAGCCTAATAGACTCACAGATCCAAAAATAAGTTAGTAAAACGTCCATAATCCATTAGCAGTCTTCAGCATTAGATCCAAAAAAGCAAGCTTTTTAGTTCTTTCTGTGTGCCAAGAATATGTCAAATGACTTAACAAATATCATATCCATAAGAATGTACTTGTATACAGATCAATGATCGATGTTGACAATGTAAAATGTATTATTTCGGTTATGGATGCTGGTTAAAATTATAAAGATGTTTTAATAGTTTTGTACGATTCATCAAAATAGGGATATAGTAGAATATTTTATATTTAAAAATAAGCATTTCTTCTTACCTTTAAAATTTTTTTACTAAAACTGTGTTTTAAATTTAATATATTTTTTAAACTTCCTTTTAGTGCCATCTATGTTGGATGAGTGCCTGGAATTCTTAGAAGCAAAAACAAAAAGTGATAATTTCTCATATGAAATAATGGTAGTCAGTGATGGAAGTTCGGATGGGACAGTCTCGCTTGCTCTTAAATATTCCACAAAATATTCTACTAATAAAGTACGTGTCCTAGAACTAATAGAAAATCGCGGCAAAGGTGGAGCAGTAAGGCTGGTAAGTTTCAATTAGTTTAGACATTCCCCTTTACTGTTTGGAACATTATTTAATCAAATTTTCAGGGTATGTTAAGTGCCCGTGGTCGTTATCTCTTGTTTGCCGATGCAGATGGAGCTACCAAATTTTCTGATTACAAAAAATTAGCTGACGCTATGCAGACGATTAATAGTGATTGGAAAGATGATGCTGTAGTGGTTGGTTCAAGGGCACATTTAGAGAAAGAGGCCATAGCAACTAGAAGTACTTTTAGGTATGTACTTAATTATTTATTTATTTATTTATTTATTTTTTTGTATTTGTAACAAAATCTATATTTTATTTCATGTTCGTTTTGCTTTAAATATTTTTTAATGTTTTCATTTTTAGAACATTTCTTATGCATGGATTCCACTTTTTGGTATGGTTATTTGCTGTGCGTAGTATAAGAGACACACAATGTGGTTTTAAACTTTTAACACGTTCGGCTGCCCGAAAACTTTTTAAAAGTCTACATGTAGAAAGATGGTGGGTTTAATTAATATTAAAAAATTAAGTAATACTATATTTTCCTCTTGCTTACTTCTTAAGGGCTTTTGATGTTGAACTTCTTTATCTAGTTGAACGACTAAACATTCCCGTACGTGAAGTATCTGTTAATTGGAAAGAAATTGAAGGATCAAAATTGACACCATTTTGGTCGTGGATACAAATGGGTGCTGATCTGTTCTTAATATGGTTCCGTTATTTAATTGGTGCTTGGCAGATAGATGCCAAGGCACATATGCAATAATTATTGTTTTAAGGTTTTTTTTAATATGTACAAGTTCCGTTTTTATACTTTTTTTGTAAAGTGCATTAAAAGTTTTCTTTTCTTACGATAAGTTATAAAACTAAACTTTTTAACTGAATGAATCCTCGTACAAGTATAATTAACATAAAATTAAAAAAAGTGTTTTCTTAACTTCCTGAGGTAAATCTAACTGATTTTGGCTGAGAGAAATGAATATGACCAAAAAATTTTATTGACTCCAGTATTTAAGATAGGCGGTGAAGAACATTGCTCTTAAACGATGGTTTGCTTTCTGCTATTATTATCTTTTGACTTTTCTCTTGTGAGTTCCGAAGCATGTCTGATAAATCAAAATGTGTTGTCATCAACTGAACCACTTTACTATCTCTTTTTTTTTTGACTAAGAATCCATTAATAACTCCCTTTAGAGTTTGCCACGCTTCTTTCACTAAGCGTAACCGTAAAGGTGTCAAAACATATAAGTGGGAGCCATAAGCTTGTAAGCTGATTAAAATTGTGTTTTTGCGACTAATATGTTATTTAACCACAAATGTTATCAAAATTATTCATCAGATTTATACATTTTCTTGCATATATTTAATAAATTTTAAATGTGAAAAACGTTCCTAATTCTGAATAAAGCCTGAATCAGTATGAACCAAACTTATTAATACGCAGAAATTAACTTTAAATCCTCTATTTAAGGGCTTTATTAAATGTGATGGTGATGGTCCACCGATAATACTGAACTTCTAAAAATAGCAGTACGAGGACAATTTATCAAATTTAATTACAAGCAAATTGAGACTCGTACTTTAATAACTTGATGAACGTGAAGAGACATATGCGTATAATTCAACATTGGTCTTGACTGCTCCATTTCTAGGTGTTACATGCATCATAACTCTAATGGATTTTTTGAAATTTTAAAGCTACCAATGAAGAGCAGAAGTAATTAGCAATGATAATGTAGTGCAACATCGATAAGTCGTACTCAATTTAAATAACGTTCTGTTTAAAAATGTTATATTTACCGAACTAAAAATCGACGACGGATCATGAAATGAATCTAATAATTTGCTAATTATTTTGACGTTGTAACTTTCATCTATACCAACTAACATTCATCCCAAAACAATTAAATCTTCATTATTTAAATAATTCATTAGCTCTTCTTTGCTTTCTTAAAATTACCAGATGAGATTTTTACGTAATAGCGTTTTTGGGTATAAAATGTTAATTCATTATTTGAATTTTATTGTTAATTTGATTTCCCTTCAGCTTTAAAACTTTTTTTATACAAACGTACAATAATTTGGTTGGATTTTTTAAAAAACATTTAAATTTTAAATTCTGCTAATAAAGCGATTTTTTCAAACAAAGACTTAAAAGCGGAATTAGTAACCTAACAGCGGCGTTAAAGTTTAAATCTTAACGGCGTCGGCATGTAGTCGAGTCCGAATTAAAGTCAGAGTCAGTCGGCTTAATACACGGTTTCAAAGTGAATGGTGTTTGAAAAATCAGACATTTATTTGGTGCCTATTATTTATTAAAGAACTATATATAAATTTGAAAAAATGTGTAATTTTCGTAATAAAATTAAGCATTTTTAAACATATATTGACAAAAAATCACAATTTTAAATACTTTCTTAATGCATGAAAGCAACAAGTGATTTCATATGCATTTTCGGACTTCAATTTATTTTTTGGTTTAGTTTCTAGTAATGTTGTTGTTATTGCTTACAACACCAAAATAGAATTCCTGTAGGGAATGCAACAATAAGAAAAAAAAAAACAACAACAATACAGACAAGATAAAACAAGAATCCAATCAGACTTTGTGTTTTTTATTCGTTTTGTTTTGTTTTAGCCTGAGAATAAGCGCAAGTGTATACAAAAGTGTGAGTGCGTAAATTTGAGTGTTGTGTTAAAAAAACAAGACACAATACCACAATACAAAAGAAAAAAATTCCAAGAATTTCAAAATTAATAAAAGCATTATATTTTGTGATCTTAATAAAAAATTAATTTATAAAAATATACAAAAATTCAATTGTGTTTATAATATAAATAATAAATCAAGCAAAAAGTTGTGAGAAGAGTTTATTTAATAAGTGAAAATGAAAGTGCCATTTATTTTTATTTGTATATAATATGTTGCTATAATGATCAGTTAAGTCAAACAACATAAAATAAACGTCTCTTACTGTGTAAATGCCGACATTAATATTGTTATTGTTGTACTCTACAAAAACAAAAGAAAAGAAATACAACTCGCGCCTTAATTAGTCTCATCTTCTCAACAGCATAACCATTGTTGTTTTTGTTTTCATTTATATTTTAATTTTATTTTTCGATGGTGCCTTATTATTAACGAAGAGTTCAAAAGTTTTATTTATATAAGAAAACAACTGATTTTAATTAAATATAACTCAAGTCGAATTAATTAAAACAACGTGCCATCTTTACTTAAACCGAAGTTTAATAAGCAATTAACCAATAATTGACAGGTAAGTAAAAAAGTATTAATTTACTTTGTAAATTGCCTTAGGTCTAGTCTCAGCTGTGTGCAAGGTAGTAGCCAACCATTTAATGGCTTTAAGTGCGAAAGAGCCATGAGTCATGATTTGTCTTGTAAGTCTTTGACAAATTTTAAATTTTTTTCTTTCTTGTTCATAAGCTTGACCATCTTTAGTTTGGTCATCATAAAACTATAACATTTAATTACCATTTTTGTATTTTAATTCATATTCATATTCAAATTTGTATTTTTGTTTGTTTGTTGTTCTTGTGTATCATTAAATGACCTTGAAAATTAATAGTTATTTCTGTTTTAGTAGGAGATCATTTTAAACTATCGCCATTGATTGGCCAATTTAAATAAAATTTATAGTTTATAGTTAATCAAAATGAAATTTTGTAAATATTTCCATTGATAAATATAAAAACCTGATGTTAATATTGATAAGCGTAATAATACACTCTCCATGTTAAACTTCTTTAACTTTTATTATTCAAAAATTGTGACGTCAATTTGGCTAGAAAACCTTTTAAACGTGTAATGCAATTTAGCTGAAACAGCACTAACTAAAATAAAAGCGAAATAAAACCCTAGGGTTGTATTTGAGCCCTACAGTCTTAATATTAGAACACAAATTAAATGCAAAATTTATATGAAATAAATTTTACTTGAATCGTAAGGAACATATTAGACTAATCGCTCCCATGGCTATGCCGACACATACGCACTCTTTTGTCAAAGTTTTCCACGACTATTTACCATAAATGAGACGGATATTTGTTGATGAAGTTCGTATTGTTGCAGGCTTGTCTATATAGACCTTTTACTTAAACAAACCCCATCAAATGATGTGTAATTGTGCGATTTGAGGGTACAATTCGGGTCATTGAAATGAGAGTTAACACAATTAAGAAATGTTTCATACTGTAATTAATTTGTTCTACAAATCAGGTTGTAGGGTCTGTAGATCCATATTGCCGTTCATTTCCAGTCGTAGGAAATACGGCTGACTAGGGCGTTATTACGGTCCATTGCGGTTTCCGTACGATGACTCGTAGATGGGCGAACACTGATATTGATTACTGTAGGCTGTCGGAATAAGAGGAAGGGTTAATGACGATCGAACACTTATTGTGTCATTGTCCAAGGCTTTCGGGCAGAAGACATCGACTCTTAGCTGAATTTACGATCCAAACTCTAACTTCCCTGTCAAGTACTTCCAGTTTTTCAATCTTTTGTCATTCTTAGCTTCTTTGTGACTTTTTAGTGTTGTTGGTTAGTTAGTTAATTAATTAGCTTTTGTTATTCCATTTCTTTCAAATCGATTACTTCTTCTTCTTATTTATCTCCCTTCTTTATACTACAGTTCTTTCATTACACAGCTTGATCACTATGGACAATATGGTCTTTGGGTGTCTGCGTCTATCGGTGTTTTATTATGATCAGATGACTGCTCATCCTCTAAGCTAATCTAATTTGTTTTACGAACCGTATAATTTGTTGAATCCACATCAATATTATCAAATTTCGTACAAAATTATCCAGTTTCTAAACAACCTTTACTTTACTAGAGGCTTTTACCGACATACATACAACGTTTACTAATACTCACCCAGGTGTACTGCACTTCCATCAGGCTTGCCACATGGCCTTGATTTCGCTTGATTTACAAGAAATTTTACAGCATGCGAAGAAGAAATATGGTTTTTCAAGATTTTTTAAAATACATTTTTTTTTTTTACACAAAGTTTTGTGAAAAACTATTATACATTTTAATGAATTAAAAACGTAGAGCCTTCCAAGTGTATTTGTTTCCTAGTTTAGCTTATCTAAAAAATTTATAATTAAAATACATAACAGGTGTTCGAAAAGTTTGTTTACCAATTTGACAAAAAAAAAAAACATCTCTTTCTTATATTTGAATCGACGTTATTAAACCAAATACGTACCGTTTTGATCTATAATTTTCTGCCATTTTTGGAATAAAGCCGTTATGCCTGCAGTGTAGAACTTCTAAGCGGAAAATTGGTCGAATTGCATTTTGCAGGCTTCTACGGAATTTACGATAATCCGGGTAAATCTGGGATGCATCAAAACTTCCCATCCAAGCTCCCTCAGTTTCAGCCGGAACTTCTGAGCGAAAAACTGTTAGAATTGCATTTTGGAGGCCTCTACGGAATTTATGATAATCCAGGTAAATCTGGGATGCATCAAAACTTCCCATCCAAGTTCCCTCAGTTTCAGCCGGAACTTCTGAGCGAAAAACTGGTCGAATTGCATTTGGCAGGCCTTTACGAAATTTACATTTACACAATTTAATAAGCTTTTTAGTAGAGAAACTTAAGAAAAAAACACACATATGTTAGCACATTGAAATAGTAAACCTAGTTTTCTAAATTATTCATTAATAGTACGGTTCCTATATGGAAGAGTGCGCAATTTTTAGAAACTTTAAAAAATGGAAAAAAAATTGGATGAAAAATGTGTGCTTATTAAATACATACATACAGATTCTTCAATGTTACTTAAATAATATACATACTTACATATGTACGATCTACTCGAAAAATAGATTCACTTCCCTTGTTTTTTTCTTGTTGTAGCACCGTGTTATTTATTTGATAAAACAAATTTGTTGAATAAAACTTCTTAATTTCAAATCCGTAAATTTGACCGGATGATTTACGGAAATATATTATTGAAAATAATAAAATATTTGAACCCCTTGTCCGATATGAAGAAAAGGTCACTTCCCCTTTTGTTTTCTTTCGTTTTATGATGATTTAATATACAGGTAATAGTTTCTATTATAAAGAAAATATTAATAAAAATATAACATTTTCAAGTACATATATACATTAATATGAAAATGTATATACATTTTTGATTTTATCATTATTTTCTACAATATTATTCTTAAAAAAGCTTTAAATTAGGGTCAAATCATTTTTGAAATTCACCTATTTACATGTGATTTAATTAAAAAATCCTGAATGAATAGGATTTTGATGAATTTTACTTAAAATTCTATTTTATTTCTCATGAATACGGCTGCAAATCTTTAACAATATGTTCATGTAGTAATATGTTCATGTATATTTAAACGATTTTTAAGCGCTTAGAACAAAAATGTATTAGTAAAAAATATTGTTTGCATTCATTTCATAAATCCCTAATTTAGGCGAATATGAAAAATCTGTCTAATTTTTCCTACGTTCTTATTTAAGTAGCAAAAAAAGCTACATGTAGAGATTTTCCTCTACTTCTGACAACACTGGTGGTCCGGAGTTATCATGATGGAACACAACATCTTTTCTGTTGATCAATTCTGTCTGTTTTATTTGAATTACTTGCTTCTATCTCGTTAATTGTTGACAGTAGAGATAAGAATCCATCGTTTGACCAGGTTGTAGAAGCTTATAATGAACAATTCCTTTACAATCCCACCAGACACACAACATTATCTTCCTTGGTGTCAATCATGGCTACACCTATATTTTCAGAGCTATTACGTTTGAGAGCTATTTATCAACAATTTGTAATTAAAGTTTTTCGAACACCATTTTTTCCAAATCAAGGATTGCAAGATTCAATATTGCAAAATTCTTGACATTTATAGAAAAAAATCTTGTTTTTTATAAAAATTCTTAACAGTCAAAAATATTGGGTGTTCGAAAAACTTCGGCCTCAAATTTTCGGTAGATGACTCTAAAACAGTCATGAGCTTGTCATGGGACTTTTGTCCCCCATCATCTCACACGTATTCTTACGCTCTTGCTCTTAGTCGTCAAAGAGACAGTGACGAATGCACATGTATGGTAAATGTACGCAAGTTTTTTTAAGGTACAGACAAATAGTTTAAAAAAGATTATTTCCCAGCGACAAGTGCACATGTGCAGCAGATTTATGTTGATTTTTAAAAAAAATTTTTAAAACATCAACTTTACTCTCACTGAGAGAGTAATTTTCATTTTCATACTAACACAACTAAATTTTTACTTTTGCACAACACTGCTCTAAAATATTAAATGAATTTGGAGACACCATAGCTTGTTTGATAGGTCCGAATGATTACGAGCGATTAAAAGTGGATCGCGCACCACAAAAATGTTAGAAAGAGATCAGAGACGAAGAAAGGCGAAGCTTTGTAGACGGTGGCAAAGCCAGGATTGAGATTAAGAAAGGCGTATGGTGGGATTGGATTCGATTCCACTCTATCAATAATTAACGATGTTGAAGAAAGCAATTCAATTAAAACGGCCAGAATTGCTCGACAAAAAAGGTGTCGTGATCCATCAAGACAACGTTAGACCATTCACATCTTTTGGTCATGGTGTGGTCTGGCGTTGCACCCATTATATAGCCCAGGACTTACACTTTCAGATTATCATTTGTTTCGTTGTTTGCAGAACTCTCTTAATGTTAAATTCCGTAGAGAACTGCAAAACGTAATTGGATCAGTTTTTCGCTCGGAAAAAACAGATGTTGCACACTGATGGCAAATGACTTTATCCCAAAATTGGCAAAAGTTATCGATCGAAACGGAACATGTTATTTAAAATTTTTTTGGATGAACTAAACCAGGAAACAAATACACTTAAATCACTTTAGTTATTAGTTCACTAAAATCTTTAATAGCTTTTTATGCAAGCTGTCAAAATTCATGTAAATCCAGCGAAATCAAGGCCATCTGGCAGCCATAATTGGCATACATACAAAAAAAAAAAAAAAAAAAAATTATAATAATTTTACGAAATGGCCATCAGGGTATTGTCAAAGCGAAGTTCCGACAAATTTTGGCGTTTATTGTGAAAAATTGGTACAGTATAAATTTATTTAAAGTAAAACGAATCAAGTCAATTTCAGACGTCCTGATCTAAAGTGAAAGCGTTCTGCAGTGATCAAATCAAGTAGTAGTCGGACGTCGAAATACTTTGACTATAAAGCGGTTGAAGCAAAACTTCTCAAGCACTTTTTTTGCTCTAGATTGGATATAGGTCTAGTAAATACTAAGGAGGTTAGATGGAGTGAAGTATTTCCTACACAGTTTTGAACATAGTTTCGGTAGTTTTCACGCTTGGGATTTAGACATTGACATTAGATTAGCAACCTATCGGCGCGATATAACACCGAAAAGGTTGGCTAATTGGAGCGCAAGCATAGAGGACCACAGCTTCAGGACCAGTGCTGGTGAAACATCTGGTTCAAAATATTTATTAACATTGATATTTGTAAGAATCCTTTTTACAGCACGGACTCGAAAATAATATTAGGCATAGTCATTGATACCCTTTCCAGTACGGGCAGTGGTTGAGTGCTCTCCGAGAAGCAAGAATTATTTGCAAATAATTCAGCCAAAAGGTGTTACTTTTTAATCGGATTTGTGAATGCTGGGAAATTCTTTATAAGGACTGGAATAGAACTAGCGTTACTCTTCAGTCTTTTAACGAATGACCAGAAGCTCTTACTTCTGCTAGGCATAGTAAGAAATTTAGCACGAAGTCGCTGATCGCAAAGAGTCTAAGTACTGCGACACGCGAAGGTCTCGCGAAGGAGTCTCTACGAGTATTTCTGCGCCATTTCCTGAATGCTTCCTATTCAGGTCTGACTGCCAGTCTGGACGTCTGATTATACCAAGTTTTATTTCTTGAGTTAACTATCCCCAGCTTTATTACATTGATTACCACTTCTGCCATGGTATCGATATTTGAGTTGAGGAAACAAAGTTTCCACTTGAAATGCGCAAATAAATCGCTGTACTCAGCCCAACGTACATTTTCGTAGATAAAAATAGAGCGTCTCGTAGCTGTAGCTGATACGTTATGAAGTGCGGAGAACGAAAAAGAGGTAGAAATAGTACGATCATCAAAGTTATCGACAACTGTCAGAACCTCAACTGCATACTTTTCAGAGTTTGAATTGAGGAAAAGGTCGAGGGTGTTATTTTGGCCGCATACGTTATGTATGGGTGATTGTGCGCGGCAAATACTCAATATATTGGCCTTCTAGAATTGTGTAGCCCAAATGGCACTTATTGCAAATAGTTTTTAACTGGTTTTTCAACATGTGAACGAACGGATTCATGTCTCATCGCATATTTCGTGCCTTAAACTTATTAAATGTATTTGGTACAGGTCCCCTATAATCGTCTGGCTCTATTTCAGCAGTTCTATGGGTTATTTCTTCATCTGACTGGAGGGCTTTTGTCTTCCAATTTTTTTGGCTGACCTCAGCTTATACATGTTTTGTGTCGAAATTACTTCTTCTGAACCGCAAAACCCATTTCTCGCTCGTTAAAATCAAAAAAACCTATCCAGGATAACCTTCGGTAAGCAATCGATGTTCTTCAGCTGCTTCTTCCAATGAAATACGAGTAAGTAAAACAAAGTTTCCTTTTAATAATAATTTATTGGTAATGAATTCGATATTTTCGAAGGCGAAAAAACGTCGCTGGTGCTTTGACGAAGTGAGTATAAATAAGAGATATTTACCCTCCAAAATGCCACATTAGTTAAAACTAAGTATAACAAAACACCATCTCCTGAATACTGCATTAATTTTAAAGTTTTATACTTATAATAATAGGTCGCAGTTGCAAACTTCTATTTATTTATTTTTTAATTTCAAACTAGGGTTTTAAAATTTTGGTGACATATGTATTGTAAAGTGCAAAATGTGAAATGAAAAGCAAATGCTCTCATGTTACGTATAGTCAATTAAGGTATTTATAATTAAAAAGTTAGAATTATTAATATACTTTATGGAAAATGAATTTCATTATAATCGGTAAAAAACGAGAAAAATAATTTTTTTTATCTTTAAAGTTTTTAATAGCACCTGCATATTACAAAGTCTTTATTATTATCGACCCTGCTTGTACTTAATGAAAAAAAAATCATCTGCCTTAATGCAATGACCACTTTTTACTCTGCAACAAATATAAAATTATTATAATGCAATAAAACAACAAACAATTGTTTTTCTACATAAGAACATGCATATTCATATCAATATGTGAATTTTTTATAAAAATTATTCTTATCAATAAACAAATACAAACTAAAATAGAAATTCCTGCATGAATACGGTTCAAAAACATACAATAAAATTCATAAAAAAAATCGTCACAAATGACATTCTTCGAAACCCTTTGTTAGAGAAACTTTATAATAAAGACGATAATGACTGCATAATTTAGATAAAGAAAGTAAATTAATCAGAATATTTAAATATTAACAAAAAAATATATATATTAATTTTATTAAATAATATGTTTTTTAAAAACAAAAAAAAGCAAAAATAAAAATATTTATCATTATATTAGAGAGCAGTTTGATCATGGTGAAATTAGATAAGGTGAAGTTGTCTGTACCAGAGAATGACGGAAGTATGGTTTGTATACCTTTAAAGTATTGGTTTGGTGGACAAATATGTATGAGCGAGTAAAGTTAAAAATAAAACGATACCCATACACAACATATTCAAAGCAAGCACAACTTATATAACTACAAGTAGGAGTTGCGTGCCCGTCATTCCCGCATTTATAAGTGTAAAGTATTTATGAGCATGGATATATTTATACTTGGGTATGTGTATATATCTACTCGAGTATACACAGAGTAAACTTCTTCTACGAAATGAAACCTTTTCAAATTGCTGTGATACAGTTAATATAAGTGTATTATATTTGGCATTTTAGTAATGCTATATAAAAAAAAATATATGATAAATAAATTTTCTGATAAATATTTGTAGATTTAGGCAAAATTCTTGTATATTGTATATTTAATTAGAGAGTAAAGATATCGCAGGAGGATATAAAAACAATGCTGCTTTATGTAAAATAGTTAAATTTGAACTCCATTTCTCCAAGTGCGACATTATATTAATCTTTGGAGCCTCGATTCTAGCTTCTTCATTATTTTGAACAAGGCAAATCAGTCTTATTTTATTAAGGGATAGAATAGCGAAACATAATGTAGGAGATACACTCGCTTGAAGTTTTTGAAAATTATTTCGCAGTTCTTGCAAACCTTTACTCAAACTTGGAGGACAGAATAATTAAAATTTAACACAATTCACCTTTGGACATTATCCGCAAGAATTTCATTGATCTTTGCGTAATTTTCAAAAATTGATTCAAGTATTGCAAAATTCGAATTCCACCTTTTAATATAATTGATCTTCAAAGTTGTTTTCAGCACGTGCTGCTTACTGGCCTTTTTAAAGTATTTTACTATTTTTTGCAAGCATTTGTAATCCCTTTTAATACATTTTTAGATTCGAAACCATCGATAAGGACATTAGAAAAAAGACTGTTCGGACCGTTTCATCTTGTGAAATCTCTTAGTGCACTTAAAATATTACTTGCGCGATCTGTTACGAACACCATGTTTGATATATCAGTCGCATCGAATTCTTCAAAAAGATTGCTTATTTTTCTTTTATGGTAACTGCTGTATTAGACATAATATATGAAATTCACTTGAAAGTGTAAAGTGGCATACAAGAAATTTCTCATAATGAAATCATCGCTCCATATACACTGCCTACAACCCAAACTCGGACACTATACCAAAATATTGTCGACGCTTAAAAATCATGCATTTTAATTATTAAAAAAATAGCTATTATCTTATTTGTGTATATCTTCCACGTACAAAATGAAAAACCAACTCTAAAATTTAATGATTGTACGTAAAATAAAAGTTGAAAACGCTTTAAAAGTCAAAATGACTTGCACAAGCCAAACTCGGACAGTAACTTTTATGGGTTAATAATTGCAACTCTGCAATTTCAATTTCTGCAGCGTTGTTATACAAAAAAATAAATTAATTCTGTCTGTCTTTATATTCTAACCATTTTTCTCACAATGTACGATTTAAACAAAGCATATGCTGTCTGCTCCGAGTCTTAGCAACCGCCTCGACTCCGCAAAGAGTGCAAAACTGCATTACAAATACTAAAATAACGTAATTGTGCTAAAAAACAAAATATTACATTGAATAGAACGAAATTTGAAAGCAGGTGGGCTGGGTTTCTTTTAAAAACCAGGGTTTTTGCCAACTCTGCTTTGAACATATATTTTATGTACGACAATGTTTTTTACATGAAATAAGACTGGCATTCTGTTCAAATTTTCGTAAGAAATACTGTCAAATTACATAAAATAAAATATTTCGAAGGAAATAAATAATAAATAATTTTGAAAAAGCAGTACTTTCTTTTTTTTACGAAAAAATAAAAAAATAAAATGTATATGTCAACATTATTTTCCAACTGCAATAAATTTCTAGCAACATTTTTTCAACTACGAAATAACATGAGTTTCAGTACGAGATTTAAATTCGTACGAAATTTTAAATAACAGTAGGGACATAAATACTGTTACAACATAGAATATAGTCTTATTATATGGCTAATGAAGCTTAACGCTAGTCTGCAACGGAAGTTCCAAATTGTATCAGCATTCACAATGGAGTGGTCAGATAATGTGAATCGTATCGCTGTTATAGTACTTTTTAACGACAAAAAAATTTGGTTTACATATGAAACCATTTGTACCGCACCGTGTGTAAGATCATCTTAAGAATCATTGGCTGAGTTCATCCCATTGGCCGAATATGGTTATCATTTAGCTGCAGCTATGATTTGGGAGTGTCTCTTAATATGTACTTTCGAGCAGAATTTTATGACATATCATAAGGCTAAGAGGACCAAAACTGCTCTCAAAACAATTTAAAATCTTTTTAGTTTTTTTAGAACTTATGTATATCGATAAATAAATAAAAAATATTGTTCTAAAAATATTCATTATTTTTATATGAGTAAAAATAATTACGTCCCTACTGACAATTGTTTGTTATGTTGTTAGAGAAAACATATGGGTTTGGTTTACAAACGTAAAATCGTGTTGCATATTTTAAGGTATAAAAGCGAAAAATTGCTAGACGACTACAATGTTTGCTTGTCAGTGTTTTCGTACGAAAAAATATATGTTGCACAACACTGTTCATAAATTTAAACGGAGTACTAGGCTATAGGAAAAAATGATTTTTTCAAATATTTCGGTCATGTTTTTTAATCGCTTTTATAGCAGGTATTGTTCTTCAACTGGTTTTCCCGAAAAAAAAAAACATTGCAATGGGAATTACAAAATACAACAACAAACGCAATAAGCCTTTGATTTTTTCTATGCTGAAGTACCAGGTATTTTTTTATAAGTGATGAATTATATAAAAAATTCTAGGAATTTGCTTAATGTTTAAAATACACTTTTTCTGTCTTGGATTGTTTATTTTGTTTAAAAAAAGCAAAGAAAAAACATAAACATTGATGTAAGAGCATGTCGTATGAGTACTTAATTTACACACGAGTACTTAATGTACTTTCAATATTTTTCCATTCCCATTGATACACATATTTTGAATGCATGTATGTGCGCGCACACAAGTATTTTTATAGCTACACCACATAACATGGATACAAACATGTTGTTTAAGTTGTGTACAGACATGCTTGCTATAAGTATGAAGTGGTATGATATCTGTATTTTGTTAATGTATAGGTATACACAACACTCAAAAATATAGATAAATACTTATGTATACTTTGTTTGTGAGTGCTTATTGTCATTCTCTGGTCTGTACAACAACTTATTTTTATACAAAAACAACAGACAACATTTTTTGTATATAGTTTTACAAATGTCAAAAAATTTCCATATAAAAAAACTTAAACAAAAACTGTATACAGTTAATCATGGTGAAATTATATAAGGTGAAGTTGTTTGTACAGCTGATTGTTTTTTTTGTGTTCACATGCTGTCAAAACATTTTCTAGCACAGCAGAGACTTACTAAAGAGAACAGTCCAAGGATATCGTTAAACTATATCTTATTTCAAAAAAATTTTTCATTTTTTCAAAGAAAAAACATAAACATTGATGTAAGAGCATGTCGTATGAGTACTTAATATACACACGAGTACTTAATGTACTTTCAATATTTTTCCATTCCCATTGATACACATATTTTGAATGCATGTATGTGCGCGCACACAAGTATTTTTATAGCTACACCACATAACATGGATACAAACATGTTGTTTAAGTTGTGTACAGACCTGCTTGCTATAAGTATGAAGTGGTATGATATCTGTATTTTGTTAATGTATAGGTATACACAACACTCAAAAATATAGATAAATACTTATGTATACTTTGTTTGTGAGTGCTTATTGTCATTCTCTGGTCTGTACAACAACTTATTTTTATACAAAAACAACAGACAACATTTTTTGTATATAGTTTTACAAATGTCAAAAAATTTCCATATAAAAAAACTTAAACAAAAACTGTATACAGTTAATCATGGTGAAATTATATAAGGTGAAGTTGCTTGTTCGATTGACTATTTTTTTTGTTGAATTGTGTTCGAGAGACTGTCAAAAGTTTTTCTTGTACAGCAGAGACTTACTAAATAGAACAATCGTAGGATATCATTAAACTATACCTTACTGGATAAAGTATGCTTCAAAACGCATTAAAATATAATATACACATATAAAATACTTTGATATTTTATATTTAGATTTAAAGACGTGCAGGAAATAAGTTATTTGAAAGTTGAAATTTTTAACAAAATACAATATTTCTAATTTACAAGTATTAACTGTATCAAACTTTTGTTTAAGATGTTTTGTATATTGAAATTTTTTGACAAAAAATATTTCCTGTTGTTTTTGTAAAAATTTTAGTTGTTGTACGGGCAACACTACGTTGTGTATAATGCCTTGCAGTTAATACTTGTAAATTAGAAATATTTTATTTTGTTTAAAATTTAAATTTTCAAATATTTCGTTTTCTTCAAGTTTTTCAATTATAAACATCAAATAAATATATAATTATATTATTTTTAATGCGTTTTGAAGCATTTTTTTGAAATAAGATATAGTTTAACGATATCCTTGGACTGTTCTCTTTAGTAAGTCTCTGCTGTGCTAGAAAATGTTTTGACAGCATGTGAACACAAAAAAAACAATCAGCTGTACAAACAACTTCACCTATATAATTTCACCATGAGTTTGATAATTCCCTAACATTTAGTATTTTCAGATTAATAACTTTTAATGCAACACTGCATCTGGTAACTGTTATAAATTATACTACTATAGTCGAATATTAAGCGAGATGCACGTCAGTTCATTATTGTCATCCTGACCGGCCACTTTTACAGAACACTGCTACCCTTAGCATCTATTGTGCTCCTTCTGGTCTACAGTTTGTTTAACAGATTTGCTGCTCTACAAATGAATACCAGTAAATTTGAATAATGGTGGATATGTCACTCAATAGTTCCGAAATGAAATGAACGAAATGAAAATATAAAAAATGTAAAAGAATTTAATAAAAATATAAAATTACCCTTGTCACCTTCATTAAAAAGACAAACAAAAATTGAATGTTTTCTTATAGAACTCCTTTGTGTATGCACTACATTTTAAGTTTTTATTCAAATTTGCTTAGTTTCCTGTTTCGATTTCATATGTTCCTATGCTTTTGAGAACATTATTTACTTCTTTTTCTTTCGATTCAGTTCAGTTCAGTTCAGTTCAGTTCAGTTCAGTTTTTTTTTTTTTTTTTTTTTTTTTTTTTTTTTTTTTTTGAATACCAATTTTCGATTGAAACGTAACTGAATGCGGAGACGTAATCGAAACGCAGAATAGAGGTGACTATTTTTAACTTATAAAGATGTCTCGGAAAATATAATGTTGCCTTATGCAAAAGAAAAAATGCGTCTGCTGTGGATTTTCCGACATAATAATGACGCAAAACTTTTCAAAGAATGCTTAGGTAATTTAAAAGTAAAAGTTGTCGGGTAGCCGGCTTAATCGCTTGACCTTAACCCTATTAGAAGTCCTTAGTTTTAATCGTATCCAAGAGGAGGCATGGAACATAATTTCTAAAACTGAAATTTAGGAACTTATTGAGACAATGCCCTGCAGATCTGTTGCCATCAATAAAAATAAAGGCTATAGTCATATTTTACACTTGTTTTAATATTTTGATAAAAAAAAATTCTTTTCCAAAAGTAAATGATAAACACCCATGTTCTGAAAAACGCATATCGCTTAAAATTTGCGTTTTCGATTTGAAAACGCCAAAAAGGTGGTCTGGCAAACGAAAACGCTAGAAATCTGGCGTTTTCAAACCGCTAGTGTATGCTGAAGCGATCTGGACATTTTTATTTAAACTGCACTTGAAAGAGAAAATAAATTGATGTAAAATTAAAATCTAATATATTCTGTTTTTATTTGAAGAAAAACTTTTAACATTTTTTCACAATTTTAATTAAAAATATGCAATTTAAAATTTTGCTTTGTTTTTGTCAATTGTCGGTATCATTTGTTTCCTTATAAACTGGCGATTTATGTAAACAGTTGGTCAATTTGATCTTCGAAAACAATTTAGTGCTAGTGGTGTTAACTTTAAAATTACTTACTCTTTTCAAACTTATGATAATATTATTTAAAATTTATTATGTTCACATATTTTAATTAAAAAGTAGTAAACAACCTTTTATAAAAATTCGAAAATAATTTAAATACTGTTCAAGCACCTACAAACATTTACGAGTGATAAAAAATTCAAGATCCTATTTGTAACCGGCTACCCGTGATGAAACTCACCAATTATTCGCAAGTGTTTATATGTAACATCTCTAAATAAAAAGAAGAAGCATTTGCGGCCATTGCACTGATATTTTACAAATAAAATTAAATAAAAAAGCCGCCTGTTACTGTTTCACAAAAAATATTTAATTTTTTTTCTTTTAATTGACGAATTTTTATGAACATTTTTTTTCGTGTTTATGTTTTGTTTTTTATTTGTTCGAACACAACTTCGAAAAAGGCAAAACGCTAGCAAATCGCTTCGTTTTCAGAATATGCCTAAATGCGTTTCGCGTCTTAAAAACGATTTGCGATTTGAAAACGCAGCGTTTTCAGAACATGGGCGAAAATCTTTATATTTGTGAATGGGGTGTTAATATAAAACCAAAAAAATGTTCCGTCTAAGCTGTTTTTAAGGTATTATATCTGTGGCTTGGTGCTAAAAGAGCTAATGGTTATATTGTGCTGTTTTGAGTTAATCGCTGCATTAGGTTCCTTTTCTTACTTTCTTTTATTTCCTTAAAACAGTCAGTGTCTAATTCAACCCAGAACAGTTTTACTATGAACTCATACATACATACATAAAATAAAAACTTTAAATTAAATATTCTCAAAAGTAAATATTTTGACAATGGCTCTTTTTAGCATCAAGCCACAGATACGTATTTGCCATAACGTCACTATGTTGTATGAATTGCTTAGTAATGGCCACCAGTTTGTAGCAGGAGTCATTGACATTTATACAGAAGAATCTCGATAAAAAAAAAAAAAATCGTAGGAATCAAAAATATAGGTGTTAGGGAAACTTCGGCTACAAATTGTCGGTAGATGGTTCGAAAATATATTTTTGATAATATTAATTACATCAGGCAACACCATAGCTTGTTTAATAGGTCTGCACGACAATAATCTGCGAAAAAGATTATTGACGAAATAAGGTGAAATATTGTAAACAGCGGCAAAGCCAGTACTGACACCAAGAAGGGAAAGCGTTCTACAACCTGGTCAAATGATTAATTCTGCTGTCTGTCAACAATTAACAAGATTTAGGCAAGCAATTCAATCAAAATGGGCAGAATTGGTCAACAGAAAAGGTGTTGCGATACATCAACGCTAGACCAAACACATGCTCGGAAAATACTGATAGAGCTTGGCTGGGAGGTTCTGATGCATCCACAATATAATCCGGACTTTGAACCTTCATATTATTGTATATTATTGTATGTTTAGTTAGAGGCCAGTAAAAAGGAATTAGGTCAGTTTTTTGCTCAGAAGCTCTAAACTGATGGAATAATAGCTTTACCGCAAAAATTGCAAAAAGTATCGATTAAAACGACAATATTAAAGCTCGTTTCAAATGTAAGAAAAAAGTTTTTCAGTTTTGGTCAAATTTGTAAACGAACTTTTTCGAACACATATTAAAAAAATTTAATTATAACATTTTAATCAGTCTAGAACCAACTGTGTCTTTGTAAAAACCCTTTTTTTTGCAACGACTGTAATACTTAAAATGTCGACAACTTTTCTTTTATGAGCAAGTAAAGATATGTTAGAGGCAACAGTTCTAGTGTATTTCTGGTGACATTATGAGCGAACACGTCAACAGGGTCAATTAAATGGACTAGTAAATCTTCAAATGTCTTCATATAATCGTAACTATTGCTAAAGTCTACTGGTGAATTTTCAATGACAAGCTAATGTATATGGTCAGTTGTGCTACTGACAATGTCACTATTAAATCACTAATATTTCACTGTTGGTATTTTCTACATGAAATTTTTTTAGATAAACTAAACAACGAAATAAATACACTTAAAATGCTTTACGTTATTAATTCACTCAAAAGTTTAATTGCTTTTTGCAAAACTTTTTGTAATAAAAACTTTGTAAAAATGTACGTAAAAAATCTTGACCAACCGTATTTTTTTGATTCTTGACAAGTTGTAAACATTTTTGTAAATCAAGCGAGTGTAATCAACGTTATTTGGAAAACATAAACAGAAGATATGTTTGAACCGTGTGTACCAATCTATTTTTAAGTTGAAATTCAAAATTAATCTAATTTTTGAACAAACCTCGTACTTTAAAAGTTAAAAACCGTATTTTGTCTTTAAAATTAATTAATATGAAAACAAAACTCTTTCGGTATGATTATGTTATCAGCGCTCCACTACATTATTAGCAACTATCTATGCAAATAAAGCATATATTTTTATTTCCATTCTACATTATGTAGAAAAACGTATTAAAACTGATTAATCGAAAAGTATATTTTTCCTTTTTGGCGTTTCAATATAACAATTTCGGCGTAGGATATGTAAAAAGAATTACTAAAATTATTATATATATTTAAATTCGAATACTAAGATTACTTATCTACTTATTCTTTATCATAGTAACTAAAAACATATTAATTATATATCTATATTTCTCTTTCTACATTTATAGTCAGCTTTATCCCAAGTAACTTTATTTTCATATCCCAAGTGTATGTTTGTTTTTGAGAACAGATAAGTGCGACTTTGATTATTATTTATCTTCTTTTGATTAATGTACACATATACATATGTATGTACTTATGTACATACAAATTTATAAGTAAATTTTTATATCAAATTAATACCATTTTGAATTACAATTTAGAAAAGCCCTGCGCTTTACAACTAGAAATACAAAAAAGTGATGCTAATGACGCATAGAATCATAAAAACTATCGCAATTAAATGATGGAGTAATGAACGCAAACAGAAAACGATTCATACGGTATAGAAAGAAAACGTAAAAAAAGAAAAAAATAAAGTTAAATGCGTGCTGGTCGTTGTAGAGTAGAGGAGGTATGTACACTCTTATACTCTTATAATTTTTACATACCCGTATATATATGCATACAGAACATATTTATGGTCATATTAAATTTCATGACATGTAATGCATATTGATTAACACAAAATCACTTATTTTATAATATAAACCATATAGGCACAGACGTTTAACGGCGGCATAATATTGTATTGAGTACGCCTGGAATGAAATTAATGATAATGAAACTAAAAAACAAAACAAAACAAAAAGCCCAGCGGCATTTTTATAGAGTTAATGGAAAATAAAATTTACCATAAGGTTTACAGCCTTAATACTGAATATGAAATTGCAAACACTTTAGCCGCTAATGAAAATTAGTTTACATCAGAAGGACTATGTTCAGGTCTTGTAATATCAAAAAAGCCTTGGTATTGTTTGTCTGAATAATTCAAAATTTGTATAACAAATTTAAAAAGCATTATTTGAAAATACAAGGCTTGTTAAAAACTAAGGTTCTTTTTTTAATTTTCTCCTCAAAACGCTTTTTCTTATTCTCCACCTTATTGGCTGACAAATCCACTTTAGTCCTGACTAATGCAGTCTTCTTCTTCTTAATCATTGCAAATATCTAGAAAAGAAGAGTTACCTGGTGCATTATAACGCCAATACAATCGAAAAAATTCAATTAAATTTGGCGTAATTTTTCAGCTCTGATTGATAACCATCTATTCATAATACGCCACCAGTTATCCCCTTTTTAAGAAAATATGAATCAGTATTGCGAACAAACTTAACTGATAGACGTTTAATGGTCAAAATATGAAAAAAATAATACCAAGACATAAACTAAATAAACATTTTCCTCTCATTGACTTTTAGAAGAGTCTCGTCTAAGGTTTTTTATTGGTATAAAACTCGGCCTTCCTGGAAGAGCTTGAGTGAAGAAAACCGTAGAAAATATTTACATACATGCCTGCAACAAACAAAAAATGCAATACTGTAAAATTTGCCTAAATAGTTCATTTGAGCTGTTAAAGTTAAGGATGATGATCACGAGATCAAAAGAACGACAATGCTGCGCGGCTGATACCGTAAAAAAACTATTTGGAAAATAGTGGATACGAAGTTTTGAACTAGAACAAAACAAAAGTTTGTTTAATCTTTAGAAGAAAAGAACTGTTCTTAAGAATTTTCTCATGAGACCAGCACCAAGGGGATAACCCCTACTAATGAAGTGCATTGTGCTAGTGGTACTAGAATAATAGGCTGTGGTAAGGAGTATATGCGTTGCGCGATTCGCTGGAAAATCAACTACAAAAAAAATGTGCTCTACGTCAATACAAGTACTACATAATAATATATGATTACTAGAGTAACCCTTCCCGCGTTTCTGGGAGCCTTTGTGTTGTATACCTGTAAAATGTATTCCTCATAAGAAAAATTTAAAGGAATGCATTAAAACTAATGATTTGTATAGATTACTAAGTCATTTAGACCAAGTTCAGAAACTGGCATTCTAACCGTTCTCCAGATATACAAAAATCAATATTTACTTTGTATGGGAGGTGCTACAACCACTTAGTCAATTTCGCTCACATTTCAACTCTTGATGTTTATTAACTACGAAGATATATAGACCAAATTCTGAACCTTCTACTAATACCGTTCCAAAGATATACAAAAATCAATATTTACTTTGTATGGGGGTGTCACTCCCACTTCTCCTACTTTTTGAGTGATGATTTATATTGACCACAAAGTTACTTGAACCAAATTTAGAAACTTTCACTATTACCGTTCTCCAGATATAGAAAAATCAATATTGACTTTTTTACAATTTCACCCATATTTCGTCTGATGATGTGGATTGCCTAGGAAATTACTTAGACCAAATTCAGAACCTTTCACTATTACCGTTTACTATTACCATTTTAAAGATATAAAAATTAAAATTTTACAAGGGCGTGGTACTAGTTAAATGAAAACCACCAGTGAAAGTACACCTTTCCAACGCATGTATTGGTTTGTAAATCGGTTTCGTGGTTCTCGAGTTATAAAATGACGAACGTAGGACAACTTGTTTATATATATATATATATATATATATATATATATATATATATATATATATATATATATATATATTTATATATATATATATAGTTGTCCTATGTCCTATGTCCTATGTTTGGTTTTTAAATCGGTTTCGTGGTTCTCGAGTTATATATATATATATATCGAGTTATATATAAATATATATATATATATAAATATAAATATATATATATATATATATATATATATATATATATATATATATAAAATGGTTCTCGAGTTATATATATATATATATATATATATCGAGTTATATATAAATATAGATATATATATATATATATATATATATATATAAATCGACAACTATTTTATAACTCGAGAACCAATACATGCGTTGGAAAGGTGTACTTTCACAGTGAAAACTCTACTTGCGGACACCTCCCGCAGGCGGACACCTCTATTAATCTGACAATTTCTTCAGTCCCTTGGATTTCAACTTTGCACTTTTCTGTCGAAGTTAATTAATTTAACGATGTTATTGTTTCAAAAGCAGCGTTTTTTTACCAAATTAAAAAAGGTTCCTAATTGTGTAAGTTTTTAGATTTAACATTGGTAAAACCCAGTCTGCAAGCATTTTAAGAAATAAGGAAAATCTGAAAACCAGTTGGCAATCTGGAGTTAATATTAATTTTAAAAAGAAGAAGATTTGTTTTGATTGGTTTTCAACAGTTAGAAGAAAGAATTTGTCTATCTCCGGTTGTAATGGCAAAAGCAGAAGAAATAGCTGAAAAAATAGGTTATCGTGGGTTTTCTGTATCAAATGGGTGGCTACAAAAATAGCGCATAACGGACAACACTTTCTTCAATACTTGCTCAATACAGGGCAGAAGATATTTACAATGCAGACGAGAGTGGTCTTTTTTTTGAGCATTTCCTACAAAAACATTGGCCTTTAAATCAGAAAAATGCACCGCCAGTAAATTGTCGAAAGAAAGGCTTACGATCTTGTTTTGTGTTAACATGGTTGGGGAGAAGAAACATTATTAGTTATTGGTAAAGCTGCTCGTTCACGCGCTTTTAAAAATATGTCTATTGCCTAGTTACCAGTTGAATGGAAATCGAATAAAAAGGCCTGGATGATTAGAGACATTATGAGCGAGTAGGTGCATCAAATGGATAATAAAATGCGGTCTTGCAATAGAAAAATAATTTTATGTTTAGACAATGCAGCATCTCATCCTAGAGACTTACCACTTACCAATATTAATGTTATATTTTTGTCAGCAAATACAACTTCGGTTTGTCAATCCTTGGACCAAGGCATTATTCAAAATTTTAAACTTCATTACAGAAGCTTGGTTTTAAATTACATAGTCGCAAAAATGAGTTCGGTCAATTCAGTTTCAGAGCTTTCAAAGAATATAAATGTGCAGGACGCAATATGTTTTACAAAAACAGCCTGGAAAAAAGTTGAACCTACCACAATAGCTAACTGTTTCCGCACCACAATAGCTAACTACAAATAGGGCGGTTAAAAACTTTCGCATTTGATGACTTTGTTGCATATGAAAAATTAAGCAATTTGGAAAACCATTTTGAAGAAATGCACAAAAAATGGAGACAAGCGAACTTTAAGCAAGCTACAATTCGCCAGTTCTTTTTCCCAAGCACATAATTTAAAAGTTAATTCATTTTTTTTTCTTTTGAATGAAGTTATCATATTTTTACCTTTTCTTTTCTTAAATGAATTTTGGAAATAAATAAAAATATGTGTATACTAAAGATACAATACGTTCAAATCTGTTTAATTAACAGATTAATATATAATAGAGTTATTTAATAGCAGTGAAAACTGACCATTTTTAATCAACTATCCCGTAGGCGGACACCTCTTGATAACGGACAAATCTGCTGTGACGGTCGGTGTCCGTCCACGAGAGCTTTCACTGTATATATAATTTCCTGATTTCTTCAAAACACATTCCGTTATAGACACCGATAGAACAATGTTGCAGCACTGGTCCATACATGAGAGTTGTATTCAAATTTGTGTCGGATATTGGTCTGTATTGGGGTGGTTAGAGCGCAGGCATACAACACAAACGAATTACGTTCAAATCCCAGCAGAGGACATAATGAAAAAAAAAAAAATTAAAATTATAAAAAATTTAATAAAGAAACTTCAACCTCCCTCCAGACAATTTCATCTAAAGAAGCACCTTTGCTTTGGCCTTCCAGCTTACCTCTGGCGATGATAATAAAAATCAGACGGATGATCAGGGAAAAAAATTACAATGCTAAGTAAGGATTACCACCACTTAGCAGGAATCTTTACTATTACACACAAATATATTGAGGAGAGCTACAGTAGATTCATCATCTACTTAGCTTGAAAATCAACTTGATTATTGAAACAAAGTAATGGATGCTTTGTGAAAAGCCAATATGCTTCCTAGAAGAGTGACGGAGAAAAAAAATAGGTCTTATAAATATTAAGGTGATCAGGTGGAGTGGAGTATTTCTTGCACCGTTCTAAAACACCGAGGGACTTAAATTGTTAGAAATATGGTAAAGTGTCGTAGATTCTAATGGATACATCTAATACACTAATACATATGTACATACAGGGTGAGCCAAAAGTCACCATGCGTTTTACAAATTTAATAACTGTTTTTTTCAACTAGTGCTTATTTCGTGAATGGTAGCACTTAGCTCATGTCTGATTTGACAGATAATTAGTTTTATCCTTCCACTGAACGAATATGGTTGTGTATACGCTTGAACAACGCTGGCAATCTGGGCCTGCGATCGATTTACAGAAGATGCCGATTTTGCCAAAAAAAAAAAAAAATCATCTTTTCAGATGAAGCTCATTTTGATCTTGGCGGGTATGTAAAGAAGCAAAATTGTCGAATTTGTTTATACATTCTTTTAATTTTTGTTTAGATTATAAAATATAAATATGGGATTTTTTTCACTAAATATGGAATTTTATGTCACTTAAATCACCCCCGTTTTCAACTTCGCCATGATTGGCTCCTTTTTCTTGACATATTTTAAAATTTGTGCCTGAGTCGCGGGCTTGTTCACATATACTCACTCCTTCAATGAACTCAAAAAAAAAGGTCGGGCTCTGATAATCCTGGTAAACGCGTTATTATATTTTAAAACCACATGGTGACATTTGGCCTACATTATATAAGTGTAAACTTCGACTTTTTATGCCAAACTCTTTTAATAAAAACGGTCTGCTGGGATATTACAATCTTAAGTGCAATCAATAAATATTGTCAATTAATAAAATGGAATTAGACGTTTAAGTCAAATTAAAATCACAATTTGTCGTCAGTCAAACTTCTCAATCATCACAAATTCAAATGAATTTCGTATTCTAGAAAGTTTTGAAATGTATTCCAGAACGAAAACTTTTTTATTTTATAATTTTGCAATATTTTTGCAAAAATTATAAAAATAAAAAACTGTTTTGAAAATTATTAAGTTTAATTAAAGATTCTCTCACGTGCAAAGAAATAAAATGAAAATAAATTCTTGGAATATAATATTTTTGAGAAAACCACATAGTTTTTATAATTTTAAGATTTATTTTCTCTTCTTAATACTGCTACTTCCCATTTCTTTTTAAATTAACAATATAAATCCCACAAATTATAAAGACCAGATCTAATCAATTTTCTTTTAATTCCTTGTTTCTTTATATGATAATTTTGATTATGAGACCGCCATCAGTTTATTTCTTTCTGTAAACCGGTTAAATATTTTAATTTTTTTTAAATTTTTATCTTAATCTCTTATGGTTGTTTTATTGTTCATTATTTTGACTACTTTTTTTCTTTTTAATTTGTTGCTGTTTGTGCCAAATTTTAATTATTTACTGGTTATAAATTTTGAATACGATTAATACAAAAAAAAAAAGAAACTCCAAACACTTAAACAAAAGAAACAACCGTTAATACAGAAAATGCTTCAAACAAACAATTGGCTCGCGTTTAAAACCAGTTTATCTTTTGGGGGAAATAATGAAATGCAATTGACCACAAACTGACTTTAAAGTGATCATTATATGACATGAGCGAATACCCTACGCTAAGCTGTGATGTAAGCTATAGTTTTTATAATTGGGCTGAAAATGATAGATGATAAACTTCAGGAAGATGGATCATCGGGACTTTAGCACCGCCTTACCAAAATAAAAACGAAGGCAGAACAAAGTCGCAAATTTTAACAAATATTTACAAATCTGACAAGTTATGATGATAATTACGTATGTATATTGGATTGAGCAAAATATTGATTTAAAAATAAGGTTAATGGAAGGTTTAGATATCGATAATGCGGTCGAACACTTAACAAATCTCATTCATGAAGCAGGCAATCTTTGTAACGAAGTTCTCTTAAATAATCGAAACCGAGTAATAATCTCTTCTGAAATTCGGGATCTTATAAGAAATAAAAGATAATCAAGGAGAATGTGGAAAAGATTTAGTAACGCACATGATAAGTCAAATCTTAACAGAGCATCTAATGAACTAAAACGACGGCTTAATGAATATAAAAATTGAAAAGTAAGTAATTATTTGAAAAGTATAAATAGCTTTCAACATCTTGAGCATAAATTATGGAATGCCACAAAATATTTGAAAAGACCCATAACAAGAAATATTCCGATGAGGGATCAATCTAATACTTGTAGTAAATCAGATTTAAAGAAAGCTGAAGCTTTTCAACAATACTTGAAAGCGACATTTCAGGCTTTTTCTTTAAATAATACCAAAACATAGTTTGTGATTTTTAGATACACCATGTCAAATGGATCTTCCCATCAGACATATAACTCCAAATGAGGTTAAACAAGAAATTTTGATGCTAAATGATAAAAAAAAACTCATGGATTCGATAAAATAGATGCCAAAGTAATAAAAACCCTACCAAAAAAAAACCGTTATTTTTCTTACTCTTAGTCATTATGCTGAACAATGGAAATGTGCTGAAATAATAATGATTTTAAAGCCGAATAAACCAGAAACTTTAATAACATCTTACAGACTAATTAGTCTTCTGTGTACTTTTGTGTACAACAGACATTTCTATGTTAGAATTAACACTGAAAAATCGCAGTTTTGTGAGATTCAGGCCAGAAGACCGCGAGGCAGTTCTCTGCACTATATACACATCCGATATGCCAGTGTCAAACAATGTTACAATTGCCACTTATGCAGATAATACAGCATTAATAACGAATAATAATTGTACTACTGAGTCTTCAAAGCTTATTCAGGATCATTTAAATAATATTGCTATATGGCTAAGTAAATGGAATATATGTGTTTATACCGACAAATCGTCTCATATCACTTTTACCCTTAGAAAAGCAGATTGTCCGCCAATTTTTATTTTATTTATTATTATTATTATTATTATTATTTTTTTTTTTGAATAGAGAACAAATACATCAACAAACGCTCTTTGGTACATGACTAATTATAACATTCATCGAGATTTGAAAATACCCTTTGTCAACGACGAAATTAATAGGTTTAGCAAAAGATACTTCGATAGGCTCAGTATCATAGTAACGCCTAGGCTATTGCCTTATTAGATGACAGTGAGGAAATTGTAAGGTTGAAAAGGTTTCATGTTCTAGACTTGCCTTAAAAAAATGATCTGATAAATTGTAAATATGTAAATATTATTTTTAATTAAACAAAAATCTATAGATATGTATATATATTTTGTTTTTTTTAACTTTTGGTCTAACTGGTGATTAAAACCAATGTAATGTTTAAGACTATAATGGAATTTGCTTAATATTGTAAATAAATATAAATAGATTGCAAATTAATAAACGTGATAAGAAACGTATGTATATATTTTCCGCTATGTGTGGGTAAAAAAAGTTTCAAGTCATATACAGTAAAGGAAAAAAGTCTACATATACCCGTTTATTTATGTTTTTAAAAGATGTTTGCATCATTATTAAAAGTTTAAAAAATGTTTATTTATAAAATATAAAGCTAATTAAAAATATAGAGCTAATTTAACTCATTTCAATTGTAAATTTTATAGATCAGTGAATGCAAATAAATTTGCTAGCCTAGTAAATTTATAGATAGATAGATTTTATGTACTGTATGATGTACAGAGCGCACGGACGCCCTGGTCATTGCTACTGTAGTAGCTGTTAGGATGAGGTTGAAAATGTATCGGTACTACACTTTCTCTGTGACTGCCCGGAAGTGACTGCTATGGAAGCTTAGACTAAGGCACCTGGGTGCATGTCACTTCCATGATCTGGACTGTCTTAGGGATGTGTCACTGCCGCAGCTAATTGGCTTCGTCAGGGGTACCGGTTGGCGCACGTAATAAAATTGAAATCTCAGATTTATGTGGGGTTCTTTGGTACATTTTAATGGGTAGCACAATGGGCCATAGCGCCTCCGAATGAACTCGCAAATTGCGAGCGACCCACATAACTAAACCTAAGATTATATTTGCTTCATTATAAATCGCTAATATTGATGACACTGATGGTAGTATCTACGTTATCTCCGTTCCATAAGCTTGAAATATATTATTAATGGCCATTGCATTTTATATCCAACGAAATAATTTTGGCTCAATAAAATATGGCTTTTTATTTCACTAAAGTGAGCGCTTATTTATAATACATAATTAGCACAATTACACATAATTTAGTATTTAATTTTTGAGGAAAGTATATAATATTCCGTTATCTTTTACCTTTCTTGCTCCCCTATAATAATTTTAATCAAACTATACGGCGACTTTTTGTAAAATTGTTAAGTTAGTTCATTTAAATGTATCGCTTAATTGAACTATTTCATTCATTCAGTTACGAGTAAGCTTGTCTGTCTTAATTTATACCACTGTTAAATGGCATTTCCGGCAAATTGCGCACTTCAGCATATTTTCATTTCTTTAACATAAAAAAAATTAAGTTTTTAATAGACAAAATATAGAAACCAGTCTTATACAATTTCGTTAATAAAACCGAAAAATAACAAATTATTGATAAGTTGTTATTAAAAAATTGCGAATCATTGAAATTTGAGCAAATTTTAGTATGTGTATTAAACATGCGACATCACTGACTGTCCCTTTTTTGCAATGATACCGGCCTTTGATTACTTTTTGAAGTCGTATAATAACAAGCAACCAGCCATTGTTCTTGTTTTTTGATTTTTTTTCTATTACTCGTATATTTAATTGAATAGTTATTTATTTATTACGTGCAAATAATTTTATTTATTTTAGTTTTCTTTTTGCTGATTAGAATTTTTTCACTATTTAAACAATTACTTAATTATTTATTTACAATTAATTTTTTTTAATACCGTGAGATATCGTTTGATCAAATTTATCACGAGTTTGGCGCTTTTTATATATTTTTTTATTTCAGTTTTTGTGTGTTTTAAAATAAACAAAAGAAAAAAGTTCCAAAACGTAATTGTTCACTGAAAGTCATGGATATTATTTTCATTAACACTTTGGAAAACCCCTTAAATCATTTTTTTTTTCGAATTTTATTTGTGTAACGAACAAATATCATTGCTCACACTAAGTTTTGACCAAATTGGGTTGTAGTATATAAATAGAAAAAACGGTTTGTAAGTTAAATTAATTGTAAGCAAAAAATAATATAAAATTAATAAAGATAAACGATACAATAATTTTAATTTGTTTTTATAAAAATTGTCTTCATTATAAAATTGGCGCCAGACTAGAGTTTTAAATTTAATAAAAGAATTCTGTTCGCCAAAACGAGGAAGTGCATGAACAAGAAATGTCTAATGCTATAATTTCAATATACTCATACCTCTTTATACGGCCTTTCTTAATACGAAATTTAGTAATAACATACTTGAGGCGAGGGATGCAACACCGTTTATAAAAAATTCGATGTTGGAAAACATCGTTAATCAAACCGATAATACCGATGTTTTCCGATGTTTTATTTTTTTGTCATATAAAACTAAATACCATCTTGATCAAAAAGTTCACGGAATTTATTCAGAAAATTAAAAATACAGGTTTATTCATCTTGTCCCCTTCAAAGTAATCTCCATCGACTGCAACACACTTATGTCAGCGCTTGATCCAATCCTCGGCCTTTCTTAATACGAAATTTAGTAATAACATACTTGAGGCGAGGGATGCAACACCGTTTATAAAAACTTCGATGTTGGAAAACATCGTTAATCAAACCGATAATACCGATGTTTTCCGATGTTTTATTTTTTTGTCATATAAAACTAAATACCATCTTGATCAAAAAGTTCACGGAATTTATTCAGAAAATTAAAAATACAGGTTTATTCATCTTGTCCCCTTCAAAGTAATCTCCATCGACTGCAACACACTTATGTCAGCGCTTGATCCAATCCTCGAATCATTTTTTATATTCGGTTTTTGGTATGCCCATTAGTGCTTACTGCGATTTTACCAATTCTGGTCTCTTTTGACGAATTGCTTCACGCAAACGTCTTATAACGTCCAAATAATACTCTTTGTTTACTGTCCAGCCTTCTGGCAAAAATTCTTGATGCACTACGCCGTTGTAATCCATAAAACCGTGAGCACTGCTTTCTTTTTTGATTGAAAAGGACTTGGTTTTGTTGGTCTCGGCTCATTTTGTGAACGCCACTCATTACCTGATATCTGGATTGCGTGTCGTACTCATAAACCTACGTCTCGTCTCCAGTTATGATCCTTTTTTTGATGAATGCGGGATCGGATTAAGATTCGCAAATCACGTCTTTTGCGACCTTAACATGGTCTCTTTTTTGCATGATGATTAGGTCTTTTGGCACCAACCTTGCTGCTATACGACGGAAATCCAAATTTTTAACCAAAATGTCTCGGACGAATCCATAGGCATTGTTCAAGTCCTCCGCTAATACTCGGTTGGTTAATTTGCGGTTATTTTTTACTCTATCAATGTTTTCATTGCTTTTCGATGTCGATGGTCTGCCACTGCTTTCATCATATTCGATTGACTCACGACCGTTTTTGAACCGCTCGTACCACTGGTAAATGACCGTTTTCTTTAGAGAATCGTTGCCGGAACACTTCCAACTTTTCCAACGTTCGCGCACCATTAAATCCGTTTTTTACGCAACATTTTTTATATTCTATATATTATTGTATAAACATTAATTAATGCTGAATAGTTCTGTTTTATTAGTTTTTGTAAAAAAAAAAGTCTGTTAAAATTGGGAAATTTTAAAGTGCCGATAATGCCGATTTTGTATTACAAATATGACAATTTTTAATCAAAATCTTCTGGCACTCCTGGTGAGGATGCCACAGATGTTCGGCTTTCAGTAGCAGCTTTGAGTACTATCGTATTAGAATCACCAGCTGCTTCAGAGAGCCCTCCGATTGATATTATTTTGTGGACTGAGAATAAAATGGAGAAACATGTATACTTCTCAAATATATAGCGTGTTTTTTATAGAGGTATAGAACTTTAAGTTGGCATTACTTTTCAAGATGGCGACCGATTTAACAGCTCTACGTCCATTTTATCGTCGACAAAATCGTCCATCGGAGCAGTTAATTCGATTAACCTTGGAACGTTTTCGCACCACGTTTACTCTTATTGATAACTTGCATCCCCAGAGACGCTGTACGGTGCGTACAGAAGAAGTTCTTGCTGCTGTAGAGCATTGAGGAAGACCCGAGTGAGTCCATCCGCCATCGAGCACAGGAATTGGATCTGTGTCCATCCACTTTATGGAAGATTTTGCGGAATGATCTTGGTGAGCGTGCTTACAAAATCCAACTCATGCAAGAATTGAAGCCAAACGATCATTTCACGTTAATTTCACGTTTTGAACCTGTGCATTGGCGTCCAAAATCTTGTGATTTAACACCGCTAGACTACTTTCTGTGGGGCTATGTAAAGTCATTGGTCTATGCGGTAAAGCCACAAACGCTTGACCATTTGGAAGACAACATTCGCCGTGTTATTGCCAATATACGGCCACAAATGTTGGAAAAAGTCATCGAAAATTGGACTCCAGATTGGACTACATCTGCGCCAGCCGTGGCGGTCCTATGTCAGAAGTCATATTTATAATGTAATGCCTCAAGATTATCTTTCGGATAAATAAAATTCATGTCAATCGAATAATCCATCGTTGTTTTATTGCAACTTAAAGTTCTATACCTCTATAAAAACCACCCTTTACAAAAATATCTAATTGATGAGCGTAAAGTCAGAATTCATGGTGATTTTTCAATGGGTTTCACAGTACATGCGGATAAATTTTCACTTAAGGTAATACATATTTTGCCATATACCAGTGTAAGGTGCACAATACGTTCAAATCGTTTTCGCAACTATATTGAATTTTACTAATTGTCATTTAGCTTTTTTTACTGACTTGATTCAACCGTACAGGCCAGATTTGCAAACCGTTTATTTGTTTAGCACTTTTGTATCGCAAAAAATATATGTAATGCGTAATATAATTAAAATGTTAAAAACAGATTGAAAGTAATAGATAAAATCTTTGACGACCAAACATTTTCGGCTGTAGTGATTTAATTTTTTATTTAATTTTCGCGATCTGTGTTCTAATCGCAGATATGAAAAAAAATTGCCCTCCTTTAAGTTCATTATTTTCCTTGACAAATATAGTTGCCTATGGGTGAAAGGAAAATTAGCAACCGAAATTATTTAATTGCGGAATGGATTTACAAATTGGGAAGCATACTTGCCTATGGTCGTTAAAGGGTTAAACCTGTACATAAATAAGCAAAGCAATTACATCAGGCATCAGAAAGCGCACAAAACAATTACATCAGACATCAGCAAAGGGGCCGTTTTCATCTTTGGAAAATAACGTAAATAGTCGCTCAATAGGATTATTTTCAGAAAAAATAATTGAAAATGATATGGGCTATTAAATCGCCTTGAATTAAGTCCCAGGCAAGTTTTATGTTTTGAATAAGGTCTGGAACACTCGAATATTGTTTGTTATTCTCATATGCTTTTTTGGATAACCATCTCCGTACATTTCCGTTTATTTTTATATAAGGCAAATATGGGGCTAATTTAAATCGCAATATTTTGGTTCTCTACATAACTTTTTACCATCCGGACAGTGTGGATTGGTTATTTTTTATCCAGTAAAAAGGAAACGATCTAAAGAAATTTGTGAAAGTTGGAAAATCCTGTTTCGGTTCCCCAATATAAGATATAGCTTCCACCGTCATGTTAAAAAAATGAATGTCGTAAATTTCATAATATAGAATTCACCTCCATAGCACACCACCCCCATGCGATCAAGAAAATATGGTTCTTTTCGAAAATCATAAGAGCCTTCTAAATTGAAATTTTCGCATCTGCAGAAACCACATGATGCCTCTCAGTAACTTAGGACAAGTGAGCTCTGCAAAAGTTGAACATTTTTCTTTGCGGGATGTATTAAGGGGTGTTTTTTCTTTAATTCTCTTTATATGCTTAGTCTATAAAATAACACGCCGTACGGTATGTATTTAAGCCTACGTGTGTTTTAATGTATGGTCAAATTGGACAAAAACAATGTTGTCATCATCCGACTTCTTTCAACTTATAGACGATATTTTATTGCCAAATTGTTGACAACAATCCACATAAGACCCTACAGCCTCCATTATATCTAGAAGATGCATCGTTTGGTGCAGTTTACACGTTGATGGATCTAATTTCTGTGTCATCTTATATTAAAATAACTTGACAAACAGTTATGCTTTTGGATCATGTTTAGCCTTTTAAATTTGTTTTTTATGATATCTTTTAAACCTGTTAAAAACTTGTTAACAAGAAACCACCTTTTTGGCCTTTAAAATTTCGATGTCTTCTACAAAATTAAACCCCTAAAGAGTCGTATAATTTATTTTAAGTTTCCCTTTTTCTTTTTCCTTTTTATTGAACGCTAGCTTGTAACGCATTAGTATTGAGGAGTCGCCACTTATCGTGTTTGTCTTAACAATTAAATGCTTAATTAATTTATGTTAAATGGCCTTAAAATTGTGCTATACTGGTACTGTTTCACTGTGTGTTGGCTGACAGTAAATGTACGAGACTCTGACTGAGGGGACTTGATCTGTTAATAAAAATAATTGCAACAGTAAACATTGCGGATTTAAACTGTTTAACACTGAGCTTAAGAACAAGGCTTAATAATGACAGCTTAATACTGGTTAATATACAAGTAAAATTGAAATTGAAATTAAACTGAAAAAAAGAACAACAGAAATTATTAAGCTGACTGGGATTAAACTGGTTAAATGAACGACGGGGAACGGTTGACTGGCTAACTGGCCGGCAAACAATATACTTGTATAAGTTAGACGTGGCAAAAGAAATATAAGCAGTTTTGACTTAAAGACTTAAACTATATTAATACGAATTACTACTTATTACTACAGAAAACCAGAAATATTGTATTTAACCAACTGACAAAAGAATAAGAATTCCAAAAACTCATTTTAAAACTAGTTTAGTTGCAGTTAATAAAAGCTGGTGCCTGGTCAGTCAATTTTTTTTATTTTTCTGGATTTTCAATGACCTTGAGATTTTCTTAATATTGTAAATAAAATCGCATCAGCCGGTAAACTCATAACAGAAATTGAAGAGGTCATATCAATTCAACAAAAGTGGTGGTGTCTTTAATGAATTTAATACTATATTTGAGAGCAATAACAGCGTCAGTCAATTCAATCTTTTGAAATGTTTCTTAATTTGAGATTTTATTACAGTTTTTAATACAGTGAACCCTCTTAGATATGTATGTATTTTGAAGCTTAAGTCTTTAAATAATGAAAGTGGGCAAACATGAAGTCGTCAATATATCTCTTGGGTTGTAAATATACTCGTAAATCGTTAAATCTCCTTTTGAGTTTCTTTTCTTTATTTTAAACAAAAAAATTATTACACTTCAACACTGCATGTATAATGCGATGACTCCCGATATTTTGTGGTTGTGATTATTGATCATTATTTTTTAATAGTTTTCGGTTATTTCTTATTATTAAAGTAGATGGTAGCATTGATTTCGCTGGGTTAGACAGCAATTAATCTTGCTAAGATTATAAAAAGACTTGCTGTTTTTTCATGTCAAAATTTTTCTAGGCTATTTATGGCTCTGATAACTCCATAAAACTTTTCTTAAAAACAATATGTCCTGGAGTCCTCTGGTGTGGGACAGTGTCCTGGTAAACCAATTTTTTACTTGAGGATTGAGAGATTTCTCCCCGCAATTTAGGCAATCTCTGAAAATCTTAGTGCCATTGTACGTGTAAAGCATATTAGGTTATAAAAGTACTCCAGAAAGAGTAATTGTAAACATCAGTAGACTTTTGCCTACGCAACCAATTTAAAGCTTAATTTAGGCAACATATCTTTAATTATAAGTTTTTATTACTTTTTATCATTTCGAAATAACCGGGCTAAAAGTCTTAGTTCTAACACTTTTGTGGCTTCTTGTGATCGAGACGTGCTCAGGGAATTTGATCAGTTGGGTACCAAGGTGATAGCCTATGCTGATGACGTAGTTCTGCTTGATTTTTATCCACTATACTAGAACTAATACGGTGTGTATTGTCAGGCTAGGCACATCATACCGGTTTTGGTGTTAATATCTGGGTGTCCAACTGAAATGGAAAAGTAAGCAGTTCACAGCCAGCCACTTGGATCTTCAAGTTCATTTTCAGGTGGCAAAGAGTGCCTTAGGGCTCAGAAAACTAGGCCTTTCGTGTTCTACGTGGATTAAGAAATGGTATTGATCTCGGACCTAATAAATGTCCTACTGATTATATCTTGCCGACTAAGAATTTCAAGATCATCGCGGTAGTTTTAGCCAGCAGCTGCTAGTGGAAACTGTGTAATCCGCCTCTTAGCGGTCTAGCCTTTTTCGTCTCAGAAGGCTCCAAGACGGGGCAGGTGCTGGGGCTGGCTTATTTTGTGAGCAACTCGGATGTTTTTTTTTAAAGGTTTATAACTTTGAGTTGACAACACTGCTTTATTTGACAATCGATTTAACAGCTGATAGTTGCTTTTTGTTTAGTTTAGTTTCAACCGCTTGCAAATGGTTGAAATTTTTCATCAAACTAATAGTTCTTTCTGTTCGTCAAATTTTTGTTCTTCTATGGAGTCCACTTTTGGTTGAATGGGTAGTAAATAAGCAGAATTGTCGTATTTAGATTCAGAATAATCCACAAGCTTTTGTCGAAACACTATTACAGCCACAGAAAACTACCGTTTGGTGTGATTTATGGGCTGGCGGAGTCATTAGTACATAAGTCTTCATAAACGATGTTAGTCAAAAATGTCAATGGTGAACGGTATATGGACATGATTAGAAATTTTTTCGTACCTCAATAAGCTAGTATTAATCTTGCTAACATGTCCTGGAAAGAAACTCTTGATGAAAGACTAATGCGAAATGTTTGTGAAAGTTGGTGTTCCAGATTGCGCCTTGCATGCGCCAGCCGTGGAGTGGCAAGATGACCGAAATCATATTTAAACATTAATGTCATAAACCTTGCTATCCAAAGCCCGTTTCGTTGATAAATATTAAAAAAAAAAAAAAAAAATATTAAAAATGTTTTATTATGATTTCAACTTGTGTAACTGTAAAATACACCCGATTTAAGTTGAATGGCAAGTATAGTGTTTTCCAAGCGGAAGGTTTTGTAATTGGGTGGGCAGTGGTAGTGAAGCACGTTACTATAGGGAGCATTCGAAGGCCAGTGATAATATTTGTAGACAGTCAGGCGCATAAATCATGCTCGATCAAGTATGAAGTCGTCCTGGACTGCAGCATGATCTTGAAACGATTGCATGAGGTCGTAAAACTTTGTCGTATACCGAGGCAATCTGGTATTAAGGAGACTTTGCAGATGAGTTGACCCGATAAAGGTGAGTGCCGGCTGGCCTACGGATAAAAGATTACGTACTACCGCCGTTATGCCACTACAATGGCGAACTGAAAGTGTTCTTCGCTTGGAGGGCTGTTCAGCTTTAGTACAATAAGCAAATATGTAGATTTAACGGTCCATTTGGCTGGTCATCTCTACCAAAATAATCTGTTCTCTTCTCTCCACGAGCAAGTCGAAACTAAGACGAGCTACGGGCATCATTACGGGCCACTGTGGCATACGTTCAATGACGTGTAAATGGAAGAAAAGTTATACTGATTTGTTTAGGCTGTGTGAGGATAAGGGGGAAACAGGGACGATCCAACACCTATACCCAGGCTGTTAGGCAGGAGGCATCGATTTCTGGGTGGGTGCACGATTCAAACTCGTACCTCAATTTCCGGCTTGGAGCTTACTTCTATTCTATTGTTTGCTAAGGGCCTCAGTTGGCTTTGGCATGGGAAATTTCTGGACCTTCACCTTGTGGACTGTTCGCATCTTGTCGGTTATCCTGTCTTTTTTCGACTCTTCTAATGATGGTATCCAGCAAAGAAAAAGTCATAATAATCTTATTTGTAGAACAAAATTATTTAAATTTCACAATAAATGTGAGATATATTAGATTAATTTTAAGAGAAGTAGTTGTAATAACGTACAGCCTGTTGAAGAGTGAATAAATTTATTGAAATATGAAATTTATTAAATATGTATGTATGAAAAATTGATTTACAATATTTGAATTATAAGATTCATTTATAAAAAAAAAACATTGATAAGTGATTTATTTTCTTTTTGTTTTTAGATTATTCCACAAAACTAAATGTTTTAATTTCAATGAAATTATTTAGTAATAAACAACAACTTCTATTATCCTTTACGTTCTCGTATACCATACATCCACCTCTTTACCAAAAATGAATCGTTCTACACACGGTGGCAGTATAAAATCATCACACTCAGCGACCACAATGCGTCTCAGTAAATCCTATCAAAACAAAATGGATAAAATGTCCGAACGTTTGTATGACATTGTCAAAAGTGGCTTCATGATAAAACGGGCCCAAAATAAAAAACGTTTCACACCTGTCAACTACAAACAGCGATGGTTTGAGTTGACCAAGAAAACTTTGTCATATTTTGATGTGGAAAATGTTGAGGTAAGTAGTATAAAATAATGTATATCTGTATATGTACATATCGATTCCTTTGCGCAAAATTATCGTATGATAAATTTTTTTACTACGTTCACATTTTAATGCAAATGTATTCCAAACTCACAGACTCATCACATCGTAATATACTCAGGAGATACTACTGAAATAATTTCATTCTATGTCACATTGTTGTTTTTCCTGTGAACGTAACTATCGTATGTGCCATACAAATATTTAGTGTAAATCAAATATCGTACAAAAAAAATATAGTTTTGTTGTGAATATTTTGTGTAACTAAGCAGAAATGGAGGTGGTGGGGTTTTCGAAGAAGTGGTAAGTTATCTGCCTGTCATCCACTTGCAGATTACGAGAAGCGATTTCATTGTCGTGAAATTCTTAAGCACTACACTACTTCCGCTCTTACACGAACAAGTTTGGCAACCCGCTGTTTAACCCAATTAGTTGTTTTTTGGTTATTATGTTAAAACCGAGTGGGTTTTTTTTAGTTCAAAGTAGTTTGTAGTTTACAACAAAAATAAGTATAATATACGTGCTGGGAGTACAAATTAATTCAGTCTAATTTTTTTAACTAACATAGTGAATTAACAAATTTATCAAAATCAAAATGTATCAAATCACTGCTCACATCTTTTCTCCACTTCTAAGGCAATTTCTCGTCTTTTGACGCGATCCAACTCTAAATCGGCTTTAAATTTCTTGAAAAGAAGTGATTCGGTGACACTAAGGATATTGTATCTGTCGAAACAGCTAATAGTTAGAGCAACCAATGTTCGAAGAATGCGACATTTGATCGTTTATGACAATCGTTTGGAAACTTTTGCGGCGTGAGGCCGAGCGTTGTTAAGCGAAAGAATAGCTTAAAGATGTTTGGGTTTATATTCTCTGCGTTTTTCTCAAGTAATTGAAGTCTGCTTTAGCAGCCCACAACGCCGCCTTGATGCGACCAAGAGTGCAAAATTACATTATTAATACTAAAACAACGTAATTGTATTAACAAAAAAAATATTGTCTAATTGAACGAAACAATAAAACCCAGTGGGTTGGTCTTTTTTTAAACCCGGGTTTCTGCAACACTGCATGCCAAGTACCCCACTCTAGTGTTGTACAGACTTCCTTCTATCGCCAGCTAGAGTGAGAAGGAACATAGCTGAGTAACCTGATCGGCATGCTAGCTCTGTTACATCTCATGAAGTAGGCAACCTTGTACCTAGAGGTTGTTGGCTCTCCCAACACTAAAATCGGACAAGAGGCCCAACTAGTTACCAGGCCTAAATAGTAATGATTATAGAAACTAAAACAAACAATATTAACCAACGGATCTCCATGAGACGACAGCATGAAAAGATTACGCGAATTGGAACATGGAACTTGTGCACACTCATAGATACATCTACACTGGCGCAATTATGCAGGGAGCTCGTTAACTATTACCTGCTACTTTTAGAATTATGCGAGACTAGATGGCCAGAAGCAAGAAAATTCAACACCTCTAAAAACTTACTCTCCTATACTCTGACAAACCGCCGAACCAATCAAAATCCAATGGTGTCGGATTGCTATTATTTAGTGAAACTTACAAATTACTGATCGACTGGAAGCCCTTTTATGATAAAATAATAACTGCAGCATTTAGAACTAAAAACTCCAGAATCTTCAGAGAAGGATAATTTTTACAGCCGGTGTTAAAATGTAGGCCCCTATCAATGAGTCTAAAATTAGAAACGGGTGCAGCTTATTGATTACAAAAGGCCGCCTTGTTCACTTCCTGGGCTTAATATTTACTCAAAAATGACACATTCACAAAACTTTGTGGGCAAAAATATCTTATGTGTCAAAAAACTTATGTATTTCCGAACAACGAAGCTTTTCCTAAAAAAATATTCATATTATTTAATATATTGATGTAACCAGTCAAAGCAAAGATATTACAAAAAAACGCTCTCCTATAAAATTTGGTTTTTGTAACATACGATAATTTTGCGTAGCAAAATGTTAATTTTTTAATCGTACAACTAAAAATTGAAAACACAAACAAAAAATATTACTCTCCTATAATTTACAAATGGTACCATTCTTCCCTCTTGTTTCTTTTTATTAGAAAAGGTACCAAACGGTAGTGTACTATCATCGCTTTTACATCTGTTGTCCCATTTAGAACTTATTGAATAGTTTCCTTTTTATGAGTGTGTGTAAAATCTAACAAAACACATGAAGCAATAGCATCGTATGAAGGAGCTCTCTTCGAGTGTATTAATAAAAATTACATGCCATACTACATTCCTTTTCAACATATTTGCCATTCAATTCTTTCATGCTTTAAGCCTTTTCATTTAAGGAAAGTGTGTGAGTGATGGGGTGGTTCAATTCATCTTTAGCTGTGACAAAGTAAAGACATGAAAAAGAATAAAAGGAAAGGCAAAAGTAGAGAAAAGTCATCTTTTACATCTGTCTTTTGTTGGATTTTTTTTACTTTTTGTTTGTATCCTATTATTGTTGTTACTGCTCTTCTTTTGCCTGCTGTGTTAAATAAACTTTTATGATTCGACTCTATACCCCATCTCTTACGAAAGAGTACTTGCTTTATTTGTCAAAATGTTCCCTTTTTCCATTTGTAATATTTTTTCAAAGAATTTCAGTTTTTGTGTATTGAATTGCGTTATTAGTAAATTTTTATATGAGGTTCTGTTTAAAAAAGGTTTCAACATATGTTCCAACTCCCTCTTGCCTATTTAAATGAATTTGTTTCAAGAGAAAACGCATACATTTAAATTCAATATAAACGACGTGTGCTCATATGTTTTTCTTAAATTCTAAAATCCGGCTACGCAATTTGTTTTCCACTACCATCCTCACTCTCATTAAGCATATTTTTTTCAGAAGTTTTTTTTCTATTATAGCCGCCTTTGTTGTATTATTTAGTCGGCGTTGGACCATTTTATTGCCGCATCAAAGTATATTCACATATTTTCGGCAAATATGTGCGCGGTCCACACCAGAGCCCTTACCACCAAGTATGCTACAACTAGGAAATCAAATGTATCTGTGTGTATATATGAAAGACATTCCAATCTCCAATGTTTTGGTATAATAACTTCCTTTCCATCATTACTCGTTTCTCTTTTTGTCCTAAGTATGCTCGATTGCCTCTATATCTCTCTCCCTATTTAATTCTTTAAAAATATTTTGATTACAGCCGGGTATTTTCACACCCACTATCCTCTTGGCTATTAGCATTTATTACGCATGTTTTCGTTTTGTCTATTCATGCTATTCAATAGAAACAATTGAGCGTAAATTGGAAGTTAACTTGGAAAATAATTTCAAGAGAAAATTTCCTGTTTTTTGTTGTGGCATTAATTAATTCACACTCTCTTTTTTCGTGAGGTACAACACGAGTTTACCATATAAGGATTCTAAAAAGAAAATCACATTTAATTTACGGCAACAATTGCTTTCTAAAGGTTGCCTAGGATACGTGGCTGCTAGGCGATCTTACGCATGATGAAATTAGTATGTAACATTTTTTAAAGTTTAAAAGCAAAAATTACGAGATTTGTTAAATGACTTTAAAATTTGGCGATATTTATTGTGTATTGTTGAAATAACGTTGATTGTAATCGTCATAGCACTTCGGATACTTTTTTATATTAGTAATGTCTTGAGCTACTTAAGAAATGTAGTTTTTGTTTCAATTAATTTTATCTTACTTTCTAATGTTAAACTTGATAATACGGGATTCACAATGCAATATTTTTGACATATGGTTTATGCCTATATTTACTAACTTATTTTTGAGGGTAAATTTCGGCCATTTATTCTTAGTTAGTTTTTGGTCAGAATAGTGTAAATAACAAAGTTGTTTTTGGCTTTAAAATTTTCAAATTTTGTGTCAACAAAAAAGTATTATTTGCTAGAAGTTTTGCATTACTTATTCAATTTAAAAAGGAAGAGTAGCTGTAGCATTCGATTGCTTACCGAAACTTATAGTGCAAGAGATGGTTTGAGCGATGCTGATGATGTCACCACAGCTACGACATTAATAGTTGTGTTGTATCCCCACATTGTGGATTAGTCGCCAATCTGGATACATCCCTCCTGCTGTGGCATATATCGATCTGGTGGCGTCTAAAATCATATTCAAGCCATGTCTGTTTCGAGACTCTGCAGGAATTCATTGTCCTTCACCTGGAATTTGCTCTTCCAAGGTAATTGTCGAGGGTACAAGGGTACTAATGTTCTCCATCGGGGTCGCCACTAAGGAATGATAAAGACACTGGAGGCGGACCTCCTACGAGCCAGTCCACCCGCCTTTTCATTTTCATCAAAATCCTGAGTTCCCGGCTCAAGGCTCAGTATGTTCAATGCGCTCTTGCATTCACCCACCATAGTGGGTTCATCGGATGGTGTGAGATTCGAGGGCAAAGTTGGCGGTCTGGCTGTCCACGCAGTTGCAAAAGTAATTAATTAATTTGTATACCTTCTTCTTGTTGTTGGTTCATAGAATCCACTATATACGGATTATTAATTAATAAGTGAAAGTCTTGGACCAAATTTTTCAATTAATTTATTAATATACTACTTTGTATCCTGGACAATCATCACTCATCTCATCCATTGTAGAATTGTCCGTAGCATCATGTTCTCTAAAACGGTGGGTTGCTTTTCGGGTCTAAAAAAATTTTTATTTTTCTCTTTTTATACAATAAGTATAATTTACGTATTGGGAGTACATATTATTCGTTTCGATTTTCGGAACAAAAAAGATTATGAATTATCAAATATATCCAAATAAAAATTTTCATTTTTTTCCACCCCTGAGCCAATTTCTGAATCCCGTCTCAGAAAAACTTCTCGTCTTTTAAGGACATCCAACTTCGAAGCCGATCTTACATTCCTTTAAAAGAAGTGATTCGGTGACATGCCAAAAGATATTAATTACTTTCGTCGAAACAGCCAAAAGACAGAGGGAGAATTGTTCCAAGAATACGGCGGGTGCGGCAGACTGTTGTTGTACGGTTCAAACGAAGTAACTGCAGTCTACTCCTATCACAGAGTTTTAACACCTCGTAGTACACAATGCAGCCTTGATCCAATCAAGAGTGCAAAATTACATTATAAATACTAGAACAACAAATTGTAATAACAAACAAAAAATATAGTCGAATTGAACGGAACTTGGAAGCAGTTATAAAACCAATCAAAACCCATCAAAAAGCCCATTAAAACCACGTGAGTTGGATTTTTTAAACCCGGATTTTTGGCAAACTTGGCTCAAACTATCTTTCAAAACAGTTCTTGCTAAACTTTGACCGCTATTTTAACTTCATGTATAATAAGTTATTAAAAACGGTTCCCTTAGGTTTCATCCATCAACATATAATAAACATTGTAGAAAACGAACAATACAGTTTCCAGGGGAAGAATGAAAAGACCTGGATGAATATTTTTGTTATTAACCTAACTTGGGTTTCCTTAAATAATGAACTAAGGGCTATACAATAGCTAGTTCCACTAAATCGTCTTAAACATATCTTAACGATAAAGCTGATTGATGCCAAAGTATATTTTGGCATAGTTTAATAAAAATAAACATTTTTTATTATGGTATTTCGTTCGAAGCATATTTACATATGTACATGTGTATTTATTTATATATGTATATTAAAACCGTTGTTTTATATAGTATTATACAAAACTCTTCAAAAAAGAAAACAATAAATAATTTGTTGGATAGAAAATTAAATTTTATGAAAAACCCTATCGTTTACTTCGATGCTACTCTCTTTGCGAATTTATTTTTCTCACGTTTTCTCTTGCTTACTACATAAATTCTCTCAGCGTACAGCTTCACAACAACATAAATCAAATATGAGCGACTAGAAAGGAAAAATCTCTACACCTGTGCGCTAAAGATACCGGAGAAAAACCAGAGAACAGGAAAACATTGCAAAAATAAACCCCAATACTAGACCCTAAAACACCCCTTCTATGTATAATATGTACACACACAACACATACAAAAATATCCTTTTCATGTATAAATAAAAAAGAAAATATTGGGATGGTTGTCTAGGAAACGAAATTCTAACGAAATATTAACGAACAAACGAACAAGACGTGAAGCATAACGGAAAAAAAAAGTTCACTAACCGCCACCAAAAACATACTCTGATAAGGATTTCAGGCTTCAGTATGACGGTTACTGGGATATTGAGTGCATCATAGAATCGCGTGAATTAATTCGTAAATGAAATCATATTCTTTCTTCGAAATATCTCTGTATAATAGATATTATTGGTGATTTGAATTTACAGCAATAATAACAAAGTAACATAGGCTTGAAAACGCCGGTTCTTGAAGCAGTTAAAGAGTTAAAACGGATAATTTACGGGAAATTAACGAAAAAAGGCAGTTTTAAAGCTTTTTAATACTCCAAGTTTTGTTGTTATGTTTGTGTGTTGTCCTTTCTTAAAGCATAACAATTTCAAACTACTCCTTATTTTTGCCAATTTTTTCTTCTCTGGATGTTAATAGTGTATAAGTGTGAGTGTGAGTACCAGTGTATATGTGTGTCTAACTATTTTTCATCCCTTATACTTCTTCCTTTATATTTCATTATCCTTAATAAATATTATTATTGTTTTTGTTGTTTTTCACTCTTATGAGCCTCACTTTTGATTAATAACTGAACTCTTGAAAAATATTTATGGTGAAAATTTAAAGAAAAAATAAAAATAAAAAATAAAATAAAATTTCAAATAAAAAAAATTAGTCAATTGAAAAATAACTAAAATATAATAAAAAAAAAATTTTAATATAAAAAAAACGAAAAGTTCCTTAGCAACTCCACCCAAACTTATGTGAACATTTTTTTTCTAAAAAATAATAGCAAAGGCGTAAATATTAAAAAAAAAATAAAATATAATTAAAATTTTTTAAACAATATTTAATTAAGAAAAAAAATTATCCTTTAAAATTTTAAATAAAAAAATTGGTGCGTGAAAAAATAATTTTAAAACGACCCACCCTTCTTACATACATATGTCAACAGCCAGAAAAATATTCATATTTTTTGTGTATTCAAATTCCTAACCATCTGGCAATACCCTTACATATTTGTTTGTGCTTGCCATACGTTTTTGTTTTTGTTTTTTTTTTTTTGAAATCACAACCATAGCCTAACTCTACGTATAGAAATACTCTTAGAAACGATTTACTAATGGGAATTGGTATAAAGAAACTCCACATTCTTCCATAAGTAAATGGAACTAAATTAAAGGATTACAAGTTCTCCCTGCTTCCAATAAACAAATTTAAACGATTTTATGTCACTAAACAAAGCGGCCAGCCACAGTAAAAGCAATAGCAATTTGTTGTTATTTGAAACCTGCAAACTCGGCCCATACCACCCCAAAGTCAACATTAAAGTTGTGGTGTAGATAGAGAAGCACAGACAGACAGACAGAACAGCCAAGTTAAACTTCTACTTGAGTGCATTTTTTGTTTTAACGCCAAGTGGGTTTTTGTGTTGTGTTGCGGTTGGAAAATTTGTGAAACAACAGCAAAAGCAATAACATACGAGCCTTTAAAATCTCTTCTTATAACACTTGCTTTTGGGAAATATACAAAGTTAGCCAACTATAGGAACACCTTCGATTTTAGGTGAGTTGCAATTAAATTTCAAATCTCTTTAATTGTTTTTAAGGACTTTATAGAATTTTAATATATTTTATTTTCTGCTTAATATCCTGCTTTATCTGTTTTATTTTTTATCACTTTGCTTTTTTTCCTTTTTGGGTATTCAATTTCAAACACCAGTCCTAGATATTTGCATATACTCGTACGAGTATTTTATGTTTATTTTTCTCCAACTGCTGACTGTTATTTTCTATTGATCCCTTCCGGTTTTCATATCCTTACATTATTCATGCTCATCATTGTTTTTTTCTTCTATTTTTTTGTTATTGTTGTATTTTCTCTTTAAAATGCTTCCTTTTTGTAATACTTTAATATTGAAAGGATTTTGCCAGCATAGCGTTCGATGAAATGCCAATGGACTATAAAAAATTATGACCAGACAGACTTAATAAACAGCCGACATTTCTATTGTAGCTCATGCTTCTGAAATTGAAAATAAATTTTGTAAATTTCGACCCTGGTACATTTTCCCAACTGAAAAATGTCATAAAAGGTATGGTAACTGTAGCCATTATGCTTTTGAAAAAAAGAAAACAAAAATCTTACAAATAAGGACGAGTAGAGTAGGTTTCTTGTTAAGATGCAAATGTCATTATTGCCTCTTATCAATATCAAAAACTTTACATTTGATAGATTTTTGCGTACTTTTTATGGTCTTGGAACAAACGGATATTTTCGAACAACCAATAAGAGGTCTGGGGCAACCACTCCTGCGATAGACCAGTAATTTATCCAATAAGCGCTCTGATAAGAACTACGAAAGGAAGACAAACAAATAATAAATGGCAAGGACTACACAGATACCGACCTCAAAAAGTAATGGAATATAATTTAGGAATATGTCCTTGGAACAGGGTTGGCAACCCACTGGGTAACTCAATTAAACGCACACAGGTTTTATTTTTTTATTTAAAGGTTTTCGTAGTTTATATAATTACAACTAAAATAGGTGTAATTTACGTAGTAGGCCTACAAATTGATATGTTCCGTTTTTGAGCTCAATGAAATAAAAAATTTATCAAATCACTGCTTTCATCTTTTCCCCACCTCTGAGCCAATTTCCAAATCGCTTCTCAAAAAAAAATCGTTTTTTAAGGCGCTATAACTTTGAAGCCGATTATATACTTCTTCAAAAGAAGTGATTCGATGACATGTTAAAACATAAACTTATACCCCTTTATACGGCATAGGTAGTTTCTGAAAATGTTGGCCGTAAACCGAAATGCCTTTAAACGAGATGAATATGCTTGCTTCCCTTACACTTTTTGTTGAAAATGGAGAATACATGACGTTTGAACCATAGAATGGGGAAACAAACAGGCCGTTATAAAAAAATACCATGTAAAGAAAGACAGTATAAACAGGTGTGAGTATATTGTATCCGTCGCAACTGCCGATGAGGCAGTGTTCGGAGAATACGGCGGATGCGGCATTTGATCATTTCTAATAATTGTTTTGAAACTTTTGCGACATGTGGTCGGGTGTTGTCATGCTAAAGAACAACTTAATCATGTCTGTCTTTATATTCCGGCCGTTTTTCTCATAATGCATGATTCAAACGAAGTAATTGCAGTCTGCTTCGCTCACCGAGCTTTAGCAACTCGTAGTACACAATGCTGCCTTAATCCCACCAAAAGTGCAAAGTTGCACTATAAATACTAAAACAACGTGATTGTATAAACAAATAAAAAATATTGTCGATTTGAACGGATTTCGGAAGCAGTTATAAAACCCATCTAAAAATCCTGGGAACCTAGCTTTATAGAAGTGGTGCCCTTGAGGATATTCGGCTAATTTTGACATCATATAAAGCAAATATAACGACCCTTTGGGATATAAGAGTGACAGAAAAAGGCGAATTAGAGGATAAGAAATGCAGAGTATGGAGTCGGCTTCTCTGTAAGAAGTAAAGCGCGACATTCCATAATCCGTTGGAAACATATTAACGAACGAATATGCCTAATTCGCCTTAAAGGCAAATTTCGGAACATTGGTATAATATGCGCTCATGCACCCACTGAACTAATTAACGATGATGATAAAGCATCTCCTACGATAAAATAAAATAGAGGGAACATTTAGTAAATCGAGTCTGGTAGATGCTACGAACCTCGGCTAGAGTAATCGATCATATCTGGCACTCGAGAAAAAGGTGAATTTAGTAAGTCTGATGGTAAACGGGGAAGATTTCGAATATATGCCCTCTTCCCCCCAAATCACACAAACAAGTACTCGTTTACCTATGGTGTGAAATAAAAATATTTATTTTTTTTATTAAAATTAAAATGATACCTCAATTTTGGACACCCTTTATTTTTCTAGTTATCATTGATTTTAATTCCATCTGTCCCTTTTCCATTTCTAACAACCATATAATAACGGCCTCTGTATTGATTTCGTCCTTTAAAAAAACACATAAATACAGAAACAGGACTCTCTTTTTCACCATTAAATTTGATATACAGAGTGAGTTTTTTTTTCTGTAATACATTTTTTATTTTATTTTCCATGTTTTAGGTTTTGCACTTGTTTTTCGTTCTTCTTTTTTATGGGCTATTTTTTCTAAACTGGCTTGAGTTATTTATGACCGTTGGGATCAAGCAATTTGTCGATATTAAAAAATATATGCATATGTAGTCATAAAGTACTTTGGAAAAAAAAGGAAATGTTTGATTAATAAATAAATGGATATTTTATGGAATCGAATACCTTAAAAGCTTTTTAAATATTTTGAAAATTAAAATTTCTAAATGAAAAATAATAATAAAGGGTTACATTAAGCTAATTTGAATTCAATTTCGACTTAATTCGGACTAATCAAGTTTGATTAACACCATCGATAGAGTCAGAGTAGGCAAAATACTTAGAACTTATCAACATCGTTCTAAAAAAGAATTCTTTAAGTTTTAGTAAAGTGTGCCATAAATAATAACCTTTTCACTAAATTGTGAATTGAATAATTAGGGTAAAAGTTAGTTAGAACTAGAAAGATATTTTCCAAAGTTTCTAATGGCATTGGAAAGGTGTAGTTTCACTGATGGTTCTGATTCATCCGGGCGGTGCCATGCAGATATAAAATTTGTATTTATATTTCTATATCCTTAAAACGGTAATAGTAAGAGTTTCCAAATTTGGCCCAAATAACTTTGTGATCAATAAAAATCATCACTCAAAAAGTGGTCAGAATTGAATAAGTGGAAGTGGCACCTCCCATACAAAGTAAATACTGAGTTTTGTATATCTAGAGAGTGGTAATAGTGAAAGGTTCTGAATTTGGTCTAAATAACTTTGCGGTCAATATAAATCATCACTCAAAAAGTGAGTGGAATTGGATAAGAGGGCGTGTCACCTCCCATACAAAGTAAATACTGATTTTTGTATATCTTTGGAACGGTAATAGTGAAAGCTTCTGAATTTGGTGTAAATAACTACATAGTCAATAAACCTCTTCAGTTGAAGTTTGGGCGAAATTGTATAAATGGATGTGCATCTCCAATACAAAGTGAAATTTGTTTTTAGTATATCTAGAGAGCGGTAAGAACGGCAGTTTCTGAATTTGTTCTCTACGAGTTGGTAGTCAATATGTTTTATTAAAAGTTCTACTTTGGTTTCTTCAGCACAAGCTTTATGTTGTGTTGAGTATCAGTAGTTTTTTTTTATTGTCTTAATGGTCATCGCAACACCAAATTACGTATTTGTCCTTGTATCCATTTCCCAAGTTTTCGTTTAAAAATTTGTCGTAAAGTTAACGCCACAAAAATACTTGCATCGTTCAATGAACCAATTTTTTTTCAACAATCTAAACATTATTTTTAAAATGATGTTGTGATGTTATGACAGAGAACAGGAAATTCTTAAAACTGCCAATTTATACAACCTATCGAACACACCCACCGATAATTTTTAATGACTCATTTAGAGTTTTAATCCCTTATTATTTTTTCAATCATTTTTATACTTACAATACCACAAATTTTAATAAAAAAAATTTGGCTTTGTTAACGGATTCAAATTCAACGAACTCTTTCTTCCTCTTGAAAAATGTCACAAATTGTTGATGGATTTCAAAAATTCAAAAGATAATTGGAAACTGTGATTTAAATGATATTTTTTATATTTAACTCATATACATGTTCTTGCTTTTACTCTTAAAACTCTTAAGTTTTATGTTAACAAAAGTGGTGGTTATAAATAGATAAATAAGGTCACTACCCCTAGCGAATAAGGAAAACTATTTTCAAAATAAAATTGAAAAAACAATTCATTGCAATGTTGTTGTTGTTGAGGGTGAAATGAATGTAAACAGCTGTCAGGATTATGGAGGAATACTCGAAACACTTTTTATTAAATAGGAAGCTATGTTTTTTTAAAAATATTTCGTCAAGTAATTTTTTTTTTTTAATTGTTATCAGCGTTAACTATTGTACCTTGTTTTTCATATCTTGTTCTTCATATCTTGTTCTTCATATCTTCTTCTCAAACAGAATCACAAAAACTTACAAAGTCTGCTCAGATATTTAATTCTAGTAAAAAAAAAAATACATAAGAAATCTAAAGAACTTTGATTTTTTCTTGATGATTGGGTGCAGAAATCTTATGCAAAGCCCGAATAACAAGCTTGATTAATGCTAAAGACGAATTTCCTTTAATTCCAAGCAATGGCCCGTATTTGATAGGACCAGAAGGGTTTAATGGTCTGAAAGTGAACTAAACGAATTCAAGCGACAAGCGCTAAACATAATCTGCTATTTTAATTGATTTGCGTTCGGTACCTTAGCTTCATACCGTACAAATCTTATTTGTGCATGTCACCAAATTTACCCTGTGGCGCCAGAATTAAGTCGTTGCAATGGTTCTGCAGCTGGCTGGCATGGTTTCTAGAATCTCTGCTGTAGCACTTCTTAAGACCATAGTCAATTCTATAGCCTTCTCTTCACCGTCCCATCCGTTTCTGCTGACTACAGTAAAGAACTGAAATTTGAATACCGTCAAAGGTGTACTACCATCGAAGCAAGATTTCATTGTTTTGCTAGAACTTTCTGGTACGATACGCACTGGGTCCGGTCGTTGGCACTGTAGACTGTTGATTTTCTCGTCAATTACAATCGTTTTTTCGTCAACAGTCTTCTAAATTTATCACTCTTGGTTCGACGCCATCAACGACGCCATTGCTGACAGTCTCATATATAACTTGCAGCTTTTCGGCTGCCGCTGCAGACGTTTCTTTAAATTTCGATTTTTGCTAGAAGTTACTCGTTTTTAGCTCTAGGAGTCTCTTGTGGCTCAGCCACAATATTAATTTTTTTCATAAGCTTTTGATTATCAGCTCTAAAATTTTCACGTACCTCAGCCAAAAGCTTTTGGTTATCAGTTTTAGAAGTTTCTCGTACCTCACTTGCCAGAAAATTCTGGTTCTGAACTTGTAACTGTTTCATCATGGCAGCCAGCAGTGTATTAATGTGCAAACTGCTTATGGTTGCAGTGGCACTCATCGCAGGTTCATTCTCATCATCAAATTCATGAGTATCAATGTTTATGCCGCGCTTCTGAAATTCCCCTAACAGACGTTTTTGTAATTCGGTCTTGTTACCTGTTGTTGACAGTTCCAATTTTGTCAACTCACGTTTGAGCTGGTCCACTTTTAATTCTTGCAATTTCATTTTTCTCTTTATTTAATTTGTACGTGCCTTATTTTTAATTATTTTTATTTATTTTATTTCAGCAATTTCACTTTTGACATCAATGTTACGTTTTAACCTTTTTTAAACGTTTATTTTCTTTTTAATCGCTTTAAATAAAATAAATAACACGTAGTTGTTGTTTTATTTTACAGTCTCTATCTATATTTGTATAGTATCTTATTTAACTTCCACTTTATATATACATAAATTTACTCAATACTCAACTCTTACAATACTCAACACTATGACTGTTAAATTATAACTAACTCAACTAAGCTTAAGGCGCCACCTTTTATATTGAATTGGAACTTGTTCCGAATGTTCGTATATTTACTATAACTTTCTATTTATGTCCGCTAATTTCAAAGGCAATTGGACTGGTAACACCGTTCAATACGCAATTGATAACACTGTTTATAAAACAGATACACAGTCTTACAAAAGTTTACATACCCCCAAAAAATTAAATTTTTTGTATAAAAGATCAATAAAAAATGCTCCAATATTTTTTATTTGTTTATATAACATTTAATTGAAAAAAAAAAACTTAAAAATATTCACACTTTATAAATAAGTAAAAAAAAAATAACATTAAAAATTTCGGTTTTAGTCTTCAAAAAAATATATATTTTGTGTGAGCTCTTTTAGCTTTTATAACATCTGCTATTCGGTGTAATTTTTTCCACTCCTTCATTAAAGTCTTCTTCGGAACTGAAACTGACGTGATATGACGTTTTCTAAGGTTACGTTTCAGAACATCCCATAAATGCTCCATAACATTTAGATCGGAAGATTGTGGGGTGTTCCAGTTTGTTTTTAACATTGCTTAGCAGCCATTCTCTAACCAGCCACGGAGTTTGCGTTGGATCATTATTTTAAAGCAATACAGAATTTTCACCTAAGTCTAAAATTTTACAACTTGGCAGATAGCTATCCTTTAAAATCTGCACATCTCCCTGTTCATAGTGCTGTCAATGAACCTCAGCTTACCAACTCCACTTGCGGCCATTTATCACCAGACCATGACCGACCTGTCTCCATGTTTCACGGTTGGGCTAATATTCTCTGGTTGTAAAGTCGTATCAGACCGACCAACACCTCAAAAAACGATAAACTTAAATTCGTCGGTGAATATTCCACGTTCCTAAAATGTTAGATTACTTGTGTGTACATTGTGGCACTTTTGGGCATTACGGCATTACGTGGGTGATACATTGACAGCCTTGACACAAACTAATAGAGTAAAATCCCATAATAAAGTTTAAAGTTTTAAGTGTACTAATGTTAGTGTATCTTTTCTTTTGGGTATTTTTATTTTCGTAAAAATATACATATATACCTGTATAATCTAGACGTTTCTATAAGAAGTATAGGGATTCAACAAATTCCCTTCGTTGGGATCTGACCTATATTCTTGACTTCACACCACGTTGTTTGAATCGTTTTGGGTTTACCTTTGCCATGTATGAGCTGGTCGTCCTGGTCTGCGGGTTCGCTGCGGATTCCATTCAATAGTATTTCTAGCAATATTTAATATGATATTGAGTGTATTGGTAAACCCTATATGTGAGCACATCGGCAGTTAGACTGTTATTAGATAAGGATAGACAGATAGAAACCTTACGTTAAGAATTTTTTTTTTCTGTCAAATCTGTTCGATATTGGAATTTGTCGTATTTCTTTTCACAGGTTCTGATTTGATATAGTTTTTGACGAAAAGATCCTTAATATTTTACGCAGGCATATATATATATTCATAAACACTTGAAGCAATTGGATATCCTTAACACTTGCATTCCATGATTTGAATCCATACAAAAGTGTCGATTTCACATTGGTATTCAATATGTTAGTTTTAACACATCTCGAAATAGTTGATGAATTCCAAACGTTGCTGTGCTCTCGAAATTATTGAGAGTAATTTTTTTATCCGGTTTCTTCTAGAGTCCAACTATCTACCAGAAATTGAAGGTAATGGTAATGCTGGAGAAGGTAATGCAGAACAAATCTGCATCGCCTTCGTCATGCTGATACCACTTTTTAGTCTGGCCTTTGCCAAAATTTCTGACAAACTCTACAGTTTAATAGACATATCGGAAAAGTTGTAGGAGAGGAGGAATACTACCTTGATCAAAAAATTTCCGGAATAACGCCAGTGTGGCGGTCCCATCGTTCCTATTCGAGTTTTTTTCTTTTTATTAAGTTTATACATCTGTTGTTGATTTTCCCGCTAAATCTAAGCGTCATAGCTTGACATTTGCTAAAGGTACGTAGCTAAGAGTATATCCATCTCTATGTATGTTGGCGATGTTTAAAATTTAACTGTTCTGGGGTCGCAAAAGACATGATTTGCGAGGCTGAATCCGTCGTTTTCAGTCAAAAAAGGAGACAACGCTCACGGTTTTCATGGATTAAAACGGTGTAGTGCATCATGAATTTTTGCCAGAAGATCAGACAGTAAACAAAGAGTATTACTTGGGCGTTATGAGACGTTTGAGTGAAGCAATTGGCCGAAAGAGACCAGAATTGTGAGCAGAAAACTTGTGGCACAGTGCAATCGACATTTTTTTGACGAAAAATGCAGCAAATACTATCAAACAGCTACCGAATTCACCTGATTTGATACCCTGTGATTTCTTTCTGTTCAATTGAGTAAAGAAACCATTACGTGGAACGCGTTTCAGCAGCCGAGAGGAAATAATGGAAAAATTGCAGGAAGCACTGATGGACATACCGAAAACCGAATATAAAAAATGCAAATGTCAAGCTATGACGCTAAGATTTAGCGGGAATATCAACAACAGATGTACCAACTTAAAGAAAAAAAATTAAATCGGAATGATAGCACCGCCACGCGGGGGTTATTCCAAAAACTTTTTGATCAAGGAGAATTAGAATTGGAGAATTCCTCACATAATTTCGCAATATTCCAAGTGACTTACGAAAAGTAATGGTAACAAAACACACCTTTTGGCGGTTTCCTGTGCAAATTCCGATATTTCTGGAGAATAAGTCATCATGTTGAATACGGCAGCTTGACATTTTAGTAGCCGAATTAGTATCAGACCTGGAGCTAAATTACGGCATTCGATATCGAATGAAATTTCTTACAATTTTAAAACAATTTACATAGAAATATAGTTCAAAAAATTAGCACTCTTTGGCTTGGAACCTATGTGGGAAAAGCTCATAGCTAACGATAGCCACTACCATGAGTAATATCATCTTGCACCAATGTTTCACAATAATCGCCAAAATTAGCGAAAACAAATCCATTATGGAGTTATATACCCAATAAGTATTTATAAAATATCTTGGATACACAAGATTTTTTGGATTATTTCTTTTTTTAAAGTCCTATTAAGATGTGAAAATGTCATTTAGTCATGCTTAAAGTTATCAATTTGTTATATGGCAAGTCAGTATACCATACAAGTCAGTATACATAACATAATACGAACATACTTATATTATGTACATAAATTTTGTGTTACAGTAACAATAAGGAATAGATTCAATGTCACATGCAATGTCTTACCTAAATTTGGAACCAAAACTGTCAGTCATTCAATTGAAAACATTTCAATAGATTTCTTCCATACTGTGGCATAAAATTGCAATCGATATTGTAACACATACTTAAGTAAAGTGAAGCAGTGGTTAAAATATTTTAAAAATGTTCGCTTCTTTTTTCTACCATCAATCATATACTCGCATAGCCCTGCTTGTAGATACGGCAATTGTTGTGGTCTATCACCACAAAATTTAGTCAATCATTTATCGAAATACAACTGACAGAGATAAGAAAAAGGAGCTCAAAAAATGAAACCCATTTATATTAAAATTGTAAAACCTCATCATCAACAACATTTGTTTGTATCACGGACAACAGATGTCAGTCGAGTGATTAAAAAATAATTCTGTTTTATGAAATGAAAATCAATAGCTTTCAACCAGGCATACAATTTTGAATAAGAAAACCACGAAACACTGTATCAGTGGCATAAGCTAATGACACTGACAGGGCTGGCGAAGAGGTAACAGAAGCGCCAGCTGTTAATATAATAGCGCGTATTATCTCTTTACGAAAACAATTACTATAATAATGAGATGTTGTTGTTGTGAAGGCATAGTGTAGAGGAGAAAGAAACATAATGAAGAATTTAATGGGGCACGAATATTTAAATGTATATGACACTTAAAATGGTACCGGGTTTTGTTTTTGTTTTTCTTAAAGAAAACTCAATAAAAGGCCTAACCAAGTAGTGTGTGTCACAATTAAGACAATGTTTGCAAGTGGCTCTTGTGGTTTTCTTTTCGAGATAATTTGCACTAAACAATAAGAATTTAAAAAACAGTTGAAGGAGAATAGAGCGAAACATTGTTTATGAAAGAAGGGGACATACAAAATAATACTCGTGTTTTGAGGTTGCCTCAGATACAATAGTAAGATGAACAATAGGTGCTAAATGGAATCCTTAAAGTCTGGATTTAAATTAGTTAACACTAAATGCATGTTTTTGTAATGTATTCATAATATTTACATAATTTTATGATAAATGTCTTTTTAGTTTAATGTGATAGTGGAACAGCCATAAGTGTTATAAATCAAGGAATTTGCATAAAATTTTATGTTGAAAATATTAAGAGTAAAGTAAGTGCTTAAAATGATGACGGTGACATTCTTGCATTGCTAATTCAACAGAGCGTTATAGTGCTATAACAAAGGCTTTCCAACTGTTTTTGTCCACGGAGTCCTATGTGTTCTCCAAATATAGGCTAATGTTCTATTACTTTTGGCTTCGCTGTGAATTCTAGAATGATTAATCCTTCTCCAATTCCTTTACATAATTTACTTTATTAAAAGATAAACAGGTAACACATATCAGCATTACGGGGCATAATATTTTAACAGAGATGCATATAAGGCAACGTTTGTCGTACACTTGTGACCTTTTAGGATTACGGAACTTTTACAAGGCACAGTGTGAAAGCTTATTGTTCTACAAACATCAACAAATTGGGCTTCTATTTCGAGAAATCATAAACTGAACTATGCTACCGTTTTCCAGACCATAACACTGCATTCGAAGCGGTGGTCTTTGCAATAATAGAGATGATAACTTGGATTTGGGAAAGCATAAAAACTGCCACCGGTAATGTTCTCATGGATAGCCAAAGAGTAATATGGGTTAGTGCGTGCAATAGAACTGTTGAACTGTAAAAGTACAACAAATAATTTCACGGAATAGGGAAGTGAAAAAATGTATGAGGGCCAGAACATTTTGGCGGATAAACTGATAATTAAAGCTAGGAAAGCACCAATAGTAAACTTGGAAGGTCCGAAGCTCTTTTGGACAATCAAATCAGAGTTGAAGAGGTAGGCTTTAAATGCCCACGTCTTATATTGGAAATAGTAATCGGAAAATACTTTTTGAAGATTCCAACCGGCACAATATGAGGAGCTTATTGAAAATAATCAAGGGGCTTGTAAAGCATTCTAAGGTGGCACTAGAGATTACGTGAATGAATATAAAATGATGAATCACTCGAACAGTTCACAATTGTTCGAGTCTAACACGATTCCAGACATTTCTCATTTTAGACACCTCGAATGGAGGACACTAAGGGAATATGTGAATAGTACTGTCGTTATCACTAAGTGAATTGATAGTTTTGGCTTTCTCTTTAATGGTTTGAATAGAGATCGCACAGCAGATCGAACTCTATTCTAGGTGTTTGTCTGCGGACAAGTGTCCATATTTAAATATCTCCTTTCTTCCACCCACCTATTTAGTGTAGTCTTTGCCATGAGGAATTGTTGGATATTGCGTCTAGCTACTATAGTATGATGATAAGTAGTAAAACTGAGAAAATACCAATTAGCAATAACCAATTAATTAAAAGTCAATAGTTCTTACCACCATGTCGCACAGTGGTATTTTGGTGACAAAAAAGCAATCTTTTGACAATCGCTTCTTAAAATGATGCTGTTAGAGAAGTGTTTGACTAAAAGAAATCCATAATATGTATTAGCAAAAAGTTATGTTTTGACTTAGAAAATATCTATTGAAGTCACGAAAATATTGTTAAATGAAAACTGATAAACTCCGTAACATTGTGTGAAAGATATTTTCGCTGATGACATGTTAGTGCTGGTTTAATTGAAATGCAGCACCTTTTATTAATTAAAAATAAAAATTATTTATATTGCATATGTATGGTTAAGTGGATATGAGCGATTTAAAATGACCTTAAAAAATTAAGTTTTCAACCAAAAAAAAAGAAGTTAGCTACGGCTACCTCCGTCTTCCTACTGATACCAAATGAAGAATGTGAGCCAATTCTTAGAATTTAGTCAAAAAAATCCACCGGCTTTCACCGATCACTACACAAACCTATAAATTTTCTGAAAAATTTTTGCTTGGGTATGAAAAATTTTATGCGAAAAAATCGATTTTGGTTCTATTAATTTAATCAATAGTATGTTCAGTGTCAATCTTCAATGATCTAGCATTACTCCTTATATTTTTGTACAAAAATGTATGAAGCAATATCACTGTGTTTCGTACAGTCAAAAAAGCACACGACATTGATATTATGCGCCGGCATATATGAAAAATAATTTAAAAAATGTTCTCCGGAAACAGTTCGTAATACATCTGTTCAGTTATCTGTAAGCTAAACTTAAGAGTTCCAACGAAAAACGTATCTTTTCAATAATTAATAGAGCTCAGGTTTGAAGTGCTTTGAAAGTTGAAAGAAGCTTTGCTAAATGCGTTGGTTGCTTGTGATTGATACCTTTAAAGGGCAAAAAGTAGATACATATTATGCAAAAATAAGGGTGTCTAAAACTTAGGTATCATTTTAATGAAATGGATTCTAAGAAGAACAAAACACACCATTTTTAATCGTGTCCAGGGTGTATGGTACACCTTTTCTAAAAGTCAAATTGAGGGACTTGACGCAATTCTCCGCAGATATACTGCCATTATTAAAAATAAAGGTTACGCTACGACTACTAATTTTATTTTGAAGTTCTTTGACGGAAATACAAATGTTGCTTTAGTTTTCACCAGACATATTTTAAAACTTTTTCATTATTTTGATAAATATCTGTTAGAAAAGTAAACGGTAAAATCCTTTTATTTATATTTTTGTGATTAGACTGTTAATATAGGGTGGGGAATTTAAAAATGCAATAAAACAAAAATGGTTTGATATTTCGCCAAATTTATTTTGTTGTTGTAAATATGGTTGACACGGCTGGCTTCACAGTACCCCATTCGATCGGACCAATTTTCGTGAACTTTTTCGAGAGTATGGGGTTTTATCTCGGCAATGGCATCACGAATGTTGGCCTTCAAATGCTCAATTGTTTTTGGTTTGTCGGCATAACAATTGTCTTTAACGGTACCCCACAGAAAATAGTCCAACGGTGTCAAATCGCAGCTTCTTGGCCGCCAACTGACATCACCATTTTGGCTAATTAAATGACCATCAAACGTTTGACGCAATAAATCGATTTGGCATGAGTTGTGTGGCAAGATGCACTATACTGTTGAAACCAAACATCGTTCACATCAACACCGTGAAGAGCGTGCAGAAAAAAATCGGTTATCATGGTGCGATAGGTGTCTCCATTGACCGTAAAGATTGCGAAATATTAAATATATAATATTAAATATGACAAAATAGAATGACATAAGTATTGCCAGATTTGAAATAACCACTGGTTCAAATTTAAACTTTTAAATTAAAAATAAAAAATTTTCCGTCTAAGTTGTTTGTAAGGTATTATAATGGTTAAAACATCGATGTGTATCAGCTTTTTTCAAAAGCTGATGAATTCATTTACAATAACAATAAAAATAGGATTCGATAGCAACCGAATGCCATAATTAGGCAACTTAATACGTATCGAAAATTATTTTCGTACGATAGACTATTCGATATCGAAAGCGGCGATTAGACTCCAGATTATCCTTTGTTGGATGTTTACAGGGCAGATCACCTTCAAAGTTGTGTTTCAGTTATTAAGGTAAATTTTTACTTTTGGCTTTTTAAAGAAGTTTTTCGGATGAATGCATAGTACGATTAAAAAAAAGAAAATTTAATTTAATTAGTAAATTGGCGTAATTAAAGAGTTAAAAAGTAGGACGCACACAGTGTTCTGAAATTCTATTCAGCAAAACTTTTTTTTTATTTGATTGAAAGTATGTAATTTAATTTTATTCTTATACGAAAGTATTTCGAGTAAAATCAAAAACAAAAAAATTAAAAACTCTAAAATTTTTAAAGTTTTGCACAAAAACAAAACATATTGTTTATCCAATATTTTTGGCCATTAACCACAATGGCAACTGTCACAACATATAAAATTGGTATAATTTATTCTTTTTTATTATTTGTTTTTTTTTGCGTTTGCCACAGACATTTGGCGCCAAAAAAAGAGAAAAAAATTTGTTAAAGTCAAAATTGAACATTTCTCTTAAATTTACATACAAAAAATGTCAACATTTCACCGTTTCGTTCCTTTTTTTTACTGGATTATACACAGAAAAAAAACTGTATAGGATTGAGTTAGTCACTCATTTATCGGAGAAAAGTAATGATCATGATTTATGGTTTGTGGATTATTTTCAGGTCAGACCACACATCAGAACAACAATTCAAGAGAAACTTTAATATTTCTGCCAGAAAAAAACAAAAACAAAAACGTGTTAATATTTTTGCTAATTTGTCAGTGTGGCATGATAAAGAAAAAAAATACTCTTATGTGGCATCACACTTTTTATATAGGCAAAGTAAATTATGTGCTTAAAACCTCGAATAACTGACATATATTTGCAATAAAATATCTTACGAGTATTTAAATTTAAGGTCTCAATAATGCAACAACATTTTTATGATTCACTGAAATAGTGTTTTTAAAACGAAAGAAGAAATCAAGTTAAAATGCTCTTTAGAGTAAATAAGACGAGAGTTGTTTGATGGGATTATTAGTAACTGCTTTTTAGCTGGCGGAAAGCCTTATTCTCTACTAAAAACAAATAATATTAAACAATTCAATTACTGTGTACAAATGAAGGTTTCTGTGGTTTACTTTGATTGAGTCCAGGAAACAAAGTTTCCAGTTAAAACGCCTAAAAAGTGTTATATTCTCAGCCCAACGTGCATTTTTTAGTCAAAGACGTGGACTGTTGTAGCTGTAAGTGAGACGTGATGAAAAGCAGAGAATGAAATATAGTCAGAATTGGGAAATTGTCAGAGCAGCGTTATCGTTGAGTTTCTTTAAATAGTGGCACAAAAAAGGAATTAAAAAAAAGTCGCACAAAGGGTTGCATTTTAGAAATAAAAGTCGCACAGTTTCTTTTATCGTTTTTATTTAAATAAAAAGTTAAACAGAGAAAAACAAAACTAACTCAATAGTTTAATAAACAAAAATGTTAAAATTTATAATATAACTTTATAGCAATATGTATAAGAAAATAAAATTTAAAAAATGTAAAATTTTTGAAGTAAACATTCCTAATGAAGACCCCTAAGTGCAATAAATCTTTTGTAATTATTTGTATTTTATTTTAAATTTATTTTTTTGAAACTTGCTTTCTGTATTTTTCTATCAGTTCACTACTTGTAATCCAATTTTCTATGAAGGTAACATGGATGCACAGTTTATACTTTGAATCTATTTGTTAACTTTTTTTTCCCCAAAGCGTAAGTTAGAAAAAACGCGTTCAGCGCATGCGCTGCTATGAGTTAACATATGCACGGCCAGGTTGTATAAGTTTTAGTACAACAGTTCATTTAATGAATTTTTAATATTACCTTTCGTGCCCCAAAAATGTTTAGAGTTATTAAATTTAAAATTTTATTCATATTGTTTATCTTCTGCTTTACTCTTTATTAATTTAAATTCGCTAATATCAGCCTTTAAATCACTTATAATATAATTAAATTTTGAAATGGGATCTATGTTGGCAATATCTTCATTGCTTGTAAAGGCGCTCAGCTGAAAAAAAAACTCAGGACTTTAAGCCTTTTATAATTGATTTGTAATAATATTTCGTCACATAGTTTTTGGGAAAACTTTAAAATATTTTTTTATTGCTATACATTCTACATCCGATATATTTTTAAAATTTATTGTTATTTCAGCTATGTGTATGGAGTTAGATATGAAAGTTAAATATGTTTTTTTTTAACATAAAAGAAACTTGTGTAAGTTAACAGAATATGTGTGAAGATAAATATAGGGTGTTTTTTATAGGGGTACAAAACTTTAAGTTGCAATAAACGATGGATTATTATTATTAAATATAATTTCTGGCATATGACCGCCAAGGCTGGTGCGGATGTAGTTCAATCTGGACGTCCAATTTCCGATGACTTTTTCCAATATTTGTGGCCGTATATCGGCAATAACACGGCGAATGTTGTCTTCCAAATGGTCAAGCGTTTGTGGCTTTACCGCATAGATCAATGACTTTACATAGCCCCACAGAAAATAGTCTAGCGGTGTTAAATCACAAGATCTTGGAGGCCAATTCACAGGTCCAAAACGTGAAATTAGGCGGTCACCAATCGTGTCTTTCAATAAATCTATTGTGGCACGAGCTGTGTGACATGTTGCGCCGTCTTGTTGAAACCACATCTCCTGGACATCATGGTTATTCAATTCAGGAATGAAAAAGTTAGTAATCATGGCTCTATACCGATCACCATTGACTGTAACGTTCTGGTCACCATCGTTCTTGAAAAAGTACGGACCAATGATTCCACCAGCCCATAAAGCGCACCAAACAGCCAGTTTTTCTGGATGTAACGGTGTTTCCACATACACTTGAGGATTACCTTCACTCCAAATGCGGCAGTTTTGTTTGTTGGCGTAGCCATTAAACCAGAAATGCGCTTCATCGCTAAACAAAATTCGCTTATGAAAATTGAAAAAAAAAAAATCACTTATGAAAAATGAAAATTGCACTATTTGCAAGCATTGTTCAGAGGTGGGTCTATTCATGATGAATTGCTTTACAAATATGAAATTTTTCTGCTAAGTTAACACGGACAGCTATTTTAACATTATTTCCACAACTGTGGATTATGAAATATAATTTTGCATAAAAATAACTAAATAAGGTAAAGAATTATAAAAATTTTAAAAATACTTCTGAGTTCTCATTACGTTTATTTTTGGTTGGCTATAATAGCATTGAATTAAATTGGCTGGTCGGCGGGGAGGTGGGGGCAAAAATGAGAAAATAAAGTTAGCAACGGTCTATATATCTCCGATCTGGTACGTTGCAGCCAAAAAAGGAAAACTGGCCCTGAAGCCTTGATACTTTGGCTATAAAGCCCACCAGGTCCGGTTCTAATGATATTATTTTTAGTTTTTACAATCTTTTACCCAATTTTAGTTATTTTATTCAAAATTATATTTTATAATCCACCATTGTGGAAGCAATGTTAACATTGCAGTCTCTTTTAGCCTAACAGAAATATTTCATATTCGTATTTATCTTCACATATATTCTGTTAACTTACACAAGTTTCTGTTATGTTAAAAAAACATATTTAACTTTCGTATCTAACTTCACACACATATTTCAGCTTCATGGCCTATGTATATATATATTTTTAATATCTTTTATATTAGAAGTATCTTTGTAATTAGCATTCTGAGTCTTTGTTATTTTAATGTATTCTATTTTGAAAAATAGTAAAAAAATAATCTGTGATGTTTCAATCTGAAAACATTTATTTAGTTTGTTCGTTAAACCAGACTTTCAAATGTTAAACCTCCTGGAATAACGCAAATGTTTTCAAAAGTTAATATTATTTATTAATATTCTAGCGAAAAATTGATTGAAAAATCTGATTTAAAAGATAAAAAATGTTAGTGGTGCTAATGTAACAAAAAAAGGGGCAAAAGTGGCAAACACTTATGAAAAGTAGCAAAATTTTGTGAATTTTAAAAAGTCGTCAAAATAGTTGCAAAGTGCGACTTTAGTCGCACCAACGGTAACGCTGTGTCAGAGTTACTGGGAGGTGCAGCAACCTCAACTATGTACTTCTCTAGGTGTAAAGTTAAGAAAAGTGTGTTATTTTGGTACCTATCTACACACGATATTTGTGAAGGTTCATTCACTAGTAGCTCAATGTATGTATTGCCCTTTTGGGGTTGTGGGGCCAGAATAGCATAACCAAAGACGAATTGTCAGCATTGAAAGCACTAGCAAAAACAACTTCACTGTTCGAGCATTTTGCAAGGATAATCGATATGAAGTCAGAAAGAGAGTCACATTTGCACTTCTATACAGAAACCTGCAATGCAAAAGATGTGCCCTGATTTCGAACTTAACCCAAAGATAGTTCAAATCAATGTCATACATACTAAGAGGTTGCTGGTATTGGTACACAACTTATAGGGAATATAACTCCGATGAAAATTAAAACGGGATATAAGGTAATACCCAGGTATGTATGTAATTAATCCTGTAGATCAGAATTTTCGGAAACCTGGGATTCACATAAGGCGAAAAGATTCGGCTATAAACAGAAAAAAATTAACTCTAAATACACGCATGTTACTGAAATCGATGCAAAAGCGTCCTGCCATTACGAAAATACTTTGCATTAGTAATTAATGACGAATCTTGGCCCAGCAAGAACTGAAAAATTATACAGAAAGTGTAACAGAGGATAATAATAGTAAATCCCAAACATTCAAAATTATGTCGCACTTTCTAAGTAGCAACCAACAAGAAACTGCTGGCACTGTGAAGCAACTGCGGGATACCCTTATTTATATATAGGGTCAACCAAATATATATATTTTTTTTTTTTGAAAATGCTATAAAAAAAACTACTGAATATTTTCTGAAATTTCTTTTTTTATTTGAAAGTGCAATCCTTCCGGTTTATAATGGAAAATAGTTTCATTCAAATGGCTGCCTCGGCTGGCCACGCAGTATACTACACGATCAGTCCAATTTTTAAGCACATTATCGATTGTGTGCAGCTGTATTTCACCAATGGCTTCACGAATATTGTCATTTAAAGCGTCAATTGTCTCTGGCTTGTTGGCGTAACACTTATCTTTGACGGCATCCCACAAATAATAGTCCAACGGTGTCAAATCGCAGCTCCGAGGTGACCAAACGACATCAGCTCTGCGGCTGATAATGCGATCTTCAAAAACAGGGCGCAAAACATCGAGTGTAGCTTCGGCTGTGTGGCACGTAGCGCCGTCCTGTTGAAACCAAATGTTGCTAATATCCTCCTCTTCAATTTTTGTGAACAAAAATTCGTTCAACATGGCCCGATAACGATCGCCATTGACTGTAACGGCCACTCCTTGCTCATTTTCGAAGAAAAATGGCCCAATTATGCCTTTGGACCAAAATCCGCACCAAACAGTGACTCGTCTTAGGTGTATCGGCTTTTCAATGTATGCGTGCGAGTTTTCTGTGCCTCAAATGTGACAATTTTGCTTATTTACATACCCGCCATGATCAAAACGAGCTTCATCTGAAAAGATGATTTTTTTTTGGCAAAATCGGCATCTTGTGTAAGTCGATCGCAGGCCCAGATTCCCAGCGTTGTTAAAGCGTATACACAACCATATTCCTTTAGCGGAAGGATAAAAATAATTATCTGTGAAATCAGACATTTATTATACATACAATATTCAGGTCTTTGAGTTACTTTATTCGTTGTTTAGATTACGTATACGAGTTACCACGTTCACAGGGCATTTTTGCAATTCGTATTGATTGATGGTGCTTATTTTTTCTTCTTATATAATTTTTTATGTGATTTATTAAAGTATAATACAATTACAAATTGTAAAAAACTATTACAAACATGGTAACTAAGAGCACATGTTCGGCGTAGTTGAACTCATGACCCACAAGCTGAAAGACTAGCACAGTGCCTACAAGCATGTCGTGGCAGTCTTGTCTTGTTATTTTTTTTTTATTACTTAGATTTTCGCCGGTAAACTGTATTTTAGAAATGAAAAAATGATTATTAAATTAAATAAACAAATTTAGCAAGGACAAACACCCGATATAAATTATTGATCACATTGATTTTCTTTTAGTTATCCACTTAAGCTCTTATAGTTTTGTATGACGCATTGTTGAGTTATGAATGAGAGAGCGAATTACGAATAAATGTTGTCATGTGAAAACGGCATTAACTTTTTATTTTGATGATTATGATAAAGTGCAATCAAATGACAAAATGGCAAAATGACAAAAGTAATAAAGTAAATTCAGGAATCATTCATTAAAAGATGTTAATAATAATCTTTAAATGGTGTCGGTCGCTTTAAAGTTGTATTTAATTGTATTATCCTGCAGTGTTGTGTACTATAGTACTCTAATCAGTAGGCGTTGCCACTCCTGGTGGTACGTGCCATTCCCACATACATAAAAAGGGAACATTTACAGAAAAGTTATGTCAAAAGACTTTAAAGTCTCTTGATTAAGTTCTCCAACAGATGTTGATTCTTTGTGTTTTTACATCTTTGACAGTAGTAGAGATTTCAAAAAGCACGATATTAGACACCACATAAGTTGCACAATTCAAGATTCGAATTTCTCTCCTTAATATCAGATAAACTTGCCGCCGTTTTCTTCCTATCGTAAAGTACAATAATTCTAGTTTCCGCAATGCCTACAATTCCCAAAGGTCTAGTACTTGTGGTGGCAACAAATAGAGCCTAACAAATTTAGTATGTTAAAAACTGATAACTCAAAAAATAAATTGTAAACAAGAGTCATAGAGTCGAATTTCACCGACATATTTTTTGTGTAAATTTTGGTTTAATTGTCTATTAAAATATATTTTTAATTAATTCTATATCGTGATGTTGGTCATATAAAATATAGAATCACCATATGTTGTAATGCATTTTAGTATTAATTTTGTCCTATTGCCTACATTTTAAAAGAATTTTCGTATTAAGCATAATTATGATTCATTCCCCAAATGTAACATTATAGTCATAATAAATGTGGTTAAAGTTTACTCGACAAAACAAAAAAGAAACAAATATTTCAACAAATTTCATAGCCCATACAACACGTAACTACTGGGAGGTCCAGTATACGAGTATGATAAAGTAACACACATTTAATTTACAACAAATGCATCTATGGGTCTCATGAGCTGTTTTGAAAAAAAATAAAAGTTTTTAAATATTTTAAACACGTACTGATAGAAAAGAAAAAAAAAGATGAAATTAAAACAACAATAGAAACCTTGTGCGGTATTTATAGTAGAACATTAAAAGCGATCAATCAGATGTAACAGTTTTACCAATATGACCAATCGACCACAATTGTTTTCTACCTGTTACTTTTAAAAATACTTACTATTAGATGTGGGTAAGTCTTCTTTAATTTTTTTTTTTTTTGTATTTTTAATTATGTGCCCTATTCAATGAAATTGTGTTGACACATTGAAATTCTAAAGAACAATTGATGTTTTTTTCTTCTATTTTCTTTGAAATGAAATCTGATTTGAATGCGTTCCCAACGTGTACATTTGTCAGTTAAGTACTCGTATCTCTCCATTTCTAAAGAATGAAATTTGAATTGATAATATTCGTATGCAAAGGAATTTTTTTGCTTCGGAAATTAAAAAAGCACACTCTTTAAATGTATAAATTAATATATGCACAAAGTTTTGTTAATAAAGATTGTATCGAGTGTTTTTTTAGTTGTTCATAACTTTGAGTTAGCAACACTGCTTTGTTTGAAAACCGATTTAACAGCTGATAGTTGCTTTTTGTTTAGTTTGGTTTGAAATTTCATTAAATATAGACTTTTTTTCCGTCACTTCATATTGGCTTTTCACAAAGCATCTATTACTTTGTTTGCGGTTTTAGTAATCAAGTTGGTTTTTTCAAGCTAAGTAGATGATTAATTTACTGTAGCTCACCTCTATGTATTGCTGTGTAGTGTTAAAGATCCTTGCTAAGTGGTGGAGATCCTTACTTAACATTGGCAGCGACTGGTTATGAGTATTTGTTTCTCCGTCACTCCCCTAGAGAGCAATATGCACAAAGCATCCGTTGCCTTGTTTCAGTTTCTTTAATCAAGTTGATCTCCAAACTAAGTAAATGATTAATCTACTGTGGCTCGCTTCCATATATTTGTGTGTAGGTTTGTAACTTTTTCCCACTAGGTGGCGTTTGCTCCTGATCATTCGTCTGATGTTTATCATCATTGCCAGAGGTAAGCTGGAAGATCAGGGGGCTTCTTTAGCTGGAATTGTCTGGAGGAATTGTCTCTTTATTAAACACTCGAATTCGCAATTAAATTTTTTGTCATTTCCTCTGCTAGTATTGGAACCTTGGCCGTTTGTATTGTATGCCTGCGCTCTAACCACTACACCACGCCCTTCCTATGTAAGTCTATACAAATATATATTTACGCCGCAAATTCAGCGAATGGGTTCAAGCACAAATTGATGTTGATATTAAATTTCCATTCAAAATTTTGTTCTTTGTTCATTTTGAGTAAGGATAATCCACAAGCTTATGTCGTAACACCATTACACATACAGAAAATTACTGTTTGGTGCGCTTTAGAGCTGGCGGAGTCATTGGTCCATATGTGTACAAAAACGATGTTGGTCAGAATGTTACTGCAAATGATGAATGGTGTAGGGATATGATAAGGAAATTCTTCCACCCTCATCCCTAACTTGTCCAAAGCCAATATCTTAAACTTACATTACGGCTGCTTCTTTATCAAGTTGCCGACGCTGAGTATGACTTGGGCGTTTTCTACTTCTGCTGTCTTCACGATTGTGGTCGTTGGCATTCCTAGCTATGTCGTTTTGTGTCCTGCGCAGCTTAGAGCAATCCATCTCCGTTTCCATCGCTTGATTTCAACAGCTACAGGGGTATGATGTGTTGTCTTCTATAATTGATGGTTGCTTACGGTTTTTGGCAAAAATATTTTCAGGATTTTACCTAGGCATCAATTTGTAAATACTTATAGGGCCTTTATATCACGATTGGCGGCATTCCCATACAACAGCTGAGATATAATTCCATCTGCATCACGAGCTTAGCTGCCCATAAGCTCGTCTTGCTCTATTGATTCGGTTTAGAATATTGTTACGAAAATAAAAAGAATGCCAAAATTTTGGTATTTTTGGTAGACATATATCACCCTGTTAATTTGGCAGCAATGCCAAATCGACCATCTTTACGTTACATTTGAATTAACGGATCTGAAAATAGAAGATGGTCGATATTTCCGGAACCTTCCAAACTATAGGCAAGTTAGTCAGTTATCGTTTTGCTGTCAATAAATAAAGTTGTGTTAAAGCGGAAATAAAAGTGTTGTATAAACGATAATTAAGTGTTTTGTTCATACAAATAGTATAAGAAATATAGTGGAATAAATAAAAACTGTAAAAAAAACAAAATAAAGCAGTGTTTATTTCTTTTTAACGCAATTTAAACAAACTCAAACGTTTTAAAAAGGTTAAAACGTAACAATATCTTAACAGATCAATATCTTTTCGCATTACTTTTTCAAAGCAGGCATTACTTAAAGATTATAAATCTTATTGTGTCCTATTGTGTCGCTTCATCAGAAACGGTGAGCAGGATCTGAAAATTTTACTGAATTTTTTTTTTCCAACCTAAGATCTTCTGATTTTTCTTATTATTGGAATGGTTGGTTTCTTATTTTAATGTTTTAATTTCTTATTCATCGGCTCAAAACGTCCAAACGTTGCAGCGCACTAGCCGATGTCTCTTTAATATTATATTTGCTTAACGTTTTGATTATTTGTTGACATTATGGGGAAGCAGGATTATCTTTGACGTCTGCTGAAACTTAAAAGCTTTTCTTTTACTCAATGTAGACCAATAGTATGCTATTCTTCTACTGCAAGAAAAGGAGCTGTATGTTGTATGTTTACAGGATACCAACATGAGATTAAGAGAAGGGAAAGTAGCCTTTATAATGTTGCGAAGTTTTAAATAACAAACATAGTATTTTCTTACGAATGACTCAAATCTGACTGCGATTCTGACGAATATTTTATAAAAAATTATACACACAATGCATTAAAAAAGTAATTTGCAAAAGTTCAGAATTTCTTAGCTATTGATAAAGAATCGTTGCTTAACTATTACATACATTTTCACAACAATTTATGGAACATAATTCCTTTGCCAATTAGTAAACTCTTAAATTTTTCTTCGAACCAAATCACTTTCATCTCGTCCATAATTAAGAAACATTAAAAGCAATTGGAATTTTTAAAACCATTATAATAAACAACAGCTTATAAGAAGTGGTTATTAGAAAATATAAGCAAAATTTAATGATAATGTTGCAACATCATTAAGCAACCACCATCAACAGCAGCAGCAGCTGCCAACAGCAGTCTAAACAAACAAACGCTTCATTGACAGTTTATGCCCGCATTTGATAGAAACACTCATAAACAGTGTAGGGAAGTATGCAATAAACTTACGATGGAAGAACATTTTTTTTTTTAATTTATTTGCAATAAAAAATCCTTTTTAACACACTCACCATGGAAAATGTATTCAATAATTAAGACTGCGTTGCCATCAAAAACGGTGGCATAAAATATATAAGAAAAGGTAAGAAAGATTTGAAAAATTATTTCTTTAAAATAAATAAAAATTCATTTTGAATAAATAAGACTTAACAGTTGTAAAAACCTTTATGTTTAAAAATAAAAGTAATCAAAGCAGAGTCGTGTTAAAGCTATTTTAGTTTAAGCATAAGCTAACTGGAGTCAAGTTTCATCTTAACTCACTTTCAATATCAAACATTTTTCGGCTTTTATATTTTTTCGTTCAACCCGTGATACAGTACATTTGTCAGTGCGTGAAAATAGAAGAGAAGAGCAACTGCTTGCCTGAGTCTGTATGATCTGTATGAGTCTATATGATCATTATGTCATAACTGGAAAATATGAAAAACCATTCCGCTTTGCTGCCGTGTAACGGACTTATAAATGACTAAAATCTTATTGACTGTTAACGCGCAAATGTAATTTACAGATTTGAAAATTTGTGGCTTTAAAAAAACCACACAAAAGTAAATAACTATTGGAGGTTACCTTTTTTAATTTAGTTTAACGGGATACTGCTTTGTTCAATATCAGTTAGAAGTTCTTAAGAAGGCCAGATTTATTGGTCTAATTTCATTAAATTTTAATAAACTATGTCAAATTCCATGTTCACACCGCATAGTTTTTTCATAATTCGCTGTTTCGCCCAAATTATAAGTAATTCAGTTATAGTGATCTCTAATATTAATTGCTTTTTTATCATCACCAGCTGCCAAGCATAAAAACAAATAAAAAATAACATAAATAATTAGCAAACAAAATAATGCCCGCTAGACTGTCTTTTTCTGGCTTTTCCATTCGCTGAAAAAGTAAATATTTTCTAGAACATTTTTTATTTTTTCTTCCTGCATTGCATTTTTTACAATATAACAAAAGCAAGATAATGAAGTGGAAGAAGTGAACGCCAACATAATTTAAAAATTAACAAGAGTTACAAGAAGAACCGCCAATTAGAAAGATGTCATGAGAACAGGGTAATTCGTAAAAGTAATACAAACAGTGAACAAATTAATTTGAAGTCTCGTGTGAACATGTCATATCACCTAATCACTATTGTATATTTGTAATGGGTGTTTTTTAAAATTTAAGAGATAAAAAACAGAATATTTACAAAAGTGAATGAAATATTTGTTTGGGGCGATAAATGCCTGCTATGTACTTTTTAATGATTATATCATGCAAATGCTGCCCGCGACTACCCAGTAGTTGGTTCACCCGTAAGTTCCATTTTTGGAATCCCGTTATTGTGGTTAGTACAAGCGAGACTGCGTATTATACGAAAAATTATATAACGGGGTCAAATCGCATAATCTTAGTAGCTAATGGAATACTCCAAAACGTGGGGTGAATTGCTCGCCTAACTCGTCCAATGATGCCGCCGCCCCACCATCGGCACCAAGCGGTGCATCTTTCAAGGTGCATTGGCAGCTCTTGAATTACCTATGACTGTTATTTGCACAAAGTATCAAAATTCTGTTTGTCGACGCACCCAGAAATGGTCAAAAATGAACATGACTACATTCAACGATTTACAAGCGTTCTTCGTAAGTTAATCTATTCATGGTGAAATGTGGCATTGTCACATTTCATAAATCTTGTGTTTACACTGAAAAAAATTTACACTGAAAAACCAAATAGCAAAAAAATCACTCCTGAAAAGACCATCAAGGCTAGCTGCTACATAGCGCATACTATCAGTCCATTGAACACTTCTTCAATAACTTTTGCAATTACACAAGTGTTATTTTGTTAACAGCGTAATTCTTTGACTTAGTGTAGAAAATAGAAAAAAAAATCGTCAAATCGTTACTATAATTACGTTTCAATAATTCGATGGTTGCGTAAGATATATGTATGCCACGTAACTCCATCGTGTTGAAATCGTAGGAAAAAACAATTCTTTGATCATGAACGTAATGCATCAGGTGACTCTTACCTTTTAAGAAAGAACTCAAGAAAGCGTGGTTTATGCACCATATTCACCAAATTTTGTATATGCCACGTAATACTATCCTATTGAATTCATAGGAAAGAAAAGGTTTAAGAGCGTGTACTTCACTGTATAGATCTTCTAGAAGCAATTTTACGAAGTATAGTATACTAGTATTTAAAAGTATATAATATACCGGTGTAAAAGTATGGTATATATGTATATGTTTATAAAATTTTTAAATCATAATTTTTTTTTGTAGCTGTATGTAGACTTTTTTCCTATGAATTTTTAATGTTTTTGTAAATATTGTTTTTATTCTGTAAATTTCTTTTTTATTTTACAAATAAAATTATTAAGTTAGTGCCTTAAATATTCATATAATTTTTTTTTTTAAATTTCTTTCTCTAAAATTCCTAAATCAAAGTGTGTATGTAGAATTTTTTCTTTGACTGTAAATGCCTTGTAGCTCTTCCTAATAAGATCACAGGATGTTGATATTTATCCTTATCTTTGGTTACAAAATGATCGTGGCCATGCATTAATAACATAAAAATGGAATGAATAAAATATTTTGAATCACTGGTCTTGCGATTTTATTTTATTTTTTTCAAAGGACTTAATAAAAGCCTGGCTTACGCACCATATTCACCAAATTTGCACAGACGTAAGGATTGACGAGATAAGAACTGTGAATTTGAAAGAGCTCAAGGCTATACCAAAAGGTTCTTATCGGGATTGCTTTGCCTTTTTATTTTAAACGTCAGTTTTAACCATCTACGTCAATAAGACAAAATAATTACTTATATGTTAATGCTAAATAATAGTCAATTGAAAATTGAAAACTGCTTTCCTAAAAAGTGTTTTTTTTAGTGAAGGCCAGGGAAACTAGAAATATGCAATTGTATGTTTTTTTCTCATGCAACCAATCAAACCGTCTGTAAGATATTTATCCGTTTCATGAATTTTTATGAATTTTGTTAGTGCATATTTTTGCATATTATGCTCATAACAGCATATTTTTTTCTTTTTTTTGATATTTCACATGCTCTTAAAATATTTTCGACATTTTTTCGTATTTAAAAAGCAGTTTAAACCTTTTAAGCGCATTTTTGGATTTTTTGTGCTCTAAAATAATTTAATATCCCATACATAAAAGACCAATCTTGATCTTCTTCTTGACTGAAGCCACTGTAAAAAATGTAAATGTAATTTTAGGTATTCCACAATGTGACAAAGAAGCATCAAGCCAAAATTTAACAAAACAGAACACTTCATAACTGCACAACTTTCTGACGATTCGTTAAACATATTAGATGTAAATTTAAATAAAAACTATTTGCTTTTTGTGACAGACGCTGCTATATGATAAAAAGCTGTTTTACCCTAAACTGACATATGTTACTTGCATTGCCTATGGACGGAATTGCGAAATATGAAATGCGAACGTATTAAAGATCAATGGGCAAATGTAAACAAAGTCATTACAAATGTAAGAAAAGTGTCCTTGAAAGCTTAAAATGGAGTTGAAATTTTAAAAGAAAAGTGTGCAGACTTTTGGTTTGCAGCCCGAACCAGTTATAATTCGTTGGGGAACTTGGCTTTCGACCATCAAATATGAAAAGATCTTAGATTACAAAAAATTTATTCAATACATGATACAACGTTACAGGACCTAGTGAATTCGGCAACTGAGCATATTTCTGGTTTCCCTGGTAATGGCACTGTTTAAGTAAATGAACGATGTGCTTATGCGACATCTATACTCTTTCTTGTCCAACTGATAACTACTCGTATATTACATACGTACGAGTATGTATGTAAATTAAATTTTCTTTAATCCATTTATTTTATTATTATTTGAACCCTTTCCTCAGACGTTCAACAAACTTTTTAGTTGGTCTGCTAGTTTTTCGCTCTATTGTTTTTTTTTTTTTTTTTTTTTTTAGTTCCTCATGTTGCGTATTGGTAATTGTTTTTTCATGTTCCTCTTTTAAATCCTAAAATTCAACCAGAACTAATTTAGCTTACAAACAATGAGAAGTTATTACAGCATAAAAATTAGAGGAGAAAAAAGAAGAAGCAGTGGCTTTAAAAACATTTTTTTTTGCGTTGATTCTATCGAGAACAAAGGAAAATCCCAGCACATCATTTAATCTTCATTATAAATTTCCAACTCAGTTTTGTTAATAATTCATCAAAAAGCCTTTGCAGTCGTTTTTCGTGTCCCCATAAACAGTGTTTCTGTTTTGGAAATCGCGTGGAAAATATATGTATGTAAGTTTGTCTGGCATAAATAAATCGTATTTACGTCGCTATCGGGTTCTCTTTTTTATCCTGTAAGAATCGCTAGTCGACAGACAGACTGTAGGGATGTTTTAATGTTGGGTGTTAAAGTTAAAGCTTTTGTGCCTTAAATGTCTTTTTAATTTTATTGTTTTTGCAGTTCTTTTTAGTTATTTAGGTTGTATGTCAATCTGACATACATTTTATTTTACTTTTTTTTTCGTTTAATATTTGCCATCAAGATGTGTGCCATCGCCTTTATCTTTATCTTGCAGTAGAGAAGTATTTCAATACTGGCTTTGTTGAGGTCCTACACAATTCGTAATTTGGAGTAGCAAGCGATTGCTTTGTGTGTCTTGTTTACACTGAGAAAAGTTTTGATTAAGCTTATGAAATTTTTTAACTTTTAGAACTATCACCTATAGTAGAGTTGCTTAAAAAATGTTTAACAAAAAGTTCAATATTTCAAAAAAAGAGTTATAATTAAACCCTCTGACTACAAACGGGACATACAGTCATGTAAAAAATATATGGGCATATATCCAAATAGTTAAAAACAAAATTCTATTGTAATATTTATTCAACATTTATCAAAAAGATTTTATAAATTGTCTGCTGGGATTACGACAGCGTAAAAACCTTTATGTTTCTCAGTTTTAGCTCATTTTTCTCTCATCCTCTTAAGGAAAACCCTAATGTGTCCCTATAATTTTTCACATGACTGTATATGTCTCATTTGCTTTTTTCGTTTTTACAGTCATATTTCGCACCTGGTTTTAATCTAATCAGTGTTGTTCTATAAAAAGCTAATATATTTTGAGTTATTCGAGTTAAAAATGCAATTTTATTCTGCCGGAAAATTCTTAACTATTTAACTATTTGGCGATAGTTAACTTGATCATTTCTTGAAGTGTATCCTTTAATCCTTTTATAATATTTTGATGAGTTTGAAACTATAAAACACGTTTTTTTTTTCTTTTAGAAGAACTATTTAAGCAAATTTTTTTTCTTTTCTCTATTTTTCTTCTTTTAAAGACTTTTTTCATTATAAATTTCTATTTTTAATCTTTTCTAAGCCTTTGTCGGTTTTTTAATCCTTTATGGAAGTTAAAATTTCATTTTTTTTTTGTATGGAGACATCAAAAGCGAATGTCATTTTGTTGCACAATCTAAAAAAAAAAAAATTGTTTTCTAAAGTTCAGCGTCATTAAACGTTTGTTTAAATACCATGCCTTCAAGCCTTTACTGTTGTAATAAAACTTAAGCATTGTTTAGCCTTAGGCTTTTACTTGCTCTTTGTTCTAATACAGTATTTTACTTATTTTAAGGAATTTGTTTTTGGACATTTCGCTTTTTAGCATAGTCTCTTTTCACCTCTATGCACTGTCCAACGTTTCTCCAAATCTTTTTATCTCATCCGTTAATAAGATTTGCCCAGGTCATCAAAGTTGGTATTTATTTGTAAATTGATTTTATCGTTGGGGTCAAACCTCTATTCGCTTAGCCATTTCTTCAGTTTTGGAAGCTGACTATAGTCGGGTATGGCAGCAATTTGTGCACCCTTACACTGTCCTGGTGAAAATTACTTTTTTCTTGGTCAAAAGCCTTAACGACAATGGCGATCGCCTTGTTAATTTTTGTGCACGTAATTTATTGATGGTATTAAACTTCCATAAAAAACATCCTTAGGTATACTTAGGAGTCTCCTAATGCACATGTACTTATGAATAAACCCTATCTCAGCACTTTTATGGCGCAACCTTTCGTCTCCGTCCTGCAACAGTTAATTACTCCAATGAGATGGCTTAGTGCCATCCCTTGGTCCGAAACACAAGTAAGAAAAGATCTGCACAAAGCATATATTAGGACCTTAAGTGAAAATACGGCTTAAAGCAAAATACAGGATTTATCACTAAGAGTAAACTATTTAGTTCGGGCTTATCGCGAGAAGTATTTTAATGATGTAGATGAATGCATGGAGCAATCATTAAACAGTGGAAATCTCCGTCGTAGTTATTTGGCGACTAAACTAATTTGTGGCAATAATATAAGGTTAACCCCATGCGAAAGATGATGAATATTTCACATCTTATCAGCCCCGCAGAACGACTTGAATTTGAATGAAGAGGGTGATGACTCCACCATGGTTATTAGATGTAAACCCAAAAGGAATATATAGGCAGTTCGAACAAAGCTGTCTGATTTGGCAAATGCTATACGTAAGATGATGAATGGCAAAGCTCTAGAGGTCGATGCTACCACGTTGGAAGAATATATGACAGCATATATACGAAATGTCTGCTTAAATGGTTAGATTACATCAAAATGGAAGAAGGGTGTGGTTACCACCACCTCAAAAAAGGAGTTCTAACAAGAGAGGTATAACCTTGCAGAGGACAAGGTCTTCGCAAAGATTATACTGCAAAGAATACCTCCTGTGTTGGATCAAATTTTGCGTTAGGAGCAAGCTGGCGTCTTATCACAGAACAGTCACTGGAATATAATTCGCTACTATTTCTCTTGTTTATCGACTGTGTTTCGAAATGCGATTGGGTCAGCCCTAATTAAGAGGGGAATACCGAAAAAGGTACTACGAGTTGTAAAGTATCTAGCGACGGATGCGGATATCTCTGACCGTATTAATAAGGCCCGAACAGCATTTCTTAGATTAAAGAAAAAATTATCGTAAAGACTAAACTCCGTATATTTAATTTCAGTGTCAGGTCAATATTATTTTATGAGTCTATTGAAAAGAAAATCAGAAAACGTTAATGAACCTGGAAAGGTGCTATTCTTAGATGGCCAGTCACGTTTAACGACGCCTTAGTAGACACGTTGTACATGGATCTGAGGCACCAGAAAAGTATTTAAAAGATGCAGTTCCTATGCTTGGAGACAAATCAAAGCACTTGCCAGTGACAGAAGTAGGTAGAAAGAACTTGTTAACATTCTAAGTTATTCGTAAAGCTATTGTTTAAGCTGTTTCTCATATGTATAATCTATTCAATGAATTGGCTTAACATTCTTCGTTTATTGTTTTAGGAAGTCAAGGTGGTTTATACCTCGTCCAAAAAACGATTACTATCACTTTATTGGCTAACAAACCCACTTTGGCCTTTTTTGGTGCCGATTTACTCCGAGAAACCCACTATTTTGACTGCTGTTTGATATCTAGTGTGTGTGGATACGATTTTCGTCCACGGTTACGAAACGATGCAGAAATTCGTCCATATTGCGGTTGGACAAGCCCATACATTCCTGCAAAGCTGTCTTTCGTTTGCTCTTGTAGTCATATGTGAGCATACGCGGCATCCATTTTGTAGAAAGATTTCTTATATCCCAGTTATCATTTAAAAATCAAACCACTGAGTCATGTAAGATGACTACGGCTTCCACAATCCCTCGCACTATCTATCTCTTATCGGCTAACACCATATCGTGATTGTTGTTAATTGTTTGGGCGTTCAGAAATTCAGTAAGCGATTTTTTATCATTCATATTGATGGTGCAATAGCTGTCAAACACAAATTTAGTGACACAACATGCTTCAAATTTCGTCAGTAGTCCACTGAGAGATGCCTGATGCTCTTTCATTTAAGGGGTGGGAAATTCAAAAAGTAACAGACTTATTGACCCGCCCTGTGATAACAAACTATCCCAAATATTGGAGTATACACTCGATTAATCGCCGTTCGATTAATCGAAGAATTTTTTGGTCATTATTTGTTCGAATACCGAAAATGGCCAATTTCCAGTAACAACTCGGACAATATGTGTCAATCAATCGAGCAACTTTTGTATGTAAAATTTGGGATGCAAAATAGCAAATATTTATGATTATTTAGTTTTACACTTATATTATCTGTGAAAATTGTATAAAAAATGTGACATGTATAAACATCACTTCTTTTTGTTTTCATTACACACTTTTCGAACAAAATATGCTTTTTCATTAGCCGTTACTGGCTTGGTAGACATTTTGGTTGAAGTTCTTAAAATCAACCTAAAATTCGAAGGGTTCCACAATAGCGATAACTTTTTAAAATATATGTATTTCAAAAACCAAAACAAACGTGTTTGAAATCAAATCGTAGGCCGAGCCTCTTGAAAATTGGGGCGAAAAGGATAAATATGAACGACACACGCTCCAGCGATCTGGCGAGAAACTCTCGTGCTCGTGCAAACAGTCTAGATTTTAATGCAAGCAAGACACAATGTTGTTTTTTAATACTCAGACGTGATGGTGTGTTGTCATCTGTATCCATGGGAAATGTAGATATTGGGAAATCAGATGCTTACATACTTCATGTGTCGAAAGAAACATTCAAGCATTAAGACAATGCAAGAAATACTTCGCTCCATCTGATCTCCTTAATATTTACAAGACCTATCATATAACCGACCTAAAATGGTATACAACTCCCATGCATGGGCCGGTGCTTCAAAGTCTATTTTGGAGCTTCTCTACCGTGTACAAGAGAGGACGAAGTTACTTATTAATGACTGTAGGGTAGTCAACTCTATTGATTCGTTAGAGCATCTTCGCAATGTGGGGTGTGTCTCATTGTTCTATCGGTACTATAACGGAATGACGAAATAAGGGAATTAATTCCTAAAAATCATATATTTTCACGTAATACTAGTTTTTCTCGTAGGGCGCATCCCTTTATAATTGGTTGTCCAATGAATCGCACAACGCATTATAGAGAGAATTCGTTTTTTTGTTGCACCGTTCGTCTGTGGAATGATCTTTCCTTTACAGTTTACATAAATAAATAAATTTCAACTCCCGTAAACTATTTTCATATTACCAGCACAATGCACTACATGAGTAAGGGCCATCCCCTGAGTAAAGAATAAAAAACATCGACCCTATTTTTAAATAAAAAAAACGAAGGACCACATACACATGTTTGTTTTTTTTTCATTAGACAATTTTTTTTTTTTTGATAATTTTCTAATTGTTGGAGTTATTCGAACAATTTGAAAACCTTACTCGATTAATCGAGCAATTTTAGAAGTTTAAAATCAATTAATTTCTTACTCGAACAAAAGTAAAAGTTGTGATAAATTATAATTTAACTTTAGGGCATTTTGGCTGGATTATGCTCTTAACTGATGATTGTTATCTTTTGTCAGTATAACCTAGACAACACTTAATCGTCAATAAGCCTGATAAGCGCCTTCAATCCTGTAGAAGAGTTAAGTATTACTAACTAATACATATTCCCTTCGTGGATGACCTAATTTACCTACTGGCTGTTTATTTGGTTCTTCCCTTAAACAAGGTCTTGCATGATTTTACATTTTTATTCTTTCTTGTTTAACTGAGATGGGCTTATCTCCAATGATTGAATCTTTCACATTCTGTTTAAAGTATTTACGTTGACGACCTGAATAGAACAACATGATTCAATACTGAAAATTTTAATGCCTTAAGAATTCATGTTTCATTTCGAAAATTTTAAATCAAATGTCAGACTGCAATTAAAACCGTTATTCATTCATGTTATTAACGACAGCCAAAAAGAAGAAGAAGAAAAATGAAACACAGATTTAACCTCATTGTTAAAGTAAAGAAGATTAATTTATTTCTCTTTTGTATTTTAATTTTGCTTTCTTGTTTATGGCCATTTTTAAAATAAAAAACAATTTAATTAAAAAAAAAATTAAAATCGAATAAAATTTCTTCGAAATCTTTAGAAGATATAAAAAAACAAGCTTTTTTTTTAAAAAATGCAGTTGATTTTTTTTAATATGTTTTTTAAAGTAACATATTACTAAGAGATTTAAAAAGAGTTTAAAAAAACAAGACAGCATTGATGCGTTAACACCGGACGTATGATACTCTATGTCTCTATCAGCAATCCAGTCTGATTAGTTACCATAAAAACAGTAAAACAATGACCTGAAAAAAGTTGTTAATGGGTTTAAGCACAGAGGCCAGAAAAAATAATGTCGAATATTTTTTAGCTTACAAATTCATTTAGTAATCAATAAAAAGCAATATAACATGTAATAAAAAAAATTATAACTTTATTGAGGAGCCAAAAACTATATTCAGTAAAACTATATTCAAGAGAAACTAATGCAAACAATAAGTAAAAAAAAACTAATCAAAATAAAACATTTGTTGCTCTCTCTTTACGTCTTATAACAGTCCAACCAAAAAGTCCATAGGACGACACATAGATAGCGTTACTAGAACCTCGTCCAAATGATTTTCATTTAGTACTAACCTTCAAACAATACGTGTATAAATTTGACAGCAACTATGACTATTAATTCGTGAGTTATAGCATTTTGTGTGAAGCAAGTTTTTTTTTATTTAAAAAAAAAAGGAATGAAAAAAGTCAATTTCGAGTTTTGATAAAGCATTGCTTTTTGACGAAAAATAAAAAAATACAGTGGAAACCAAACAAGGAGTGATAAACATTATCCGAACTCTGCTCCATTGAGACAAATGCTAGAGTAGTGGTTTGCTGAATTAAAACGTCATCGTACCAACACAAATGATGGAGAGCGCAGTGGACGCCTAAATGAGGCAGGTATTTCAGAAAACATCAAAAAACTCCACAAATTGGTTATGAACGATCGCATATTTAGGGTGTAAGAGCTAGCTGACATTCTAAAGATATCAGATGGTATTGTTTTTACCATTTTACACGAACATTTGGGTATGCCAAAGCTCTGTTCAAAGTGCGTGCCGCGTGAGCAAAATTTAATGAGTTGGGCTTCGAATTGCTTATTAATTCACTCAACGTATCCTCCAGACTTAGTCACCAGCTTCTTTATCCTGTTTTCAGAATGAATGCTTGCAGGAAAGAAATTTAAGTCCAATGATGAAGTTATCGCTGAAACTGCTGCCTATTTTGACGAGTAAGAGAAATCGTACTATAAAAGTTGTATCGAAAAGTTGGAAAATCGCTATACTGGTTGTATCGTCCGCGAAGGCAACTATGTTGAATAATAAAATCGAGTTTTTTTTTTAAATGTTGTTTTTCTTACTTATCCTACGGACTTATTGAATGGCTCTTTAACGTTCTGGCATAAATCTTACCGATTTTTTTTTGTGTATTCAGAATCAATATAGCCCCACTCTTCTTCTGGATTTCTTTCAAGTGATCTTTTTTGGAAAGTCACGTGATCTTATTTCTTTTAACTCCATCAAAATTATTAATCTGGAAATTATTGCGGTGTTTTTAGTATTTTTGTTCATTTACATAAAAGCCTAAACTTTGTATGGATGACCAATAGCTTGGGATCATTATTTTGTAGAATTGAAATCTGCCAGAAAAACCGGACGGTCTGTCGTACAATTTGTTTGGGCAGGTCAATGTATTTGTGATGATCCATAATGCCACCACCTGATGCCGTCATACACCCCCATATCATAACATCACCTCAACCTTGTTTTACAGTTGGTACAATATTTCTCTCTACCAACTCTGTATTTTGTTTCCGAAATACTAAAACCTTCCCATCACAGCCAGAAAGGTTATATTTGTGTTTTTTCGGTTAGTGCAGATGCTTTCAGTTTGGTATTTTTCACTACACTCACGCACGGTTCGTAGTTCATCTGCAACTGTAAATCAAATAACAGTTACAATGTAACAAAATACAGTGAGACTACATGCACAATTTTTAATTGTATCAACATTTTAAGAAGATTTACGAAAATAAAAGAGATGTCGAAATTATTTTATTTTTCTCTTGACCGAATACTTTTATAGATCACTTAACCTGGCAATTTAATTCCCTGATTTTATAAAGCTTGACATAGCATCGATGTATGACAGTAGATTGACCTCTATCAAGTTTGTCAGAGTGATAAAAAATAAACATTTATCTGCACCGTAATTCATTTTGTATTGAAGATTATAAATTTGGTTGCAAAATAGTAGTTTCATTTGAAGTGTTTCAAAGGGTTAGTCTTATTTCTTATTAACTGGTTTCGGCAATAGTGTCTTAAATGTTAACCTCGAGCTTACTTAAAATGATTGAAATATTACTACAATTTATCTTGTCGTTTGTGTGGCACGTGGCAACATTATGCGGGAATCACTTTTTTAAATGTAATACTAATAGTTGAGACTTTTAAGCATTTTCTCTGTACAAGTCCAGCTTTTGCCTGAATTAGGACAGTGCACTTCGGTAGCGACCTGGTAAAGGACATAAACTTTGTTGCTTAGTTCCTTAATAATGAAACGTTTCTTCGTTAAACAAAGCTTCTTTCGGTTCATTCATAAAATGGCAGCTTATTAGAACAAGCCATTTGTGGATTTGGTGTAAGTCTTTATTTGAGACAGCGCAGTTGGATTCTCCCATCGACCTAACCTAACCATAACTAATATAGCTCTTTTTCGAAGATCATACAGTAAATTTTTGTGTCCATGCTTGGTTGAATATGTATAGGGCTTGCGTTTACTCAAATAAAGGCAACTTCGGGATATAGCCGAAATTTCGTTTACATTTTCAAATAGTCTGTACAAGTTTAGCAGCTGCCAGCTGCAGCTGTGCTATTAAATGACCAATATCACTGAATTTTTTGACAATAGCTTTAGTCACTTTTTAGAGCTGTAACTATTGCTCTATAAAATAATTTCAAAAATTCAGAACTGCACTTTGATTTCAAAGCTTAACCGTTTCGGAGATTTCATTGAATTATTGATTTGACTTGATGACACTGTGTTTGAACTGTACTTGGGCGGACCGATCTGGGTCTGACTTATATCTCTTGCCTTCTCCAACAATTTTATGTACTTGTAGACTAACAAAAGACTAATCCTGAGCTGTTGCTTTAAAAAGTGTTATAACAGCAATGTATTTACTACCCAACGTGTGTGTTGTAGGGTATAAAAGGTGAATATCTTTAACATGTGATGCAATTTGTAACATAACATGAAATGAAGTGTTCGCAGCAGCAGAAGAAGTAACAATATCGCCTTTCACAGTTTTGGACATTTGGATGGTAAATTTATGCCATTGCAAATATTTGCCATTAATTATGAGCTGCGTTTTTAGTTTAAGTTACTGATTTCAAAAAAATAGAAAATTATTTACTTTTAATTTTCAAAATGAAAATTATCTCTAAAGAGATAATATTTAAAGAAACTATAAGAAAGACCGCACTTGTTAATAAAGCCATCAATAGCAGGAACATTCGTTGCAGGGTTTTTGGCTTAAAAGCAGCTTACAATTTTCTTACCTCTCTCTAATCCGGATCTTATTGAAGATATTTTTAAGTACTTCTTCGTCAGTCAATTTTTAAATTTTAATAGATTTTTCCCTTTTAATGACTTTTATACATTTTGATTTTCGAATATTTATATTTTTTCTTCATTGTTTTTATTTCTTATTGTCAGCTGTTAGTTTGCTCAAGTGTGGCAAAGAGTAGGTTAAATATAAATCAGGGTTTTAAGCGTGACATATTTGCCAAATCGTAGCAAGTACATTTCTGTGTATTTTGTTGATATATGGTAAAAATATGCCAAACCACTTTGCAAATGCCATGATGCCAGACCATTTGCCCAAGATTGTGAACAACGCTAATGTTTTTTAATGTTGACCAATAAAACCATAAGTCAACCAGCTTGACTAAATAAAATGTGTTTTTTCGTTTTTTTTTTTTTTTTTTTTTTGTTCTTTCTCATGATAAAAACGTATAATTTGTAATAAAATAAAATACTAAAATGACAAATTTGGTAACAAAAATAAATAAACGAAAAAGAGAGATTGTAGGTTAAACATGCTCAACCAAAATGCTATTTGTAGGAGTTCTAAACAAAAAATGAGAGTATTGAAGATGGTACTATAATTTGTCGTTTTATTAAAATTGTTACGAGCTGTCATACAAATTTTTACCAAAAAAAAAAAAAAAAAAATATCCATAATATTTTTGCTATGAAGAGTGTTGTTATAACAGCGCTCAACCGCTAATTTGAAATATAACAATTAAAAATGAATAAATTCAATGAAATATTTATTCTGTCTAGAGAGAAAATCCATGGCATTTATGTTTTAAATATTTTCTAATGTGAATCCTAACGCATTCTGTCAGTCACATTTTGAATCTGTTTTTAAAAACTTTAGGTGTTATTTTATTAATGGCATGAACTGTGTTGGGTTTTGTAGGCAAAAAACAGGTCCATTTCGTAAGATAATATTCACCCATACTCTACATTTCGATTTGAATGGAAGTTTTAACAGTTTCGCATTTTTGGTATCTTCCGTTCCGTTTCGTTACGATTCTTTTCGATTGAAGGAAGCAATTCAATTAAAACTGCCAGAATTGATCAATAGAAAAGATGTCGTGTTCCATCATGTCAATGCCAGACCACATAAAGTGTCCGCCATCTAAGGTTTTTTTTTCAACTAGTGCTTATTTCGTGAATGGTAACACTTAGCTCATCTCTGATTTGACAGATAATTAGTTTTATCCTTCCGCTGAACGAATATGGTTGTGTATACGCTTGAACAACGCTGGGTAATATTGTGTGCGATCGACTTACAGAAGACGCCGATTTTGCCAAAAAAATTCATCTTTTCAGATGAACTCATTTTGATCTTGGCGGGTATGTACGAGTAAACAAGCAAAATTGTCACACAGAAAACCCGCACGAATACATTGAAAAGCCGATACACCCAAGACGAGTCCCTGTTTGGTGCGGATTTTAGTCCAGAGGCATAATTGGGCCATTTTTCTTCGAAAATGAGCAAGGAGTGGCCGTTACAGTCAATGGCGATCGTTATCGGGCCATGTTGAACGAATTTTTGTTCACAAAAATTGAAGAGGAGGATATTAGCAACATTTGGTTTCGACAGGACAGCGCTACGTGCTACACAGCCGAAGCTACACTCGATGTTTTGCACCCTGTTTTTGAAGATCGCATTATCAGCCGCAGAGCTGATGTTGTTTGGTCACCTCGGAGCTGCGATTTGACACCGTTGGACTATTATTTGTGGGGTGTCGTCAAAGATAAGTGTTACGCCAACAAGCCAGACGCAACAACAACAATTGACGCTTTAAAGGACAATATTCGTGAAGCCATTGGTGAAATACAGCTGCACACAATCGATAATGTGCTTAAAAATTGGACCGATCGTATAGGCTACTGCATGGCCAGCCGAGGCAGCCATTTGAATGAAATTATTTTCCATTATTAACCGAAGGGATTGTACCTTCAAATAAAAAAAGAAATTTGAGAAAATATTCAGTAGTTTTTTTTTATAGCATTTTCAAAAAAAAAAAAAATTTATTTGGCGGACCCTTTACATCTTTCTTGATGATAGGCAGAAACTAGAACAGCTTGGCTGCGAAGTTTTGATGCATCCACCATATAGTCCAGACCTTACACGTTCACATTGTCATTTTTTATATCTGCAGAACTCTCTTAGCGGTGTAAATTTAATTTCCAAGAAAACCTACAAAACGCATCTGTATCTGTTTTTCGCTCAGAAGTTCTACTCTAATGAAATAATGGCTTTACCCCAAAAATGGCAAAAAGTTATCGATCAAAACGGTTTAATAAAGCTTGTTTCAAATATGTGCAAAAAGAGGTGTTTCATTTTTGGTCAAATTTGTAAACGAATTTTTTCGAACACTTGATAGATATTTAATTATAATTATTTTTAAAAACTAAACATGGAAACAAATAAAAGGTGTTTTAAATTGGGGTATCATTTTAATTTTAATAAAAAAATAACTTTTTTCAGATATTAAAAATATTGTTATTTTAGTTTATTAGGTTTCGCTTAAAAATGAAAAATGATGTCGGTCAAGTGACCACCCTACTGGCACGGCAGGCTCCCAATCTTTTACCAAAATAATGAATTACGTTTTTGAATAAACTGTTGTCAATGGTTGATATCTGCTATATGATGTTGGTTTTAAGCTCTTGAAATATTGTGGGATTATTGCTGTACACTTTCGATTTCACAAAAAAGTCGGAAGGTGTCAAATCGCACGATTTTGGTGGCTAATTTACTCCTCCTTTATGAGAAATATTGAAATATTTAAGCTCTCCTTTCAAAAGATCCATTGTTTATCTTGCTGTGTGACAAGTTACACCATCCTGTTGAAACCACATACTCTCTACATCTGAATCATTAATTTTTTGCTAAAAAAAACCTTCAGATCATCTTCCTGTAGCGTATTTTCATATTCGTTTTAAAAAAAATATGGAATCATCTTTCGGACCACAAACCACACCAAATCTTAACTTTTTGTGGATGTAATGGTTGCTCTAAGATAACTCTTGAATTCTCTTCACCAAAATGCGGCAATTCGTTGGTGAAGTTTATTTTGTAAAAAAAAAAATTATCTTTTTCTTCTTGATTTTCTAATTGCCGACGTATCGTATGGTCAGCTGGTTTTAATTCTTGATTCAGCTGAATCTTATAATTAAAACTAATTTAATTTAAAACTAATTTAGTTTTATTCATACCAATATAAAATAAAGATATTGGATATGTTGGCCTAATGTCCACCTGTAGCACGTCGGCAGACGTTCGGTCTTTTCGCAAAATTTTGAACCACCTTTTCAACAAAATCATCTTTAGTGATGAGGTCCATTCTCAGTTAGGCGGTTATGTAAACAAATAAAATTGTCGCATATGGATCTCACAGCATCTACAAACTGTCCTCGAAAAGTGACCGTATGGTGTGGTTTGTGGTTAGGCGGCATCATCGGCCAGTACTTTTTCGAAAATGACCGTCACTGTGAATTCTCAGCTCTACCAAACCATGATAACCAATTTTTTTTGAACACAATTGGCTGATGTTGACACCAGAGACCTTTGGTTTTACCAGGACGGCGCCACAAGCCACATAGCCAGCCAAACAATTCAGTTATTGCACGAGCAATTTACCGGTCGCTTAATTTCTCGATTTTGCCTCGTTCTTGTGATATAACGCCGCTGGATTACTCTCTTTGGGCTATTTAAAAGACCGGGTTTACGTGAACAAACCACAAAAAACTGACACTCTGAAAGATGAAACTCGGCGCTGCATTGACGAGAAAAGCGAAGTTTTGTTGCAAAATATGGTTCAAAATGTTGTGAAAAGAGCGGATGTCTAGAGCTGGACATTTGCCCGACATCATATAAATTTATTAATTCCCATATTTCTATTTTGTATTGGTATGAATAAAACTGAATTTGTAAAAAATGTGTTTTTAAGCCAAGTTACTTCCTAACCTCAAATTTCTCCACCATTTATTTAGAATCTGAAGACAAAATTTTAAAACACTTTACGTTATCACTTCACTAAAATGTTTAATAGTTTTGACAAAATTTTGTGTAAGAAAAACTTAAAAAATGGCCCATATTCACAATCACTCATTAAAGTCGACTCTTGCTAGAGTAAGTCTATAACTTAAAACCTTTTACTATCTTTTTCATATTCACAGTTGAAAATAAAGTATATTTTAAGTTGAACTGCCAACTATAATTTGCTTAATGTTTATATAGAATGTTTTACCAAATAACAGAAAAAGGCAACTCCGAACATAAACTCTGTTTTATATATATATATTTTTTTCTTAAATTTATTTTTTAACACTAGAATAACTAGTATGGCTTATTTGACTTATTTTTTATATCTGACTGCCAATACTTCTTTGATCAATGATTTTTATGAATTGGTAATTGATTCCTATGCTTTCCTATTTCTATAAAATTATCCAACTGTCTAAAAAATTGATAAAAGTAATTTGACTCATTTGCATATTTGACTGAATTTTATTTCGTGACAAATATTGTCAAACTGGTATTAAATCGTCATGTCTGGTAGCTGTGCTTGTAAGCGTGTATATGTATGTATATCATGTTCAATAGTTCAGGCGCGATAGAGACTTTTATCCAGGCCTTACATCCACACAGCAGGGCTGAATTTACGCAGCAATTGAATATGTTTATCTTAGTCCATTTCAAGGTAGCATTCAGTCCACAGGGGTCATAAAATACTGAAAGATTGAATGGCTTTAGACATCCTACCTATTTCAGTGTGGAGCCTTAGTCCCGTCTTTTCAACTTCACTTTCTAGGGATTTAAGCTTAGCAAACATGTAACGATGGATGTGTGCTAATAGGCAATTATCATAGTCAAACTGCATAGTCACAAGTCTTAGTTAAGTTCCCATTTTATGCCTCTATTGACTGTTGTATTATTGCCAACGTTAACATCAGAAGTTACATTCTATAGAAGCGGAGATAATATGCATTCTTATTGATGTGTGGAGTGCAACACACCAGGTGGACGACCTATACTTTACGCATAAATATAACGTGAATACAAATTCATTATCATTAAGGTTAAAAGGAAGGATTAAACCTTCTTATATGCATATATTTAAATCTTTCTTTTATCGAAATCCCTTTCACAAAAGCTAGCAAAATTTCTGATAATCAAAAAATGTTTAACAAATTTTCATTTCAATATAATTGTTTTAAATTATTTAAACACGAGTTCAGCTGGTTTTACATTTCGTCGTCTCTAAGGTCAAAATATACTTTAAGTTGTCTATGAATAAGTTAGAGTCGACTTTTAGAAAATGCCGGCTTTTTTTCACTTAAAGTATACTTTATTTTTGACTGTGAATATAGGCCAATATGTTTTGCAAAATCTCGACAAACTATATTTTTTTATCGATTCTTAAAAAGCTGTAAAATTTTTTGTAAATCAAACGATATTAAAACCATCTAGCAAGCTTAGTGGCAACCCAAGTAGGCTTTTTATTATAACTGTCGGTAGTCGTTAGTCTAAAAACTAACCTTGATTTTGCTTAAAGCTAACCTTAAAATCGGTATAAGCTAAGCTTAACTGAATTTAATTTAGAACTAATAAGTTGTCAAAAAAAATAATAATATGTTGCAGTGTAAAGCGCTGGTTAGACTTAATTGCTGTTCTGTTTTTTTACGATGTACGTATGTAAATCACAAACAAATTTTATCCAAAAAAAGAAGATGAAACTAGTAAATTACACATCTTTTAAATATACATATGTACCTACATATGTATGTACATAAATTTGTTTTTATGTTTTCTTTTTTTGTTTTACAAATAATCCAATCCAAAAATCCAATAAAAACTAATGTTTAATGTCAAACAAGAATTTCAAATTAAAATCAAAATCATGTTTTTTTCTCCACGCGATCATAATCGTCATCAAAACATGGTGATCCAGAGTTGAAATGAAAATGATCAAAATGTTGTAGCCTAAAAGGTGATTCATTGACAATAAGCTCTGAATGATGATGTGAAAATTTTAAAAAAGACGAAATTAATAAACTAAAAACACTATTTGCGGGGGCAATATCATTAAATTCAGATGAAAAAAATAAAAAGAATGATCGACAATACCAGACAAAGACGACAAAGAACCAACTGAGACAAGAATAAAAGATTAACAAAAGTCGTCATTTCTTCTAAATGTTATTGTGTTTTAATTAGGAGTGCTCATCACATATTGTAACAATAAATGCCATATTTGTGATTTGAAAATAAATGTGTTCGAGCGCCATTTATCAAAACAAAGATGTTTTTATTCTTGAAAATATATTTCTTAATGGGGGTGTTTTTTAAGTTTTATTAGAGTTAGGAATTGTTTTGTTATATAGAGACATTCATGGAATAGTACCTTTGTCTAAAGGGAATGCTTTAAGAACAAAGCATATGTAACACTTTCTCTTTGCTCCTTCAGAAAAATTCATTTTCTTATTGCTTATGTACCATAGATTTGAATGCTTAAAATACAATATGTGTTATTTTGACTCGTTAAGTTAAGCGGTATTATAGCAAAGCTCAACGAAAAATTTCTAACAAATTTAAATGGCAAAACATTCTTTTATACTCTTCAAATCGCTTATGCTGAATATTGAATATAATTTCATTCAAAGATGTTTGTATGAATATATCAGACTAATGCCATGTTTACACGGCACCTCCAATTACTTTCTTCGCAATTTGAATTACTTATACAAATTACTCTGTTTACATGGCACATTTGCAATTCGTTTTGATAGCTTCTTGTATTTTTTCGGCAAATTCTGTTTTTAAAAAGGAAAACAAGGCTGGGAAATTAAATGAACAAATTTAACTTGGGCAAACACAAGATAACTATAGTCTAATTGACACTGAATTACAAATACGGTAATTCACTCTTTATTTTAATTTTTTAGAATCATGTAATTCGTCCCACAAATGTTTGTTGAACTATGAATGAGTGCGAATTACGAAAAAAAATTGACGTGTAAACATTACAAATTGATTAACTAAAATCTTTGCAATTGGTCTGAATTTTGCACAAATAAGTTTATATGCCTAAATAAGTTTAATTGCACCAAGTTTAGCTTTTTAAGTCGCTTCAATTTGGAACTACAATATCTTGGTAAAAATGTTGCTTTATGTTCCTAAAATTAAGCAAACATTTTGAAGCTAACCCTTGTGCTGTTGATCGGTTTAGTACTGTTAAAATTTTGTTTTTATAACTCGAGTAACACAAGCTAAATAGGAGAAAATGACGTTCAAAAATTGGCGAATTATTTTGTCTTGGTTGGTTAAAATCTCGTAATATTATAGACTGTCAACGAATTGATTAAATTTGTTATAATTGGTTTCCAATTAGAATATGGGTGGGTCATTAAAAAGTTTAAATTTAAATATTCAATAAAACAAAAACGGTTTGAATTATTTTGTTTGTATAGTTTTTTTTGTTGTAAAGTACAATTGCTCCGGTTAGAAATGAAATATTTTTTTTATTATTTCTATGAGGCTATCGCGGCTGGCCACACAGTACCCCATTCGGTTGGACCAATTTTCGATAACTTTTTCGAGTGTATTGGGGTCGCATCTCGACAATGGCATCACGAATGTTGGCCTTCAAATGCACAATTGTCTCTGGTTTATTTGCGTAACACTTGTCTTTAACAGCACCCCACAGAAAATAGTCCAACGGTGTCGGATCGCAGCATCTTGGCGGCCAACTGACATCACCATTTCGGATAATTAAACGGCCATCAAACGTTTGACGCAATAAACCAATGTGGCATGAGATGTGTGGCAAGTTGCAACATCCTGCTGAAACCAAACATCGTTCACATCAATACCATGAAGAGCGGGCACAAAAAAAATCGATTATCATAGTGCGATAGGTGTCTCCATTGACCGTAATAGTTCCACCGTCTTCACTATCAAAAAAATATGGACCAATGACGCTTCTGCTCCACAAGCCGCACCAAACAGTCACTCGAAATGTGTGCATTGGCTTCTGTAAGACCACGTTTTGGATATATGATTATTGACGTACACACCAAGAGGAAAATGAGCTTCATACGAAAAGAGGATTTAATTTTTTTTTTTTGCAAAATCTTCCTTTTGGAAATAAATTTCCAATAAATCCCAACTTTGCTCATGCATAAATCGATTCATTTCGTTTAGTGGAGCTAATATACTGAATAGAATGACATAATTCCAGATTTAAAATAACCGATATGTATGTAAAGTTTTATAATATCTTACTTTAGAGTGAACAAAATAGATAGTGATTAATATATAATCTTTGTAAAATTAAAATTGAGTTATAATTAAAATTGAAGCCTTCTGCCGTAAGCAAAGTCTTCTATTTTCAGCGAACTAATTATAATTTATTTAATGAATTGATGGGTAGTATTTGCTGGTATGATACTCTATCTAATCCCATAAGCAACAATTCGGATATCGATTGGTTGTTCACCCATTTTCACAATACAATTCATTTATTTCTTGAAATTTGTGTTCCCAAAAGATGCTTACATACTTTAGTGGGCCCACCATGGAACTCAAAGCAACTGTCCCGACTAAAATTTCGTTTGTCGGTCAGATTATAATCTGTTTATACTTATACTTTATTCATTATTATTTATTTTTACATTATTTAAATTAAAAACCAATTTCGTACAAGACCCTAAGTCCTTCGATGCATTTGTCAATTCAAAGAGAAAATCCACTTTATTTTAAAGAACCCTGTAATGTTGATGTCATACGTGATATGTTTGACGATTTTTTTTCAAATACTTATTCTGTTGCTGCTTATAATTATGAAAATAAGTACTTTTATCCGCTTATATCGGATCAAATAGTATCCTTTCCTACTTTGAATGAGAGTGACATTTTGAAACATTTAAAAAAGCTGAAGGTATCCTATAGTCCCGGTCATGATGGAATTCCGAGTTGCATTTTATATCGATGTGCGGAATCACCGTTTACTTTATTGTTTAATGTTTTGGTTATGTATGGCTATTTTCCTAAGTTTTAGAAGTATTCATATATCTTACCGCTTTTTAAGTTTGGTAATAAATCCGGCGTAACAAATTATAGAGGCATTGCTAAATTGAGTTCTAAAAAATGTGAAAATGTTTGAAAAACTAAGTGCTGATTTTCTCTGCCATTAAACTTCAACGATAATTTCTTCTTATCAACACGATTTCAAAAAAAGCTGCTCAACAACAACTACTGTTCAAAACTTAACATCATTTACTCAAGGAAAACAAACTGATGTTATTTATTCGGATTTTAGTAAGGCTTTTGATAAAGTGAATCATAGACTTTTGCCGATTAAATTGGATTTGTTGGGTGTTTTTAAGATTAGCTTAAGCTTGCTTGAATAGTATTTGACGGGAAGGAAGCAGACAGTACGAGTTTACAATAGTACACCCAAACACTTTAGTGTTTCTTCGGGTGTTCCCGAGGGCAGTCATCTTGGGCCTTTCCTATTTTCTCTTTTAATTAATGATCTTCCCAATGTTATCAACTTTGCCAATATATTGATTTATGCTGATGACGTAAAAATATTTCTTTTAATAATTATATTGATCACGTCTATCTTCAAAACAATCTAAATAACTTTTTTTTATGGTGTAAACACAACATGTTGGAGCTGAATCTAAAAAAATTTAAATGCATGAGTTTCTCTAGGAGTAATATAATTGCTGTAAATTATTTACTGTTAGTGGATTCATTTGTTGATCCCGGCATTTTACTCGAAGAGCCCAAGCCTTTGAATTCAGATATCCTTATAAACTTTCAGCTTTCTGTAAAAAACTTTTATTTAATTTAACAAATAAATTTTAATTAAAAATAAACACAACTTAAAATGATCTAGAGCCTACATTTGAAAGAATCTAATAGTTTTCTTTCAAAGTTCTTTTCTAGTTTTCTTTCCTAAGTAGGCCCTATTTCCTTATTTTTGCCGCCTTTACGCCTTTCTTCTTCTCTGGGTAATTTGGTTTCAACAATTACTCTATCGGATTGTGTTCAGGGCTCTGTGGACTATGTGGCAGCAATTTTTACCTTATATAGGGGTCAATCACTTACTGTAGGAAATGCTTATGGTCATTTTTGTGAACTTTGTGGCCAATTGTGCTAAATAGACCCCATTGAAGCCCACACTATGACTTTTCAGCAGTCATGCTTGACAATTTTGTTCAATTTTTCATATTATTTTTATTTATTTACTATTTTTTTTTTAACAATTTCGATGAACTCCTTTGACGATTTTATGCTTTAATTATGTGGCAGCTATGTCTCCAACTCGGAAGCCAACGGTGGTAATAATTGACTTCCATCGGACTCTGTTGAAAACTGGGTTTATCGACTCGTAACATGAAAACCCTGCAACAGTTAGTTCGCTCGACCGAACGCTGAGAGTCCTAAGGGTTGCACTGCAGTGCTGCCTTTGCAATCTCGTTCTTCTGTTTCAATGTATGTCTGATCAATGCAAACTTACTTCTCAGGGAGTCGCACTGGATTGGTTGTTGGTTTGTTAAACGAAGCAGCTCTATATAGTTTATAGTATTTGTCCACAAGCATCGAATTATACGTCGTAGACATCGGTTGGTGCATACTGTAAGCGAAGTGTATTGTATTAGGCAGGCCCCTGGTTTCGCAACCATTAGGAGTATGGGCTTAACACAATTGTAGTACACATGTGGATAATTCAGTGGACATCCATACCTCACTCAACGATGCCGACTTCCTCCTATAACCTCTATTATATTTCACTGAGACCGACTATAATTCAGTTGACATTTTGTTTAATAGATAAAATGAGTTCAATCTGCCTTTCGCAACCATATAAATATCGGGCTTTTTTTAAATTCTATTAGAATTTTTCTTTTTGTATACTTTTACAATAATTTTTTAATCATGCCTTGTTTAAAATAAATAATAATATCTTTTCTTTTCTTTGTCTTTTCAGGTAAGTGATTGAAAAAGTATCTGTCCTTAATCTGTCATAAATCTTACTAAGGTAGAGGTAAGCCTCGCTATATTATTATTTAAGACCTTTTCCATTAAATCCATTAAATAAATTCCAGTAATAGCAAATGACGAATGCCATAAAAGTTTCGAGTGTGAGAAACATTTTCATTTTGATTTTCTTTCTTCTGCTTTTATTGTAAAGATCGAAGAGACCCACCATAAAAGTGTAAGTCTAGTAACGTAGTGCGTATAATTCTCATACTCGTACACGTCCATACATGCATACACATAATACATATGTTCATATGTATATCGCATGAGTCAATAATTTTGTTTTACGACAACTTTTAAGACGAAATTAAAAAATTGTTTGTTGTCAACTTTTTTTGTTTTTGTTTTATATTTTCCATATGGTTTTAATTTCCCGGGCATAAGACTGCATCGTCTAAATCATAAAAAATATAATTTCTCTTCTACAACAACTTACAAAAGTGATGGCTTGAATTACCACCATCGCCACCACCACCAGCAATATTAGTACAACTCAGCAAACAACAACAACATGAAATATTTTATTAAAGTTTATTCAATCAGTTTGGCATCCACCCCATTTCCGGTTTGAGTTGCATGAACTTGTTGGCCAAAAAACAAGAAAAAAACTAATTTTTCTCAAGCCTCTGTTACTCTTTTTAAAATTTAGGGCGTAACATAGTCATGCAAAGAATATTTTTTATTTTGTGTGTTTGTGCAACAAATGCTGCAACCACTGCAGAGTAAACATTTTGTTTTTGCTGCAAAAAGTGGTAACAGTCAGTCAGAGTTTTTTGTACAAGAGTAATGCATACATTAAGTTGATGACGTTGAATGTGTCTTATGTTGTATAAATAAATAAATGATGATGATGATATTGATGATGATGAAGAAGCCGATGTGTTGTAGCCTGATATGTTGTTGCATTTCTTACATATTATTGATGTTGTTGCTGTTGATTTTTTAAAATACCTTCTAGCGATTAGTCATTCACTTGTTGTTGCAAATTGTTTTCGTACTTGATGGTGGGGCTTAAGCTACTTTTTCTGTTTCTTTGTTGTGATAAAATCGAATTCATTCATACAGGGTGTTGAAAAAAAATGTGTTATAAGGATGGTGTACCTAATAATGTTGTATAGCTTGCTCTGATAACAGCAAAGCACAATTTACGGATTAAAAATTAACCAATTGATCCTGAGTTTTTTAAGTCAGTATTTTAATTATTACTACCTCGTTCAGGAAGAAATCTTTTAAAAGACAGTTTTTTGTATCATTTTTAGGGATGATATTGTGGTGACTTTGAATTCACTTTCGTAATGAGAGTTAGCCTAGCATATATGTTGCTGATCAAGCGCCGGGAGTGTTTTTGTTTAATTAAACACTTCCCCATTATATTATATATTTTCATTATAGATTTTGATTTGACACAGAGAACGCAGTTCTTACGGTCACTGGATACAAATCTCATTACTATTTACACAGCATGGCAAAGATTGCTTTGATTATTTATTGTTTTTTGTGGAGTTGCATTACATCCAATGCTTTAAAAGATACATCATATGGTCCTTCGCCATTTAACTATAGTTTTAATAAGAGTTAGTTCGCCTCTAAGGCCGCTGAAAAGAGCTATTATTGACTTTTACTTGGAGCGAACTGCAGATGGAAAGCTTTTGAGACCTTCAGGATCACGAAGCTGACTTGGCATAAGTATGGCGTGAGGGGCCACAGATCGCTTGTTAGTCATAGCTGATGAAATGTGTTCAGACTAATTGTTGTGCTTACTTGGGCACTGCAGTACAACAACTGTCGTATTTATGGTGACTTAAAGGAGGATGAAACCGAGAAGTTCTGGGTGGCCACCTTAAACAACCATCCAACCAACAAATGCCGAAATGCTGTTTCTTAATTGTAAGTCGGATTCCTTTTAAAACCAAATTTTTTATTTTAATCATATACTACCTTGATCAAAAAGTCTCCGAACAACCCCCGTGTGGCGGTTACATCGTTACGATTTGAGTCTTGTTAAGTTGGTACATTTTGACATTTGCTAAAGTTACGTAGCTAAGAGTACATCTATCTCTATATGTTTGGCGATTTTTTAAAATTTTGACCGTATTCAGGTCGCAAAAGACATGATTTGCGAGGCTGAATCCGATCCCACATTCATCAAAAGGATCATTACTGGAGACGAGACTTGAGTTTATGAGTACGACACGCAATCCAGACATCAGACATGTGAATGGCGTTCGCCAAATGAGCCGAGACCATTTTCATTCAAAAAAGAAGACAATTCTCACGGTTTTCATGGATTACAACGGTGTAGTGCATCATGAATTTTTGCCAGAAGGCCAGACAGTAAACAAAGGGTATTATTTGGGCGTTATGAGACGTTTGCGTAATTTGTCGAGAGAGACCAGTAAAATCGTGGATTTTGCACCATGATAACGCAATGTCGCACAGTGCCATCATTATTAGAAATTTGTTGAACAAAAATGCAACAAATACCATCCAACAGCCACCGAATTCACCTGATTTGGCTCCCTGTGACTTCTTTTTGTTCCATTGAGTTAAAAAACCATTACGGGGAATGCATTTCAGCAGCCGAGAGGAAATAATGGAAAAATCGCAGGAAGCAGTGATGATATGACGCTAAGATTTAGCGGGAATATCAACAACAGATGTACCAACTTACCAAAAAATGAACTCACTGGAACGATGGGACCGCCACTCCTGGGTTATTCCGGAAACTTTTTAATCAAGGTAGTATATCGGGTGTTTTTGTACAGTTACACTAGTTTAAATCATAGTAAAGCAAAAAAATTATTTTTAATATCAATGAAACGGGGTTTATTGGATAGAACATTTTATGACAATAATGTCGCCCTTGTAGCCGCACGGCTAGCGCGTACAAGGCTTAATCTGCAACACAAATTTTCACAAACTTTTCGCAGCATATGCGGCCGTATTTCGCCAATAACTCTTCGAATGTTGATTTCCAGATGCTCAATTGTCTCTGGCTTATCGACGTAGACAAGTGACTTAACATAATAAATTATGAAAATAATCCAATGGTTTTAAATCACACCATTTTGGTCATCATTACGCGAAATTTTTATTTCATCATATCGCACACTAAATCATGAACAGTCACAACCAGTGTTGCCACAACTTCGAATTTTTTGTAAACAAATTTCAATAAAAACGTAACCAAAAAATAACCAAAATTGTAATACAAAAAATAGATAGAACGATAAATTATGAAATAAAACATTAAGCTAATGATTTTATACAAATACTAAATAAAAATATAGTCTGGTCCAAAACAACTTGGTAAAGTTATTGATAAGTTTGTGTCGAATTATTAACTTATCTGTGGAAAGTTTTAGCTAAATAGTGTCTACTCTTTATGAATCGACAAATACCCGAACCAGAGCAGCGTTAAAGTAAAATATTTGCTAAATTTCGTAAATATCGAGAAATTTGTCTACAAAATAAAAAGAGCAGCTAAAGAATGCTCACTGAAGGTTGTCATGAATATGTTCCATCGAATTCAAGAACAGCTTGCAGAATTTTTTGAAGCCACAGTGTCCGAAATGTTTCAAAAACCATAAAAAAGTATTGTGGTATCCAATTATCGAAAGTTGATAGTGGTTCGAAAGATTTCTCGTACTGTACGTCCCGTTTTTAAGTTACAACCCATTAAAAACCTGAGTAATTAACATTAAAACAATCATTGCATATATTTCGTACTTCATGAAAAAAGTAACCAAAATTCAAAAAAAAAAATCCACATCTACACATTACACATTAAATTCCTCGCTAACAACCTTATAGAATTTCACCACTAATAGATCACAGTGTTGCCCATAAGGTTGGTTTGTTACGTTGCTATTAAGGCGTTACGATAAGTCACCTCTAACTGAACTTTAAGTCGATGTTCAAGCGCCACAAGTAAAATATCAATATTTTATTACTTAAGGAAGACAGTTATGTAAACAAAATTTTCATACTCGTTAGAGATTTGATCTGCGAATTGGATAATAAAAAAAAAACCGATTTTGGAAAATGTTGACTTGTGACTTTTCATGATTTAGTGTGCGATATGTTTTTTTGAGTAAATCAATTGCAGCGCGCATTCTGTGGCATGTGACTCCGTCCTGTTGGGGCCACATGTCAGCAAGATTAATACCAGCTGATTGAGGTACGAAAACCTTTCTAATCATGTGTATACCGATCATCTTTGACAGAAATACTCTAACTATCATTGTGTTTGAAGACATATGGACCAATGACTCCGCCAACTCATAAAGCGCACCAAACAGTAAGTTTCTTCTGAATTTAATGGTGTTTCGACAATAGCTTGTGGATTATCCTCTCTTCAAATGCAAAAATTTTGCTTATTTATGTACCCATTCAACCCAATGAATGGAAGTTCAATATCAATTTATGGGCATACAATGGTCGCTTGACTTTAAGTCCTGCACAAGTTAATTCTTGAAAGCTCTTAAGCCAAGATTCTTTCGTAAAATCTGTCATAAAGTGGAAGGACACAATCCCAGTAGCTGAGAACGGCATCTCTTCAATGATTCTCTGTGCAGCGGTTACAGCTTCTTCAGTGCGCACTGTTCGGTGTCTCACGGAATGCATATTATCATTAAAAATAAACGTGGTGCGAAAACGATCGATTGTTATCTGAATTAGCCGCCTGTCTAAGTCAAATGAATTGTCAAACCAAATTAAACAAAAAGCAACTATCAGCTGTTAAATCATTTGCCAAATAAAACAGTGTTGCCAACTCAAAGTTGTTGCACTTAAGGCACTTAAACTCACAAACATACATATTTGTATGTAAAGCGTTTTATCATATAAAAATTGTAGTTGTTTGAGAAATATAATTGGTACTTAAATTGAAAAAAGTAACAAAACACACTCACATTCTCTAGCAAAGAGGAGTAGTACAGTGTTGTCACAAATTTAAGCTCAAATGTTATGATAGCTTCTTTAAATGATTCCTATATCAGTATATATTTTAACACTTTTTAATTGCGATAACCTTTTACGAGTTTATATAACGATAAATATTTTTCATAATTTTATTTTATCTATCATTCAATGTAATCATCTTTCGTTAACCTCGAGGTTGAGGTTTAATTTTTTTTTATGTTAGTTATTATTGTTGTTGTATTTTATACTCGAACAACCCATAATCAATTTATGGTTAATTATGTTTTAACTTCTCTACTCTATAAGAAGGGAAGGATATCTAATGCTTATACGTAAATATAAATGATTAAAAACTGTTAAAAGCTAATATAAGAAATTCGGTATATTTTTAAAATTATTTTCTATGATAATTTATATAGTATGTATTTCCTTAACTTAGTAAAATTGACTCTTAACAGAAAGTACTTTTTATGTTAACAATATTAATAAAAAAGTAGGTGCATAAAATTGTTTAAACACTTTTATATATTCACATGAAAAATGTCAAAGTAAAACATAAAACACATAGATCACAGCAGGCTACACGACTACGAATGCGGTTGTTTGCACTTGCCGCAGCTACAGTGGTGGTTGTTTAGGTTTTTATCTGTGATATCGTGAAAATAATTGTCTTTATATAAAGATATGTATTCTAATTTTAAGAGTTTTTAGTCGGTAGCTTGGTGTGGTATATGTGTTCAATGCTTTATGAGGTTTAAAAAAGAAAGAAAGTAATATATCACTGGTAAAAACTTGCTGTACAAAATACTGTTAATATTATTGTTTTTGTTATTGGTCTTCTGAATTGAAAAATAGGTTTAAATCAACTAGAGTTGAAAAATTTCGGTAATTTTCTGGAAAAAAGACATGAGACATGAGACATGTTGGGCGGAATTCAAATAACTGCGCCAAAACAAAAATTATAAGCATTAACTCTAATATAGCCTTTAAATAAGACAAAAGACATTTCACTATCTTGACAGCATCCTTACGGAGTCTGGCACATACAGAATCCGAAATTAATCATGATTAAGAATCTCTCGTTAGATTAAGATTAAACGCTAAGTTACAGAGTGCACTGTATATCCAAAAAGTAAACAGCCAGGTTAAATCGCTTATCAAAAAAGCTACGAGTCATTATTATTATCATTCTGACCAGGCGCTACTGCAGGACACTGCGACTCATGGGATCTATTGTGCTCATTCAGGTCAATAGTTTGTTCATCAGATCCTCCTAATGAACACCAGCAGATCAGAAACCATAATGGTAGGTATGGCACCAAGTGAGACCCTATGTCCACCTTAATTTTTCAAGAACCGTACATTCGTACAATATGTGTTACGCTGTCTCTGATACCTGTGAAGCACAGTCTACAAACATCCACATCTGTGACCGCCCGTAAGAAACTCCGTTAGAATTTCAATTCCGGCCTGTCATACTTGAGATTTTTATTACCACGCTTAGTGGTAGTAAGTAGTGCGGCACAGTAAGGTTCTGGACCAATATAGGCTGTCATGGAACCTTTTCTAGGCCATGCATCCGCTGTTTCATTACCATCTATCCAACAGTGTCCAGGTACCCAAACCAAATGAACCTTATTTCTAATCAAAGCCTTTACAACGTGTCGTCCCAATATTTGACCAATTCAGATGTCATACGATTCGAGCCAAGTACCCTTTGTTCAGCTTGGCTGTCAAAGTGTATATTAATGGTCTTACCCTTGAGCCCACTGTCCAGGTTGGTTTCCGCATATATAGCAATAGCCATGATCTCAGCCTGAAAGACATTTAGAGATTTTCCCAGTGAAATAGATAAGTCTCGGTTGGATCTATGAACATCAGCACCGATACGGTCACTCCGAACTAAGACCCCATTAGCGGTCCGGGAATTTAACCTTGAATCTCCTGCCAAAGCAGAGATCCAAAGGCATAACATCCATGACCGAAGATCGTTCTCCGACCACCTTGCGTAGAACGAACAGACTTCCCGACGCATTTAGGGATCCCATGGTGAAAAACTTTGCCAAACCAAAAAAAAATATTTTGGACTGAAGGCATAGAGAAGAGGGTTCTAATAAGATGCTCTATAAAGCAGGACAGAGATTTAATAAGAAGGAAGGGAAATACACGAAATAAGTAATAAGAGATCGAGATCAAGTTATTAAAACTTACAGAATTTTAAGAGGAGGACATCTTAGCATGCTCTTTGCGATGTATCGGTATTATATCATCTTTCATTGGCTGAGCTAATAATTGGTACGTTATACTTATATTAAAGGTATACTTCCCCCTATTAAAATTTTGTTTGCAAACTTGACACATATTGCTGTTGGTCGGCTAATTGTAGTCGTTCCATCTTTGTGTTTTTTAACATTTTCTACAGATTTCTCTACTCTCGCATACATACATTGTTTGTGTAGATGAATGAATTAAATTTATTTATGGACTGAGTATCCCATTTATTGGGCTTCTCTCTCAACAGTCATTCATCCATCCATAAAACTAACTTTGCGTTGGTGCGACAGACTATGATGTGCCATGAAATCGCTTTTGGCAATTTCCCATGCTGTTGTTATTGTTGTCGGTTTAAAACAAAAATAAACATCAACATTTTGTCGGTTTTTCTTACTACTGATCAAATTGTTTTCACCAGTTGGTTAATATGGAAATTCAGATTTTTATTATTGTTGTTGTTTATTTATCTCTCTGTGTGTCTGTTTTTAATGTGTTTATTGGCAGAAATTTGACGACATTTTCCAGTTTTATATTTTTTTTATATATTTTTGTTTTATCATTTTTATTGAATTAATTGTGATAATTATGTTTGTTTGCACAGTTGGTCGACGGCATGATGTCTGATAAAAACACATTTTCGGACAAAAAATATACAAAAAGAGTATGACGAAGAAGAAGAAAGTTTACAGGATTAATTGAATTTGTAGGGGTTTTAAAATTAAAGTGATTTATACAAAGCCTAAGCAATTTTTGGTGCTGCAGTCTAATATGTAATGCGGCGTAATTCTTGCAGTAGGGCCGCAATTGCTGGCCTCGAGCTAGTTAGCGTTAGACTGTGGATTTGTTACAACGCTATAGAAAAATACAGTTGCATGATAACAATGCTCACGTAATGAACGCTTGCCATAAGAGAATTTAATAGCATAACTTTTTTTTCAACTTCGAATTGTATGCTAGTTATACTCGTAGTTGTATTTTGAAATAACTTCTCGTAGATATTGACGTTATATAAATCCATTATTGTTTTAATAAAAGAAAATAGATTTAAAGCTTTAAAATGTAGTAAATAGTAATTAATAAGAGCAATCACCAACTCTGCTTAAGACCAATGTACAAGATACTAACAGCCATAATACAAAGACTTAAGAAGAAAATAGAGATCATATTGCGAGCCGAACAGGCAGGCTTCCGGCCAAATAGAAACTGCATAGACCTGGCAAACACTCTACACATCATATTAGAACAATCTCTAAAATGTCGTACCTTCTTAATCTACTACTCGTCGTTTAATTTCTTGAGGAGCATAGAGCCTCTGAGAAACATGTAAAGCGTATACGATTCTGCGCCAATCCCTCCAACTCATTAAAAGAGTGATCAGATTGTTCTATTTCCTTTACCACTACCCTGCGCAACGTTGTCTTTGGTCATCCTCTTTTCCTCGAACCTTGTGGATTCCAATCGACTATAATCCTGCAGACCTCATCTTGCGGTTTTCTGATAGTATGGCCAACCACATTTGCTATTAGCTGATGACGTTTGTCCCCAAGATTTTTAAATGTGGCAAAGACTACGGTTGAAAGACGTTTGAAGTTTCTACAAAATAGTATCCGTAGTCAACCGTGTTTCACAAGCATAAAGCAAATATTCTTAATTTCTAATTCATTGAGAGAACGCTTGACTACCAATATTTTCCAAGTTGTGCAAAAGCCACTTTAGCCTTCGTTATTCCAGGTTCCACATCAGCTCTCACGTCACTGTCTGATGTAACAATACTGCCAAGGTAACTAAAAGAACTCCCAGATTCAATGTAGACCATCAAACGGACTGTCATATGGAAAGTATTGAGAAAAAAATAAGTTCCCCAGAAAATAATCAGAATAATAAGAACGATGTAAGAAAATTTCACCTCTACTATACAGCATAATACTGGATAAGATCATAAGCATAGTCTGTTTACAGGGAAGAAACATAAGTTTCTCACGACAACTCGAGGATATGGATTATGCGGATGATATTTGTCTACTGGCACACAAGATCTCCAACATGTAGTCAATATCAAGAAAACCAAAGCCGTGAGAATTAAAACAAAAGCACAGATAGAATCTTGCTACATGTTATGTAGATAACATCTGCTACCTAGGAACTACAATACAAGAGCTGCATATTCGGGCAACTGCAGTCTCTGTGTAGAAGCTCATATATATCCAGACAAACCAAGCTCAAAATATTCAAATCATAAAAAAACAGAATCATATGCAAAATTGTTTGACCCAACGCCGTAAGTATCATAGAACAATAAACTATGAATTTAACAAATGAAAGGCCTATACTGAAGAAGAAAAGGCGAAGAAAGTGGAGATAGAGCGGCCATACATTAAAGAAAAATCATCAAAGTGTTAAAAGGATGGCACTTGAGCGGAACCCTCAGGGATCAAGGAAACGCGGTCGACCATGTAACACTTGGTGACTAACAATTATCCAATGAGTAAGGCAAAACAAGCTTGCATGGGAAAAGTCAGACAAACCGTGTAAGATGGAAAAGCTTTATGGAAACCATATGTAAGGACAACATTATTGAGCATATGTTTGTTAAAAACCCTGCCTATAACCTTACTGGAAAGTGACGTCAAAAAAGCTTGATGTGATTTATCTGCAAATATATATATTCAAATTGGAATATTGAATTTTAGGCATCGTGTTGCTTATGAACGATTTTTAAATACACCTAACAATTTTTTATTACAGTACTTAATAAAAAATGTCAGAAGGCTTCCATCTTCTCAGTCTACGCTATATACCAGATGGATGAGCAAGAGATAATACTTCATTTAGTTGCAATGTTACAGATTTGTTGGCTCTCAATATTTCTGTCTAGATTACGTTCCAAATCTGTATTTCTTACATACCATGAAGCGTTTACAATTAACGTAAGCGATAAAAATTTAAGAATCGGAGCAATCAAATTGTTAACTACTTTGTTCTTTGAGGTGTATTTGAGCCCTGAAGCGTACAAAACAAGCCAAAAAGACGGATTATTAAAGTCGATTCAAAACGTAAAAATCACTTTGTTGCTGAATGTAAGAATCATATTTCGGCGTCTGTTTACGTAAATGTGGTGAACTGTTGCCGATCGCCACTCACCATGCTAGAACATAACTGTTGTCGTCAGCAATTAAAAAAACAGGGATAACTTCCCGCGAAGTCTTAACAAACACAACAAGACTTTCAAGGGTAACTGTCAACAGAAAAGCTCAATAACAGATAGTACTTCATAACAACCTTTAAAAAAGAGGAACAAAATTGTTTACTCAATCCTAAAAACAAACAATTTCAAACTAAAACAAGTAGTGCAATTTAAAGAGAAATAAAATAAATAATTTAGAAAAAAAAATTAAGCTCGCCCGAGCAGGGACTTGAACCCTGGACCCTTGGATTAAAAGTCCAATGCTCTACCGACTGAGCTACCCGGGCACATGTTTTACTATAATCAAAAGTCTCTGATAAGTTCAACGCTGTTTAAAGAAACTACCACATACTCAGACATACTTAATACAACGCTAATAGCAATTCAATGAAATTCCACTCAATAAAATTAGCCAAATACTGGAAAAGAGGCAGAGAGCGATAATGCTCTCTTACGGTAAATACAAGTATTATAAAAAAAAATGTTTTCCATAGTTTGTTTTGATTTGCTCATTCGTAAACTAAAATAAATTGGAAAATATAGCACACATACACAAAATATAGCACACATGCACAAATTAGCAAGATAATAACATGCTTATTTAGTTTTGTTGCCGTTATTTTTGTGTCGATAATAGCGTTCTCTTACTAAATAAATAGCATGCCATTAAAAGGGAGTTTTCTTTGAAATAAATTTAATAGCATGATATAAATTATATTACTATAGTGTGTGTGTTTGGATTTGAGTTATTTGTTATTTCAAAAGATTTTATGGGTATTTTAATGAATGTTTTTGTTGCTTTTGTTTTAGACTTTGTATTATTTTCTCAAATGCTATATATTCTCAGCATGGGGCTTAGAAAAACAGTTTTAAATATAATTTTTCTCTATTTTGTATTTCATTTGCATTCTGTAAAGTATAAAAGTAAAGTGTGAACAAATCTATGAGGTGCTATTTTTTCTCAAGATTTTTATCATAATTGATTTTATATTACAAAATAAGAAAGATATAATTTTTTTATAACATTTTTAAATTTATCTATTTTATTATTTTGTATTTAAAAGGGAATCGAAACCCTTTTTATTTGATTTCAGTTTTTTATTATTATTTTGGAAATCTATAAAAATAAAGTGTGTAGTCTGAAGATCGTGCTTAAAATATGTAAAAAGGGATTAAATACGAAGATTATTGTCTCCGCCATGTCACACATAGAATTGTGTATTTTTGTGAAAACAGCCTTTTTATATTGTCTACTATATAAAGGTTTTGTAAGGGATGAGCCATGTCATTAGTTATTAGGCATGGCAGGCACATGCCTGGTATTTAAAAAAAAAAATGTCATAATTTATTAGGACTTAGATTTATATGTGACTAAGGATTAAACAAATAAGGATGTATTGCCAACACAACTATAAATATTCGTAAAATTATTAAAAAATCTAAAATTTATTTTTTGTGGCGAATAGAGTACAATAATTCGCTGAATAATGTTAATAGACTTGAAGTATTTGATTACCGAAAAGTAATTGGATTGGATTTTACTAAAAAAAAAAAACGATCAGCTAATATACTATATAGTCTGTTTCTAAGAATTATAAGTTTCTTATATTAAAGTATAAATAATTATGGACTGATCAAATTACTTGCATGCCATGCAAAGATAGCTGACATCAGAATTCAACTTTAATTGCTTGATTATTGAAGTTGCCTACAAAGAAATTGTTTATTTGCAATTGATTTTTGTAAACAAATGGAAAAGCGATTAACCGATATCCGCAAGTTGCACAAAAAATAACACCAACTTGAAAAGGTCTCGGCGGATGTGCATATGTATGTGGTAGGTACCATAAATCATGAGTTTTTTTTTGCAAAAATCAGTGGAGTTTATCCTCAAACAATGTGCAAAATTGTATCCATTCATTTTTAATTGCACCTGTACTTTGATGACTTGTTTTACATTGGCAGACAGACGAATATGCTGCATTAGGCTTTAAAGGCGATTTTGAGCTAAATAACAACATAAATGGTGGGTTTAGGACTATCTATCATTAACCACATACTAAGTAATTTAATCTCTAAAATTAAGCCTATCAGGATTATTTTAATCAAGTTTTCAATCAAGAATAAGAATAAGGCAGTTCCATGTGCTTAGACATCCGGGCGATCCAGTAATGGCTCTAGAAACTAGTGCTTTATTCATTAAAAACCAAGTTCTTTTACTATCGTTCGCAATCAACACTGATCTTGAAATTCTCTTCAAGAAAAAAAGTTGACTACTGATATAGTTTTCTTTCTGTTAACGACTCCATAGGACAAATCTGAGTTACCATATAGGGTTATACTAAGAGCTTGGTGGCTTGGTCCAAATACTAACATTATTCCTGAATCAATTGTCATAGTTTGGAATTAAATATTACTGTGAATGGTAAAAAGAGATAGGGAAAGAAAGAAAAATAGTATATTTAATTTAAATTTAATTTGAATTATAGGAAATGAGGCTGAACTTAAAAATAAATTGGGATGAAAAAAGGTCATCGAAAATTTGAACTAACACTATTGTCGCACACACAATCTAATAATGGTATGTAAAGTCCAATTAGTAGATAAGGTGTGCTTCAAAACTTTGCACAATACACAAAGATCGTCCCATTTTTTTCGCCACTCCACGCATACTCAATCCCTGCTCATGAAATGCTACAATTTGTCCTTGTTCATAAGGTACCAAAGGTTTCCCGCGACCCATACCACGCAGATATTATTTAAACTATAAATTATTACAAAAAAAGTAACAATTGTGGTACCTATTGATTAGATTAATTGCTTATTAACCACTGACCTTATCATTTTGACGCATTGAATTTTGCACTTATTTACAAAAATTTAAATAAACATAATATTATAATGGTACATCTCTAAAAGCAAAACCGGCTTATTATTCACTTAATTAAACGTAGAATTTTTTGAATAAGAATTGAGCAAATATTAAGGTGTCCTAATCATTTTAAGCACACCTCGTGCTTTATCACATGCAGATACACTGCCTTTATCAAGCTAAATTTTTTATCCAGTGTTTGTACAAGTGATATCAAAAAGTTTGAATAAGTTTGCAATGAAATTTTGAAAAATTATATGGTAGGTAAGACGGGCGGGCGTATTAACTTTCTTCAACAAATCTAGCACAATGATTATTTAGGCAAAACGCACTTCCTACTTTCTATTACTCTAAAAATTTTGAGTTTTATGAGAGTTAAATCTAACTGTGGAGGGATTATAACAAAATATGTTACGGTTATAGAAATTACAAGCAATTGTCATTTCCTGGAATTGTTGCGTTACGAATTAATACTAAGTTTTTTTTTTATGAAACCCGCACTGCACTTTGTGCTGTTGCTTGAAAAAAGCATTGGGATAAAAAAAAGTGGAGGTAATATCGTGTTTATAAACCTTAATTGCGCAATTAAGGAATTTTACGCAATTAAGGCTTTAAATAAGCTCAGTTTACCATATATGAGGTCAATAATATGTAATTAGAAATCACCAACTAAAATAGTAATGCTTAAAGCGTAATTAAAATTCAATTTAAACTGCTATGAATAACTTGGTTAAAAAGCAATTCCAATTACCAATATCTTGCAATTTTTTTATTGGTAGTTCTGAGTTCCATATATCAAAATGTAATTGGTTTTGGAAAAATGTATTTACAATTACTTATAATTTGTATTTTTTAATTACTAATTGCATGCAATTTAAATGGTAAGTAATTGACAAAGCTCAACCAGTGTTAGCATAATAGTACTACCATACTGTAGGGTGTGGAAATGAAGATGTTTTAAATATTTTATTAGGAAATTATTTCTATATGGTAAACTTGTTGTAGTAGAGATAAGAATTTATTCGTTTTTGTTTTGATATTGCTCATTGCCTAAAAATTAAGAGTCTGGTGGAAATAATGATAAGCTGTTTTAAAATCTTTAGATTATTTTCTGATTCTTTTTTGTAATTTTCTGTGTAATTCCACTGTATGCACAGCTGTTTTGTAATTTTTAATTTTATTTTTGTTGTTATCGTTATTTAATATTCTTGTTCTTATTTATGAGTAATTAGTAATTAACAGTTGAACAGCTTCATAGTGACGTTCTTTATAGAGAAATTTTCCTTATGAATGAATCGATTTTAACTACAAAAAAGTTTTTGTTTTTTTCTTCTGGTTGCGTTAGTCATTCTCATATTAAGACATGATGTTGTGGCTACCATCGAGTCCGCCAGGCGACAAGGTGCTGCTAGACGACCTCAATATGACAATAAACATTAGCTTTGGCTATTTGAAGGCGCCAATTACCCGATTTGTTACTTCAAGCACCTTAGTCAGTCAGGATTTTATAATACAGATTATCCCTGAGAGTTTCCACTTATCAGCTTCATTGTTTGCAACTACAATGCGAGATATGTTCTCTCTCCACAACTATTCATCGTTGTTCTCGACGTTATGCCTTACTCAAGCCAGGAAGTATAATCTTGGAACTTGAAACAAGACTGGAAGACCTTGACTACACTTACGACCGGGATTGAAATAAATATCGTCAAAACAAAAATTATACATATGTAAATCATGTAAGTAATCCAGCAAGCCTTTAAATTTGATGTATAAATTTGTAGGAAGTTTGGTCATTTTGCTAACACTGCGGCACATTTAAGGCGTGCGGCGGATCCAATACTGACATTAGAAACAGAATGAGATTAAGCAGTCAATCTTTTGACCTACTGACGGAATTTAACAAGGCCGAAAAGCTAGACATGGGGTCATCCCAAGATGCCCACATTAAGTCAAAAATTCCGTTCATGAGTCCCTCACATAACCGAATACTGACGAAGTTGATTAATTTCAACAGTGACACATCCGTCAAGATCATGAATTTGGCATGCATCCAGGTGCCTTAGAGTGAGCTGGCATAGAGCGGGGCAGTCACAGAAATCATGTTGTACCGGTTTGCCTTCTTCCTTTTCGTGCCAGCTACCCTAGTAGTCTAGACTAAGGCGCCCTATGCGCTCACACAGTGCCTGATAATTATGCGCATAAGAAGCCCGATTGATTCCCTTCAAATCTAAGAGAAATAGGTTTCCCCATAGATAGAGAAGTACAGAGCGTTTTGAATATTAAACAAATATTGGTTCACCCGTGTTCAATCATGCTCAGCATGCTCCAGAGGGGCATGTCCTCCTATATAAGAGCCACACCCATTAGCGCAATCATCAGCAATATTACTCCCTCGGATGTCCGAATGGCTCGAACGCCAGTGAGCATTTATAGCTGAGAAGACATTTTAATCTTACAAAGCTGGAGTCGAGAGCATTGATGATCGCATGACTGTTCACGTAGATTCCCACACTATGTTCTCCCAAAGGACGGATTTTGCTGCCCACTAGTCTTTAAAAGGTATCCTAATACTGTAGACGTTGTCATAGTTCTGAGTAGGTATCGCACAATCTGTCCGACGTGTCAGGATTGGTGCGCCCATTTTCTGCAGAATTGTGCTGTTGGCTCCAAATACAGCAAAAAATGTTTTAAATATTTTTACAAAGTAAAGCAGTAATTCTAAATGTTGATGGGGGAGCTTTACTCGAATCGATAATCGCCAATTGGAATATTTTTATATCTGAGCAAACAATAAAGTAAAAGATCAATGTGTCAGCTAATTAATAGGAACACAAAACACGAGTTGCAAGCTATTTTACTGATTACTTTGAACTTTTTAACTGGAAAAAGAATACAGTACAATACATTTCATTTCATTATAGGGGAGTTCGACTGTACAACAACAATAACAATAAAAACAATGTTGGTATTTCTATGTTATCAAACATTAGTTTTTTATGTTTTTCTTTTTCTTTTTTCTTTTTTTTTTGCCTATGAATGCCTATTATTTATCCCTGCTTTGTAGGCTTAAGAATTTCTTTAAAAAAAAAAGAACTTTTTTTGTTTCATGTTTGTTAATAAATTTTCGTAATTTTGATGGATTAATTTTTTTCCCTTCATTTTTCATGTCAGAATTTTTTTTATTTTTTTATCATTCGAATGGCGGTATTGGTGATGATGATGACGGTTCATCATTTTAAATTTAACACAATGATTGACTCACTTTTTTCCCTTCATGTCAATTAAAGAAAAACACACTCTAATGTTACAAAAGGGTTTTTACTGTTGAAGTTGTTATTCAATACTGACTGATAAGCAAATATAGTGACAGAAAGAATGGTTTTTTATTTTAATTCGAATATTGAAAAACCTTTTTTTTATAGCGTGACCCGTTAGACATTTTATTGTAGGGTTTTTATTAAGTTGCAGGTCTATGTGAATACGCAGTTGGTTCCCTAACACACCATTACTCATGCCATCACTCAACTGCAGCCCGATTTTTGCAACATACTGTGAGCGTCAAAAGAAACTGTACACCAGTGGCATTTATGTTTAAACTTTTATTTTATTATTTTTTTTATAATGTAACTTAAAATTTTTTTAGTTTTTATTTATTATATGTCCTTCTTAAACTTTTTATTAAAAAACAAAAACAAAACTTTAACAACAACAAAAAATATATAACAAAAACAAATAAATCTTCAAATTCCACGCGTCAAAAGAAACTGTACAACTATTTTGTACAACAAATAATAAGCAATTTTACAGTAAAAACCTTCCGTTATTTTTTTTTTATTTTCTTTCATATGACAATTTAAGCAATATTAACTAATTATTAAAGATATTAATAGATTTGGTTTTGTCACAAGCAGTTCAAACAAGGAAACTTTTGTATTTTTTAAAAATGGGCAAACAAACTTCTTTGGATGTTCGTGAACTTGTGTTAAAATTTTACAAAGAAGGCAAATCTTTACGAGAGATTGGTGTAATAATTGGGCGAAGTCACAACACTGTAAAAAATATAATTGATAAGTACCAAAAATTTTCAAATTTAGAAAATCGCCCTAAATCTGGAAGGCCAGCTAAACTAAACAGTACTCAAATAAGGTCCATTGTGCGACAAGTGAAGAAAAACCCAACGGAAAGTGCTGTAAAAATATCCGAAAATATTTCAGGATGCTCCGGTATTAGTGTCAGTGCCAGCACAATACGCAGAGCCTTACATGCAAATGGACTGCATGGACGAGTTCCAAGAAAAAAGCCATATATTTCACCAATCAATCAACGTCGGCGTCGGGAGTTTGCCAAAAAATACGAAAATCAATCTAATATATTCTGGAACAATGTGCTTTTTACTGACGAAAGTAAATTTGAAATATTTGGTAAGAAAAAACCAGTTAAAATTTGGAGAACGAAAAATTCTGAATTCGATCGGCAAAATGTAATGTCCACAGTAAAGCATGGTGGTGGGTCGGTGATGGTGTGGGGATGTATGGCAGCGAATGGTGTAGGAAATTTGGTATTCATAGAAAATACTATGAATAAAACAGATTATCTCAACATTTTAAAGGACAACTTGGCACAGAGCGTTGAAAAATTGGGCTTGGATCAAACTTGGGTCTTCCAGCAAGACAACGATCCCAAGCATACTGCCAAAATAGTAAAGGAATGGCTGCTTTACCATACTCCAAAACAGTTGGATCATCCCCCCAGTCACCCGATCTCAACCCCATAGAACATTTGTGGGAACATCTGGATCAACAAATAAGAAAAAGGGAAATTACAAGCAAGGATTCCCTCAAATCAGCTATAATGGAGGAATGGCTGAAAATTTCCCCTGAAGTTACTAGAAAACTTGTGGAATCGATGCCCAGAAGACTGCAAGCTGTAATAAAAGCAAATGGCAATCAAACTAAATACTAATTATTTTTAACTAACGTTATTATTTTAATGTAGAAATAATGTACAGTTTCTTTTGACGCGTGGAATTTGAAGATTTATTTGTTTTTGTTATATATTTTTTGTTGTTGTTAAAGTTTTGTTTTTGTTTTTTAATAAAAAGTTTAAGAAGGACATATAATAAATAAAAACTAAAAAAATTTTAAGTTACATTATAAAAAAAATAATAAAATAAAAGTTTAAACATAAATGCCACTGGTGTACAGTTTCTTTTGACGCTCACAGTATGTAACATGATAAATTTAACATTTTAGTTATGCTTCACCCAGCGAAGAAAAGCTCCACAATGTTATATTTAATACATGATTTTATCATCATTGGAGATTTTAGCATATTTTCGGATAGCTAAGCGGCTGAGAAAGCTCTAGTATCTCACAAGATGACGTCGAGAACAGTTCTGGACTTCCGTAGTTCGTTGAACGAGATGACTGAGCAGTATAGTATTCATGTTATATAGGTACCGGGTCTCGGTGGTATTCTGGGGGACTATAGAGCTGATGAGCTGGCCAGGCATGGCACAGCCATCGAACACACAAGCGAAATTACCACTTTGGGAATCCCATTACAAACTTGCAACCTTAGGATTTAGAATGAGGCTACGTCAACGCTGCATGAGAAGCTTCGGAGTAAGCTGGCGTAGCAAATGTGGCTAAAACTGGATCATAAATGCATGAAAGAATCACACTTAGCGTCGTAGTCGTTGTAATTACTGGACTGGGCATTTTATACTAGGCGTTCAATCATGTCAATCGGCTTGGACTTGGTCACCTGGCCAATGATTTCTGCAGAAGCTGGACGATAAGGATGAGGAAACAATTTTTTACCTACTGTGTATATGCCTGGTGCTATGTGGCAGAAGAAGGAGACACCTGGACTTAAGCTAGAGCTGTCGAAGACATTCCTGGTGTTTCCGAGTTTATGGGGGGTGATGGTGGTATCACAACGCGTAACTCTGGCTTACGTGTATACTTTCTTCGGGACAGCCACGTCTAAACAATTTCCATATTTCATTTATTTAAATTTAAAGAAAGGAAGTGCTTAATAAAAGAAAGGTCGATCTCTCTGATGTATTTGAAGCTATGCGAAAAAGGTGATTGCATGGTGTAGTAGTTAGAATTTCTAGCAGAGGACGTGACAAAAAAATTTAATTGTGGTTTTGAATGATTAATGAAAAGACTTAAATCTCCCTCAAGGCAAATCCATCTAAAATAAGCCGTCTTGACGAATGATCTGGAGAAAACGCCAACTACTGGGAAACAAATACAATTTTACCATCTCCAAGACTTGGATCATCAACATCACTTAGCAAGGATCTTCAGCACTATACACAATCATATGGAAGCGATCTACAGTAGATTAATCATCTGATATGCTTGAATCAATTTGATTAATGATACTGAACAAAGCAATGGATGCTTTGTGAAAAACTAAATATGCTCTAGAGAAGTGGCGAGGAAAAAAATGTCAAAAATAAAGTTTTGATCTAAAAAAAGAAAAACGCAAAGGTCCGCTTTGTTTAGTGGGTAATCAGCTAGCTTATGATCAACATTGTTCTCATGTTTAGGAATTGTTCGCTGGTTTATGAGTACGACACGCAATCCAGACATAAGGCAAGTGAATGGCGATTACCAAATGAGCCGAAATCATAGAACCCACGTCGTTTTTAGTCAAAAAAGAAGGCAATGTGCTCACGGTTTTCATGAATTATAACGGTGTAGTGCATCATAAATTTTTGCCAGAATGCCAGACAATAAACAAAGGGTATTATTTGGGCGTTATAAGACGTTGCGTGAAACAATTCGCCGAAAGAGACTAGAATTGTGGACAGAAAACTTGTGGATTTTGCACCATGATAACGCACCGTCGCACAGTGTCATCATTATTCGAAATTTTTTGAAGAAAAATGCAACAAATACCATCCAACAGCCACCGAATTCACCTGATTTGGCTCCCTGTGACTTCTTTTTGTTCCATTGAGTTAAAAACCATTACGGGGAATGCATTTCAGCAGCCGAGAGGAAATAATGGAAAGATCGCAGGAAGCACTGATGGACATACCGAAAACCGAATATAAAAAATGGATTGGATTTATGCGCTGGCATAAATGTGTTGTAATTTTCTGAATAAATTCCTGGAACTTTTTGATCATATTTTACTTAATATCCTATGGTAAGTATTTATAAATTAAAATTTTTAAATTTAGAGAAAGTCAATACAATTACTTTTTATTTTAATACTAAAAACAAACTTTTTCCGTTTTACTATTTTTGTTTCCTTTTCAAAATATTTGCATTCGATTTAACATGCTCTACTCATCTGTATTCGCATTTTTAAACAGATGGAATGTCAATTCTTATTTAAAAACTTTTGTTGCTCGTTCCTGTTGCAGTTTTTATTGTTGTTGTGATATTTCTTTACAATTCAACGAAACGGATGTATCAGTATACTGGTACTCTGAATATGTCATATGTTTTTGTGTTTTATTTTCATTTGTAGTTTCTTTTTTCTTTCTATAATGTACTCGTAACTTGTCTAAAATAATAAATGTGTACGATGATGGCAGATTCTACATTATTTTCGTATATTTACACTAAAGAAACAGTGGGAGATATTAAATGAAGTTTATTTTTTAAAGTATATTATGTAAATACATTTTTAGCATTCAGTAGTCTTTTTTTAACTTTTTTATTTAATCATAAAAAACACAAAAACATTTTAAGTCAGACATTAATTAGCAAAGTCAGGTCATTATTTTTTAATAATTTTCTAAAATTTTTAAAATCGTTTCTTGTTGGGTAAAATTTTGAGAAGATGATCTAAATTATAGCCAAGGAGTAAGAATTGTCCGTAGAGTGTGGAAACCTTAAAAACTGCTGCGCTCCAAACATCGAAAGATGCCAAACGAAAGTTTAAGAAGACCATTAGTGTATCTACAGCAAAATGAATTAAAAAAGCTGGTTACCATGGCCGTGTTGGGCGCGAGATGCCGATCATTTCGTTAGTGAACCAAATAAACGTATAGCATTCACCAATAAATATGTTAACGTGCCGCTAGAATTTTGGAAAATGGTATTTTTTTATTACGAAATAGGTTAAGTATTTTAAGAATCAAAGGAAGCCCTAATATAGAAAACTAGTTACCGACTGCTACGCATGGTGGATGAGGTGTAGTGATGTCAGAGAGTATAGCAGCTGGTGGAGTAGGTAATTTCATAATTATCAAATCAATAATGGACGAATATGTCTAATTGGAAGTGTTGAAAAGGAATCTAAAGTAGAGTGCTGAAAAATTGGGGTTGCCAGGAGAATATAACTTTTAACAAGACAATTACCCGAGGTATACAGCTGAAGTTGTCAAGCTTTGGTGTTCTATAATGGACCAAGGATGCTGTATACCCCCATCAATCACCTGATAAAAGCTCAATAGAACATCTGTGGGTATTACTAGAAAGAAAAATTTGTCAGCAGAGTATATAAAGTGAGCCAATGCTTAAGGATATAGTTAGGGAATAGTAGGAGAATATCTCAGTTGAAGAGACTACGAATCTGATAAATTCTATGCAAAACAGGCTCAGAGGGATTCATAGATAGTGCAGCTATCCAATTCGATACTAATTTAAAGTTTACACTGGAATAATTATTGCCTTATTTAGTTTTTATTGTTATGAGCGTAGACTTTTGACTCAACGAAATACAAGTTTTTTTTTTTAAAGTATCGCTAAATTATCTGGAGTAAACATATACAAAAAAATTGCATCATCAATGTTCATTGCACTGTAAGGAAAAATTTATATTAAAAATTTAGTGTTTCTTTCATATTTTTTTTTGATATTTTTTTTTGGAAATTTTTGGCACTAAAGCTTATTTATTAAGTAAGGAGAGTAGACTTATGATACCTAATGTATCTGCCTTACCTTCCTTATCTTATTTTGAAACATTAAAACTCATACAAAAGATTTTTTATTCTCACTTTAATAACTTTTCAAAATATAAAAAAAAAACCAGAAGAGACGGTCACTACTGAGACCACATCGCCGCAAATTTCGTTGCCGGGAATAATCACAAGGGGCTACATCCGAAGAGTTTGCTAAAAGCTGTAGACTTTGGTAGTCCATATCATAGATTTTTAGCATAATATTTGCTATCACCCATTAAAGTCATACCATACCTATCACCCATTAAAGTCATACTTCAGCGTATATTATCATTTGTTTGATTGTGTTCTGGTGTTTGTGATGAATTCATATTTTCTTTACAATTGTAAAATAATATTATGATTGCACCCGTGAAATGTCTACAGCCTCAGCCACTTTATTCATTTTTATTCTCCGATCGTTGGCAACCTAAACTTAGGTTTAAATTTGGTGGTGCGACCACAACCACTTCTTAACAACTGAAATTGATAATAAGGTAGTTTTTTAAGGGAAAAAAAAGGATGTTTAACCCTTTCGTTGAATGGCATTGTTTACCCAAGTTCTGTTATTTTTTTGTGAAAGCAAATATCTTATCATATGTATGGGGTGTTTTTTTTACAGTTATACAAGTTTGCATTATAATAAAACAAATAAATGTATTTGTTGGATAGAAAATTTTATGACATTAATGTTTAAATCTGATTTCGACATGCGTACAATGCGCAATCTGGAACAGAAATTTTCACAAACTTTTCGCAGCATATGCGGCCGTATTTCGCCAATAACTTTTCGAATGTTGATTTCTAGGTATTCAATTGTCTCTCGTTTATCGACCTAGACAAGTGACTTTACATAACCCCAAAGAAAATAATCACGTGGCTCCATCCTGTTGGAACCGCATGTCAACAAGATTAATGCCAGCTAATGAGATACCAACAAAATTTCTAAGCATGTCCCCAAACCGTTCGCCGTTGACTGTTACATTCTGACGACCATCGCCTTTGAAGACATATGAACTAATGACTCCACCAACTCATAAAGCGCACCAAACATTAATTTTCTGTGGATGTAATGCTATTTCGACAAAAGCTTGTAGATTATCCTCACCCCAAATGCGAAAATTTTGCCTATTTACGTACCCACCCATTCAACCAAAAATGGGCTTCGTCGGAGAATGAAATTTTGAATGGAAATTCAATTCAAAAATTTCAACAAAAAGGCAAGCGTTACTCTGGTGCAAGTCTAACCATAATGAAATATCAAACCAAACTAAACAAAAAGCAACACCTGTTGAGTTGGTTGTCGAATTAAGCAGTATTGCCAACTCATAGTTACGAATCTCTAAAATACATCCATTAAAATCATTTACATGCATGAAACCAAAGACGAGTACAGCCGTCGTCGGCACACTAAGTTAAAAGTGGAGTACAGTCGTAGTTGGCAGGGACAGATTTATTCAGCATACGAAGTTTTTTTTTTTTCAATTTTTAGAGTAATAGTGTTAATACGCATATTTTTGTAAAATATTAATTATTGTTTTAAATGGAATATGATTTTTCTTTTCAAAATATGAATTTTTAATTGGAGTGAATAATAACAGATGGGAAATCATATGAATAATGTAAATAGTATAGGACCCAGATGGCTACCTTGAGGCACCCCTGAGGGAACATTAAAAATTTTAGAAATAGCATTTTTGAATTTAACCCGTTCGGTTCTGCACGAGAGATAAGAAGTAAGCCAATGGAAACAATTGTCAGCAAATCCCATGTGCGATACTTGTACAGTAAAATATCATGGATAACTTTATCAAACGCTTTGCTAAAAGCAGTACAGGCAACACCAACTTGTCTGTTATCAATAAAACCATCATTAATTCTAGTTGTTAGTTGCAAAATAGTAGTCGTTGAGCATAATTTTTGCAAACCATGTTGGAATGGAGATAAAAGTGATGAGTTTGATGGTACAGATTAGCAGCTTGAATCTTTTTCAGAGATTTAGGGACTGCGCTCGATTTTTCTATAACTCGAAATTTCCGGTTCACTTCCAGACTTAAATAATGAAATGAAGTATGATTCTTTCCAAATAAAGAGCAGTAATCCAATTCAATAGATGTATTGAAAATTATACTCAGAGGATCAAAAAGATTTTCAATTTTTGGTTCAATTAGCAGAATTGTCTGCCTTTAATGGTTGCCAAAAATATAAATAAATAACAGTTATATTTCTTACTGATTTTGATTTTATAGGAAAACATTTGTAATGTACTGTAAACGTTTTTTTTTTTTTTTGTTAAGTGAAAAACATATGTTTTGTCTGTCATTGCTGGCAGTTTTGTGTACTTTTACGACTCTCCTACAATTTCAATTCATTTCCATTTAATGGTTTTCTATAAATAATCCAGTTCACTTTTCTTTTCAAAGTTTGTCTTTCTTTTTTCTTTACAAAATTTCGTTGTTTCTTTTGTATAGAAAATGTAAGAATATTTAGATTCTGTTGTGTTTTGTCATGTGTGTGTTTTTAGCGAAACTTCTTCAACATTAGGGAACGAAAATATACAAGAAAATAAGTTGAATTTAACCCTTTTATTTCAATACGGTATTATTAGGTATTATTACCACAGAGGTTGGCTTCAGGCTTAAATCCTTATACATATGTATTATAAAAAAAATGTGTGCTTTATAAATATGGTAACTAGTGGTCAAGACTAATATTAAACCAGAATGGAGGCAAATAATGTTTCAAGATGTTTTAAAACAATTTTATTAAAAAGAAACACATTATGAATATAATAATAAATTAAAAATATAATTTTATTTTAGCTAATTTAAGAAGTTTAAAAATAATGTCTAAAATTATATATATATATTATTGTATTTCATAATGGGTTAAAATCAATTTTTACATATCCTCTTTGCTCTTAAATATGGCATGTAATAAACGAATGATTTTTTGTTGTTGCATATTCTATTTTTTACATGTCAAAAGTAAATAAAAATGCGACATGAACGTGCATGTTTTCTGTGCGTATACGTTTTGTTACTGCTGCTATTATTATTGTGACATTTGTATCTAAGTGAAGTGAACTAGGCTGATGCAGAAGGAACCATTTGTATTTGTTCTATTTATAGGTTAAATATTAAATAGTTTTTAAAATGATTTTTTTTTGCAATAGAAACGTATGCATTGGAAAAATAGGATTAATGTTAACATTAAGTATAAAGTTTTATTTGATTTTTGATTTCATATACAGTAAAAAAGGCAATAAAGTTTTTTTATATAAGATATACAGGAAGAACTCTCTTTTAATTGAGTTTCGTTTAATTGCATTATTCCTTTAATTGAATCATAAACTAACCAACCTTTTTGGAAATCGTATACAAAAATACCCCAGTTTTCCTAAAATTTAGCGATTTTCTATGTATGTTCCAAAAGTTACTGCTGTGTTCAGTCTACAAATAAACACATTAATTTTGATATAAGGTGTGCTTCAAAATGATAAGGTCACCTTAATATTTGCTCAATTTATCCAAACTATGAAATGTTACGTATGTTTACCTTATTAAAAAAAATTTCTACGTTCAAATGAGTGAATAATAAGCCTGTTTTGCTTTTGGAGATGTACCATTATACCATTATGTACCATGCAAAATTCAATGCGTCAAAATAAGGTCAGTGATTCATTTATCCAAACTTTTATTTAAACTTAGCATTAATCAATTATTTTTAACTTATGCAGTTCCCATTTCCTTCTATTGCCTTAAAAATACGGAATGGCATCGCACTTACTAAATTGTCTAGAACATTGAAGCGGATTTCGCGCCAGCTGTTGCAGATTGCCACTTTTAATCCATCTTTTGTCCGGTGCTGTTTGTTGTCTGCATAAACATTACGCACAAGCAGTCCCCACAAATTTTCCATGGAACGTGCTGGTCAATCAAGTACTTTAATATTGTGCTCCTCAAATCATTGTCTTGTCAACTTGCTGACATGAATTGCTGCATTATCTTGCTGAAAGGTGAAAGTTTTGTCAGAATTTTGGGCCAAATAAGGCAACAAACTATCTATTCGAGTGGAAGAAAAATAGAGTTCTAGGGTACTATGTAAGCTGAAGCCAGCCCAAACCATTAAATTAAAATTAAAAACAAGGGCTCCTTCCTTAAATCTCACCAATAGCAATTGAAACCATCTGGTCCATCCAAGTTAATTTTTTTCTCATCAGAAAAAATTACCTACAAACCCAAAAATGTATGGAATATCTTATAACCCTTTTAAAAAATGTTTACCTGATGCCAATTAGTTGCCATGTTGTTTTTCGCAAACTCCTTACGCTTAATCTTATGCTACATTGTCAGACAGGGAATTGTTTTAAATTTTACTGGAATAAGGTTTGGCTTGGCGTTGATAGCTCTTAGAATCGTGCTTTTTGAAGCTTGTAAATTCAATTCCTCTTCTATTGTTACCACACTTTTCATGGAAATCGAGGCTTTTTGTGAAATTAGCGGGAGCTAGCACCTTTGGACTACCCGTACTTTTTAATTTCCTATAATTTTCTCTGTTTTGAGAAAATTTTGGACAACACACAAAGATCGTCCCATTTTTTTCGCCATTCCACGTATACTCAATCCCTAATCATGAAGTGCCACAATTTGTCCTTGTTCAAGAGGTGACAAAGGTTACCCGGGACCCATACCGCGCAGATATTATTTAAATTACAAATTATTACAATTTATTATTATTGTGATACCTTCTGATTAGATTAATTGCTTATTAATCACTGACATTATCGTTTTGTTGCATTGAATTTGGCACTTATTTACATAAATTTAAATAAACATAATATAACGGTACATCTCTACAAGCAAACCCGGCTTATTATTCACTTATTTAAACGTAGATTTTTTTTGAATAAGGTGACCATACATAACATTTTATAGTTTGGATGAATTGAGCAAATATTAAGGTGACCTTAGCATTTTGATGCACACACTAGTATATGTATGTATATATTTTTTTACCCGGTGCGCTTGGTTTAATAAACGTTTATCCAATCTTTCCTGCTTTTGAGCTGATGTGGATAGATAGCGCAGCTTTAAATTTTGTTCTCCACTAATAAAAACTTACATATTTTGTATTAATGAAAAGGGTACTACGGCCACTTTTCCACTTCCGCCCACTCTTTGACTTATTGACTGTGAACTGATTCAAACCAAATTCAGAAACTTTAGTTTAAACCATTTTCAAGATTTACAAAAATCAATATTTAATTTAAATGGGAGGTACAATGCCCACTTGTCCTATTCCGCATACTTTTTGACTGATAATTTGCATTGACTATGAAATCATTCAGACCAAATTCAGAAACTTTAGCTTTAACCGTTCCTAAGATAGACCAAAATCAATATTTACTTTGTATCAGAAGTTCTATTCCCCCTTATATGGATCCGCCCCCCTTTTGACTGTGGAGCTATTTGAACTAAATTTAGAGACTCTTACTGTTACTAATTTGGAGATATAGACAAATACATAAATTTCTACTATGCATGAGCTTGACACCGCTCAGTTGGAATTTTTGAAATTTCTATAGCCAGACATATAGAGAAATACTGTAAAAATGTAAAGAAAATCAGTTCAGCTGTTTAGCTGTCTATAAGGCATTCTTACATATGAGATACTCGTAAAGTAAAAGAAAATGTATTCTTTTATGTGTAATTCTTAAACATTGTAGCGAATGTGTTAAATCCATAATATCTTTCTTTAACTATCGTCTGTTTAAGAAGATCTCGTTAAAAAAACTTTGGCATATAGTCCAAATTTTTTAATTGTTGTTAAATTGGTGTGAACGAAATTTTAATCTCAAAATGTCATTTCGATTGAAATATTGATTTTGTTTGGCTACCATCCGATCTTTAATAATAAATCATATTTTCTGAAAAAATAAGGAAAAAAGAAAAACAGTCTAAAAGTACCTTCTCAAGGAAATACATTTTCTTCGACTCAATTTTCTTCAATTAATTTTATACTTGAACAAATAAACCCTAATCACAGCGGTATTTAAATCCTTTCTTAAGTAAACGTTCTGTTTTGTTTTAAAAACAGAAAAAGGGAAATTTTTCTTCCCAATTATCAATTGAAGGAAAATACTTCTTAAGAATGATAAAATTAAGAAGAAAAAAAAATTCTTTTATTTTTTCAATTATTCAATCAATGATTTATTAACCGACTAAACGAGTAAATAACTGATAGAACGACTTTACTCACACGCTTCTCAAGTATCCACTTGAACAGGCAGAAAAAAAAACGAAAATTTTTTTCAACACTTGAAAAAGCATTAAACAACATCATCATCAACAACAACAAGATCGTTATCATCATTATGTTTGCTTTTATTTTAATTTCAATTTCAATTTACAAATAAACGCTGCTTACAAACTGCCAAGCAAGTTGTGGTCTTCAAATCAAATAAGAACCAAACACATAATCGGCGAAATAACAACGATGACAGCAATTTTATCAGATTAAAACATCAAATGAGAAGATGAATGAATTCCTATTTTGCTTTTCTATTCAAATCTTGAAAACTCTTGAGTGATTGGAGAGGGAACAAAAATTGTATGTAAAATTGTTAAATTAACCATAATAGTGCGTTAAATTTTCAATTGCCACAAACATCACTTGAACAACTAAATCTCTTTTTAAATCAACTTCTGCAAATTGAAAAAAAAAACTATGCAATGTTGCACATGGTTTGTTGCATGACTAAGGAGTTCAAGGGACTCTGTGCGTTTATGCGAGATTACTTTATACATGGCATAGAAGAGAACTCAGTTTGTTTGCTTCCATAGATGATATCTGAGACACTACATATTGTACACTATATAGTAAACAAAGCGTCAGAAATAATTGCTGAACATACGGTGCACGCATCTGAGTTATAAATACGTCTTTGACGATAGCTTTGCGCAAGTTACTCTATCAACATTTCCCAAAATTATATATATTAAGACGCATTAAACCACCGGAGCTACCAAAATAAAAATTTTGCGAATAATCGCTAGTAATACTGCAAAGTAATACATTCAATTTTAAATAAACATTTGGATTAAAACTCGTCCTTTTGCAATTTCGGCAGTATCCTTAAGGCGCTTTGCTAAACAAGTGCTAATATCCAAAACAGAATGATCTTAAGCCGCCGATATTTTGGCCGATTGAACTTCATATGATGAATTAACATTTTCGTCTCGTGTATAAAGTCTACACTTTTGTGCGACTGTAAGACAAGCAACCCGGACGTCAGTTCCATTCCGCATTGTGAAAATTTTCTGACCCGATACGATATCAGATTATTTCTAGTGGCAAAAAAAAAAAAAATATTAAGTTCCACTAATGAAATGGGAAATGGCAGCACAAAAGCGCAATGACGATAATCAAAAGTAGACATAGAAAAATTGAGCCGAAGACAAGTAGAAAATAAAGCAGCTTACAATAAGACGAATTAGAGCCATATAAAAAGTTATCTTAAGACAAAAACAACTGGTCTATGATTTCTTTTTAATCGTTAAGAAAATAAATAGGCTACCTTAGCTACTATTTCGGTACAATGTTAAAGCAGTGTGGATACTAGGACTTTACAAAATTGCTGCGATTTGGTAAGCACGAAATCACAGTGTTTGTACAACATTGCAAGTAATGAGTTGTATACGTTGAGAAGATGAGAAAACTATGCAGCATCTTTTTATTGGGTTTTTGAGAAAGTTCGGGTACAAATTTGACCACAAATAGAACACCTTTTTCTTATATCAAAAACAATCTGTACTAAAAATGTGCCGTTGTAATAGATATCCTTCTGTCATTTTTGGGCAAAAGCTAATATTCTATCAGTGTGGAACTTTTGGATTTTATGTGTGAAAAACTGATCCAATTACGTTGCACAGATCTCTGTGGGTTTTAAATTCACACCATTAAGAGAGAGCTCCGGAGAGATCGAAAAAAATGAAGGAGCAAGGTCCAGGCTAAATGGTGAATGCGTTAAAACTTTTCAGTCAAGCTCTATCAGTTTCTGCCGGCCATCAAAAAAGTGTGTGGTCTAGCGTTGTAATGATCGCGTCAATCGCTGACAGTGGAGATCGCAAACAATTGTTAGATGAGATTGTTGAAGCTCATAATAAACAATTCCCTTCCTTTGCCACCATCTGCTTAGTCCATTACAATTGTTGCATATAATTATCGTACGTGAACCACTTTTCATTGCCTGTAATCAATTCGCTTCAGAAATTTTTTGACTATGAAGCTTCTTTGTGTTTTAAATCCAGGTTTCTTTAAATGGGTAATAGCTGTTCAGTGAATGCTTAGTTTTCTAGCAACGCACAGGCTGCTTATGCGCCTTTAAATTTTATTTTCTTTCTCATTTTTTTATGGTTTTATCGACTGTTTTAGTGATTGGTCTACCAGAGCGAGGTGCATTTTTAGCATCCAAATTATCAGATAGAAACTTAGCAAACCATTTCGCTGCTATTTTCCAGTTTCGTCTCTGTAAACTTTACACATTTCTTCAGCAGCTTGTGACGCTTTCTTTATATAATAGAAAAGCAAAATATGACGCTAATTTTCGAAATTAGTATTTATTTTGAAACGTAGATAACTTTTTACAGAATAATGTGATTTAAATAATCACGCTTATCATGAATAACATGGGAAATTCCTAGTCCCATGAAATTTTCATTCCCCTATAAAGAAAAATTTCTTCGTGAATCTTCCATGAAATTTTTGTTTCCTTTTGATAAGCTATCATTTTACGTTGAATGTTAACAAAAATAAATAAAGAAAAAATGTGTGTATTTTTATTGAAGAGGAAAATGTTATCATAATTAAACGATAAAATTGAATAAAAATAAATTAAAATGAAAATAATCTCCTGCAAAGCCAATTGCCTTGCAAATAATTGCACCAACAGAAGCTGGAATTGTAATTTAATCCTGAATTAGTCCTAAAATTGTATGTTAATCCTGTTGACATACCCAGCGAACACCTTCTAGTAAATACATATGGAAATCAGCAAAGAAATTATTTAAGTGGGAGCGATAAAGGGCTGGATGAGAATGGACTTAATGCCCTATCCGGTAGTGACGATGAATCCAATAACTAGCAGGAGGACTTATTTGCCTTTGTTTCCTTTTTTTTCTTTCTTTTTAACTTTTCAAAAAAAAAAAAAATCAATGAGAAAAAGTAAGAAATTTCGAGGGAAAATAATATTCAATTCAGAAAAGAGGAACACATTTTATTCAAGGTTGCAACTGTAAGAAATGGGAAAACATTTCGAGGGAAAAATTTTTATTATGTGCCTACATTCAAAGCACCCCTGCAAAGTTCTTTTTGTATAGTCTTGGGCTCTGATCTCCTTAAATATGTGCGTTATCTTAAGTTGCGAAAACTACGATAAGAGAGAGTTGATCGAACTTAAAGTTCTTGTGTTCGGTATTATTTTATTATATCGGGTATTTTTTTACAGTTACATAAGTTTAAATCAGAATAAAACAAAGAAATATATTTTTAATATTAATGAAACTAATGTTTAAATATGCGGCCATGTGGCTGCTACGGCTGAAGCATATAAGACGCAATCTGGTACACCAATTTTCACAAATTTTTTTTGCAGAATTTGCAGCCGTATTTCGTCACTAACTCTTCGAATGATTTCCAGATATTCAATTGTCTGTGGTTTATCGACGTAGACAAGTGACTTTACGTAGTCCCAAAAAATATTATTCAATTACTCTTTCACCAAAAGTTTCTTTAAGTAAACCAATTATAGCGAGCGCTGTGTGGCATGTGGCTTATTCCTGTTGGGAAAACATATCAGCAAGATTAATGCCAGCTAATTGAAGTGCGAAGAAATGTCTAATCCTGTCTCTATACCTTTCACCATTGAAAGTAACATTCTGACTTTAAACGTTTGTGAAGACAAATAGAACAATGACTCTGCCAGCCCATGGAGCGCACCAAACAGTAATTATCTGATGTAATGGTATTTTGATAAAAGCTTGTGTGTTATCCTCACTCCAAATGTGATATATGTTAAGGTACCAAAAATGGGCTTCAGCGGAGAACAAAATTTGTATTTTGAAGTTAAACGAACGGAACCATTATTTAGATAAAAAATTTTAACACTTTGCAATCGCTGCTTTGGTTTGGAAGGTCTGTCCATAAAGAAATGTCAAGCCAAACTCAATAAAAAGGAAATATCAGCTGTTGAATCGGATTAAAAAAAAACTTATGAACCTCTAAAAAAAAAAAAAACACCCGAGATCATTGAACACTTCGTGTGCGATGCTCAAGCGTTTAAAACACAAAATGTTCGGAAGATTGCAAAGCTCGGGCGACAACTAATTCAGGTTCGAGGATTGCTAAACATTATTTGTTTGGCTTCACCAGTTTTTTTTTTAAATTATGCCATTGTGCTGAGGCTTTCACTGTTTCGCAAGTTTTTGATAGAATCTTTCTCGGTTTTCTTGTAAAAAGTGTAGGCAGCTTCTCAAAAAACAACAAAAAAGGAAGAAAGATACTGCCCCCACAACATTGCTACACGTTCTAGAACTTCATTATCAGAGGTACGTATTTTATTCGATTTGTGAATTTTGATTGCTTCTGGGTGTGCAAATGACATTGGTACAAATCACTTTATGCTCGACTTGAAAAATTTTGTTTATCTTTATGGTGTATTTTGTAGGTGTTTCTATTCATTCGCCTTCGTCAACCTCAATTTGCTTATCTCAAACAATGTACACTTAATTACTTACTACACTGCACACTAATAATAATCAAAGCATATGCTTTGAGTACATTTATGCATTTCCTTCTACAGTTCAACCCCCATAATGCTCTTTAATTCTCACACGCACACCGCATATAGTATTTCCCTTGTTTGGATCCGATAAATTGAAATATTTTTTTCAAGTTAAAATTAAAATTATTATTTATTTGGTTTGGTGGCAGCTTATCTTTTAGATTTTGTTTTACTTGTCATTGGAACATTTGTATAACGTTTAACTGTTAATGTTAAAGCTCCAAAATAATTACAAATTCATGGTATATTTACAGCCATTCATGCCCTTTTTTGCTTTCCAAACTCCCAGTAAATCGAGCGGATAAATAGTGTGTTATTTTGGATTTTTAAATCGGAATGTTTCTTTCTTCCATTTTTTTCTCTCTTTATCAAGAATTCCATTTGTTTATTTATTTTGTTTGAAATAATAATAATAAAAAAAACTTATTGCAGTGGATTAACCCAAATAGTGTTTATTTTTTTATTTTTATTTTTTTGATCTGGACATTTTGTATATTTTTTAATGGATATTTGTTCCATTTATTTTTTATTCTACTGATTTGTTGTTTTAGGTTTCTTTTTTATTGTTTTGTTTGTAATTTTTTTTGAAATTAAATAAACAATAGCGCTATAGATCATATGCTCCATAATCTGTGTTTATGTACTTTATTTAGCTTTATGAGTATGTACATATATGTATGCATATGGTTGGTACTTTGTACTCTGGGTCTGGATATGTCGTTGTGTGGTGTTTGGAAAGTTTTTCCATTTTCTTTGTTTTCAGACAGGTTAAGTGGATACCACACCAGACAGCTGTATTGAAAGCAACGTGACAATCACCGCCAAACAGCAAAGTTTTATCTCGAAAAGCTTCTTGTTTTTTTTTTTTTTTTTGAAGTTGCACAAGATTTTTTTTTTTTTTTTGGTCCGAATAGTACCATAAAAGGTAATGAGAGGGTAACTTTAGTTTATTATAGTTATGTGGATTACAGTTAAAGGATATGTATGCGTTTTAACGCTATTAATTGATGTACAAAGCAAATTTCTTGTAATTAAAATATTTGTATTTCGTTAAGGAGAAATTTTGCTAACAACCAATTTAGTCTAAAAGGAATTTATATCTAAAAGGAATACTTAAGAAAATATACACCCAAAAACTCTTTTTTCAGCGATTTCGAAGCCGTTGAGTAGATAGTGTTTTTACTAAAGTGTTAAAGTACGGTATCGCCGAGATGCGTTATAAATCTAGTGAAAACTTCTAGAAGCTGGCTCTTTTATTGAACGTAAAAAGTTATATCCAATAAAATTCAAAATGTTGTTGTAATTCTAGCACTGAGATAGAGTCATACTGGCCAATAAGTCTGTTTTCTAATATATCCGAGCTATTCAAGAAAGCACTAATTAAAAAACTACATCCAGTACTGAGTGAAGACTAGTGTATTCAAAATCATCAATTTGGATTAGGAAGCAACCACAACACAATCGAACAAACACATAGACTGATTTATCGACGTTTCGCAGGCTTTCGATAAAGTATGACATGATTACTTAACTGAATCTCAGTGTATTGAGTCCGGAGTACTTCAAGAAAGTATATTGGGACATATGCTATATCTGATATATACCACTAATATGACAACATGCAGTCATATCCATACCTCAATATTTCTTAAGCAGTCATGAAACAATATAATACAGCTGTAGGGCTAACAGGGAAAAGCCACATAGATGCTAAGTTGACAAAAATTAAATTAAAGGCGATACAAATACATTGGCTTATTAAAAGAAAAGGGGTTCTTAGCTTGGACTGCAAGCTCCTTCTTTATAATGCGATTTTGAAACCAATCCTGTGTTACGGAGGGCATTTATTTATTTCAGACATTGAACGTATTGGAAAGCGTTAAAATAAAATATTGTCACAAAAATAAAAATGCCTAAAACGAATATACAAGACATTAGTGCCTTTAAGACTATATTTTGGTGATTTTAGTCTATTTGTTTGTGTCAAGGCTGTCAGTGATTCACCGTGGTAATCCCATACTTATTTGTGTATTTGACAGCATTACTAATTCGACCATCTTTGGGTAACTCGATCTTAGGTTTTTAAAATTAACTGACTGAATAGAAGATTTGCGAGGGTTTTGGACATTTCCAGAACTTTCTAAACTGTAGATTTTCAGGTGTATAAGAAAGCTGCTTTGCCTACGTCAGTCAGTTATAGTTTAGACATAGACAGTCATTGTGTAAAGTTGTAAAATAAAAGTCATAAAGTATAGTCGTGTTAAGGCGTTCGTAAAAGTATAATTGTGTATTAAGTGGAAATTAAATAAGTTGCTGTATTAAGATAAAGTGTGGAAATAAAAAGGTGAATGTAAAGAAACAAATATGTGTTATATTTATTTTATTTAACGTAATCAAAAAGAACTCAAACGTTTTAAAAAGATTGAAACGTAACGCTATTGTGACTGATAGTAAATGCGTCATGGTTTATAAGAAATTCGAACATTAATAAAGACCTGAACTTGCTTATAGTTAGAGAGAAGATCGCGACGTAAACGTAATACGTAATCTATTTGCAGAGGTTAAAAGTTCCGAACCCTCTAACCTGTGAAGGTTGAATGATGCTGGCCAATCCGACTAAGAAAAAGAGACATCGCTGGCCTGATACAAAGAAAAACGAAATTAATCCCATGAACCAATGATATTTCGTCCCGCGCTTGTTGGATTAAATAATATTATGCTGGTGCTGACATTAATAAAATCTTAAAAAAAAAAAAATAATCGAACTCTTTAAACAGTAATCGACTAAAAATCATATGCTCGGTCGAACGAAGCTTGTTCATCAGTCTTTGCGTTTGTGAGTAAAATGCAGTATGTAATCCTGCGTTCACTCGGATTAGAGCTTCAAATGTTAATGCCCATTAATTTTGATTATTAGCGAAATTTTGTCAGTTAACGTTCTAAGTTGCGAACGTTATAGTGAATTATCGTGACAAACGCTGACAATTGTAAAGCATCGATAACTGACGATTATTTTTCTTTGCTGTTATACATGTTTTTTTGAAGTAATTGTCCAAAATGATTTTGTCATGCAGGCGTTTGTTTATCAGTGAGTTCTAATAGACAATTTCATCAAATTTCATTGTGCTTTGTTCGTTAACGGGGAGGTGTAGCACATAAAATCCTGCATCGTTCAGCATGTAGTGGACTCATAACAGACAAGTTTGCTAAATTTCGGCATGAAGTCGACTGACAACAGAAAAATGTAGCCAAATTACAGTTATTTTCAGTTTTTTTTTACATTTATTTACGTTGTCATACATAACTCCCTTTGTTATGTCATTGTCACAAGGATTCATTAGCGAAATTTTTCCTCTATGAGAAGACGACGTTATACTGATATTGTGACTACGTCGTTATGTATTAAAACACCCGATATATGACCAAGATATTTGCTTTACTTAATTTTAAAATTGTAGTGATTATATATCTAAGAACGCAAACTTCGCTATCGGATTTCTAAAAAAGATGTAAATATTTCAGTTGGTTTGCACATACAGTCGCTTACAGTGAGAGGGGCAACTCATTACAAAAACTTTGGGTGCACATTAAAGGAACATAATTAAACTTTTTAAAACTTGTTTTAGAATTACATTTAATAAAGCACTAATTAGGATATAAAAACAAATAAGAAACAAATTTCTACCTGTAACATAAAATTTTGTAGAACAAACCAAAGTGAGAAACTCCAAATTTGAGCTTACATTAGAAGTCGGGCAGACTCTTATATCTACTTATAAAATACAAATTATTATTTTCTTGCATATCCTTTTTGATTTTTCAAAACCTGCTGTCTCCTTGGGACGGATTCAACTATTTTTCTTCACACACTAGGACTTATGTGACTCCATTTTTCCTCAAATGTGACATTTAGTGACACGGACGTGTACCTAAGGTTTTTGTAATGAGTTGCACGACTTTCAATGTGAGTGACTGTACAAAAATAATTTCTTTTAAAGCACAGATCTTGCAATATTAGTTTTCCCTAAATGCAAAGCTTTCGCGGTTTTGATCATATCAATTTTTTCCTAGATTTTTGTTGTTGTTGTTTAATGCTAAAATTATTCAAAGTAAAAACAATAATCATTGAATTAAAAAAGTTGGTAAAAATATAAAAAAAAAAATAAAAATATAAAATAAAATGTAAAAAAATAAATTCTTTGCCGAAACCCGGGATTGAACCGGGGACCTTTAGATCTTCAGTCTAACGCTCTCCCAACTGAGCTATTTCGGCTATATAATAGAACATCCAAAAAAGTACATTTAAAGCACATATCACTATCGATAATTCCATATCATTCAACACACTAATTATGATAACAAGTAGGGTCACATAAGCTAATAAATAAAAAAAAAGAAAAATAATTTTCATTATAATTTCACAAGATAAGAACTAAAAACAGAAACCCAATTCCCACAACAAATTATACACACAGAACAAAGTGAGCTGATAACATGACTTCTAAAGAAGTGTTTTAAATATTACTGATATGTATTTAGTTTTTTTTTTTTTTTTTTTTTTTTTTTTTTTTTTTTTTTGTAATTTGAGATTACGAAGAAATAGAGAACCCCTGCTAGGCTGTGTGATAAATTTCCCTTTTTGATGATAATAAATTGCTTTTTAAATCCTAAAGCGACTACTATTTACGTACAATATCTTAGTTGAGAGCGTTGAAAACGAAACTACGAGTGTAATTAACAAAAAAATAAAGAAAAAATTATGCAAAATAGTTTTAAATTTTAAGAAATAAATGAAAGAATTAAATTCAAAATTAAAGGAAGACAACTGAAGATATTAAAATTAAACACAGCAATTGTAGGCTGACCAAATTAAAAAATAATTTTATTTTATTTATTTATTTATTTTTTTTTTTAATTTAAAGACACTATAATGACATTCTGTTGGGAATACTACATAATTTAAATAAGATTCTTGCACTTCTTGATTTTTAACTGGCAACTGATATCTGTACTACGAGGATGACTTCCGATATCACGGAAGTATAGGAAGGTAGCTGTAGTTTAAACCCAAATCTCGGACAGAGGAGAAGAGGAAACACCAGCCTTTTGATTCGTCTTTGCATGAAGCTCGAATTACAATGTGATAATTGCACATTCGATGCGACTTTTTTGAAATATTGGGGGTTCAGTAAATTTCGATCACAAATTGTCGGTATATGGCTTTAAAACGTAAAACCTCTTATTATATTAATTGCATCGGGCAACACTATTGCTTGAAAGGTGACATTTTAAGCTTTACGTTGCTAGAAGGTGATGTTAAAATTGCAAAATGCTGTGAAAAGATATCTACTTTTAGCCATAACCCACCTGACACGTGTAGGTACCACAGTACCCGAACGTTCTTGAAAGTAAAATTTTTCTTAAACAAAATAAAATACAGATTCGAAGTTCAGAAAGTTCCTTCATTTTTTAAAGGTTTTACATCCTTGGCTGTCTTGATTTGTTTGGGTTGGCTGTAAGCCACCTAAAGTCAAATAGTCCTAAAGCCAAATAGTCCTTATAAGGTTCCAGGGTACCCCAAAATATCTTTTTATAGATACTTATATAATAAAAAAAATATTCTTTAATTTTTTTTTATTTTACTAAGCGTGTTGCACCTTAGATTTCGAACTATTAACCATGCGAACGGCAGCATTGACGATGTAGTGGCAACCGGCCCGTTTTATCCCACGTAGAAATATTTGATGGTCCTGGAACATCCTAGCAAAATATTTTAGAGATGGTTTTGTTTGTTAGAAGCTCTGCCCGAATGCTAGCGTATATAGCATATTTGATTATGTATAGTATTATTGGATTATGATTGGCTCTCGTTATTTTTTTTTTTCTGTTGTCAACTTTACGCCAAGTGATTTCAAATATCCTCGATAAGAGCATCAAGTTTTTTGGCTGTTGTGTTAAGGCTAGATTATACGCAAAATGCACTCAATGCAGACACGTCAGTGTCAATGGTTGCGTTTGATAATATATTTTTGTGTTTGATAATATATATGAACACCATTTGGTTCATAACACTACTCCGCTTCTTGTTTTATTATAAAAGTCATTTATCTTCCTTTTCCATTATACACTCTTCATATTTTTGGTCACGACAGACAGAGTTCCGTTTTTGTTGAAACCATATCGAGGTGTACCAACATATACCATACGCTGAGTTTGGCCGTAGGTCATTTGGAATATATACATTGTTTTGTCGAAGAGTACCGAGGAAACTTTTTTCCTCAAACTTGTATGTATAAGTCATGAAAATGATTTCATTCAAAGTATAGCAATTAGTTGTGTAACTAGGGAGATCGGACGGTTATTATTCTACGGTTTTTTTGGTTTTGTCGAATACGGTTTTTTTTAAAAATCTTTAGTTCTCGAATACCGAAAAAAACCGGTTGATTTAACACGAATAACTATTTAATTTAAATAAGTATATGACAACCTTGAAAGTCTCACAAAGAACGTGAAAACCAAGGTGAATCGAAAAAGATATGCACACTTGAGCAACAATAACTTATTTTCATCTTCTGTAAGTAAATATGGATTTTTTTTTTTATTATTGAGAATGATCAACTGGATTCATCGAAGGTGACCTACAAACGTCGGTTCCGAACGGCAGATATATTAGTTAGTGAAGTTTTTCACAGCGTAAATAGACATAACCAGTCGCCAGTAATGGTGTGAGGTGATATCGCTGTTGAAAATTGTCAGATGGTGTGGCCTGGGATTGAACCGACGACTTCTTGGTTGGAAGGTGGGTTCTTACCCAACATACAACAGTGACACACACACTATCTAATACGGGATGCATAAATTTACATACAGTGCTGCACGAAATCTAAGCAAATTCTCTTGTCGAGGCCATTAAGGATTCGTATATTACTAACAGATTTATTCAAAGTAAAGCATTTAATTTTTGTTATCATAGGCACCTAAGTTATAACTATAACAACAAACCTTTAACTCCATTCTCTACCAAGTAATACAACAAAAACGAAATTAGCTCCGTACATAGCTGTTCGAAACTTAAGCAACTTTCAGTAATTTGTGTAATAAACCTTGTTTTTTATGGCCTTCGCACACCGTTTTGGCATAGTTTTTATGAGATTTGTTAGAATTATTGTTAGTATTGATTGCCACTTTAATTGTAAGCTCTCCGTTAGCTTCCGCTTATTTGTGCTTCAAGAATTAAAAAGAATTTTATTTAAATAAAAAAACTGGTTAACCGGTTATTTGAATTATTATTAACCGAAAACCGGTTTTTTGAAAAGTGCTACTTTTCGAATATTCGAAAGCCGGGTTATGAAAAAGTCGAATTATCGATCTCTCTGAACACAACACATGGAAACAACACTGTCACATTTCATTATCATCTGGAAAAAAGTTTATTTGTAGATTTTTCTCCATCATATTTCAAATACTGGAGATAGAATGGGTTTTGTCTGTTTGGTTACATGTTGATCTTGTAAACGCATTAACGAAACGTATAACGAGCAGTTTTTTAAATCGATCTCAACTTAATGATCTTTGTATATTTGAAAGCTGTAATTTTCAAAAAGAACTGAAGGAGGCTAATCGTTGGCACCATTAATTTCAAATCAAACAAAATTTTTAACTTTAATATCCGTTGCACAACTCACACAGGCACCCGGGTACCCCTGTAATGATTATACGTTTATAAATATTATGAGTATGGTTAGGGTTAAAAATTAGTGAAAATTCAGAACATAATGTTGCTGTAATTATAAAATAAATAGCAGCTAAACAATTTGCTCATTGTTGATCTGATAGTCTTGAAAGTCGATGAAATCATAAAAAATTGGAAAAGATCAATACATAATCAGCGTAGACTATGCTAGGCTACTAGGCATTCAGTTATGGACCAGTTGGGTACACGAAGAAGCTCGAGTTTGGGTGCCACATGAATTACGTGTTAAAAACAGTAGTTTATGGGCCCAATATCAAATATATTTGCGATCCCCTGCTAAAAAGAAACGATATCGGTAGAAACTGAGCTAGCTTGGCTGGGAGGTTTTGATCCACTTAGCATATAGCCCGGACCTTGCACTTTCAGATTATTGCTTTGATCTGGCAGAACTCTTCTAATGGCTTAGATTTACATTGCGTAAAAGCCTGCGTTCTGCTTAATGTCTTAACCCCAACAATGGCATAAGCTTATCGATAAAAACGGTACGTATATAACTTAATTTTTGGAAATTTATAAACGAACTTTTTCAAACATCAAATATTTTTTTTTTTGAATTCCACAATTTTCGAGGTTTAAAACGGCCGTACCATGGCTAAATGCTATTAGCCACTTTGACAACTTCTGAATTATTATGAAACGAAAATGGTCAAATCTGTCTGGTCACCCTAAAATTAAAATTTTAAGTTTTAATGCTTGGCTGACCTTTTTCCCTGGAATTTTCATTTTAATTTTTTTATATTTCATATGTGGGTGTATCCCAGGTACTGCCACCATCGTTACTCATTAACTACTTGAGAATTGTTTATTTTCTTAAAAAAGAAAAACAAAAAAAAAAAGAAAAACTACTTTTCTCAAGTGGTTTTCTCTTTATTTTTTGTTTAGTTTTTCTTTGTGTTGATTTTGGCCATAAAATATAGTCAAAGATAGAGAATGGGATATGCAGTCTGTACTGCATACACAACAAATTAGGCCTGAGAACTAAATTTTTATTTGTATTTTTTTTTGGTTATTGTTTTTTTTTTTTTTTTTAATTAAAACTTAAGACAAACCAACAATTATAAATAATAACGATATAAAACTGTTGAAAATAAATGCATAAAAAAGGGAACAACAGCAACAGGATGTCCGTTTATTTAAACATTTTTTACTCTTTTTCAGTGATCACAATTGCAGACTAAAAATTCATTTAATGATCCTCAAATTGTCTTGAGTAGACATAGTCAGCGACAATGTCAGAGAGACAGACTGTTTTTCTTTATCACTTGCATTTAATTGGTGTGAATCTTATTGTTTTATTGTTTAAAAGTGAGTGACTTTATTCAATTTTAACTGAATTATGATGAATGAATTTTTCTGGTCTAGAGAATACAGAAATATTGCTTGATTTCAATTCAACCCTGCTCAATATTCAGCAAGTTATTTACTTGGGAAAAAAACTTAATCAGTCTATAAGAAATTTTGTAAACAAATTGTGTTTTTCTTCAAATTCGTGAGCATATTATTGTACTGGTCAATTCCAAATATGAATTAAAAAAAAAAATCCCTGAATATAGAATACATACATATCGCATACAAAATCATAAACAGTTAAACACCTTAAAATATTCGAATATTCAGGAGAGGCAAAGAACTGTTTTTAAAGCATTGTTTTCAAAGCATTGCAGTGTGGGGCAGGATTGCATCATTTTTGGAATTAATTAAACCGCTGAGTTTAGATATAAGATATTGGTATCATTGGAAAGGTCGTGGATATGGTATTATAAATCAATCAAATAAAGCTTTCACTTTTATTGAAAAATATAAAGAAAAATATAAAATTAAAAAATAAATAAATTTTGTTTTATTAAAATCATGCAAATAATCATAAATATTTTGAAGGTTACAACACACATTTATCAATTTAAAGATACATTATTTTGTATTTATTCGCTGTCACTTTGTGTTTCATCAGTATCTTTGTCACTGCTTATGTTGAAATCCACCTTATTAGATGATAAAATGTTTTGCTTCTTTAGGCACAGCCATTAGTTTTGGAAGTCCTGCGAGTTGCCATGACCACCGGGTTACATTTTATTGAAATAAAGTTAAAGATATTTTCTAAATTATCAATCCTACTACATTTTCTCTTTAATTTTTTTTTAATATTTTATTAATAGATTATTGCGCTTCTTTAGAAAAAGAAAATTACCAAATGGTAATTTTGAATTTTTAACTACCTCCCAACTGTGAATCAACAATTTGTGTAACGTTGACGACATCTAATACCTGTGATAATTTTTTGCGAACGTTTCTTCATATACATACTAACTGGATCAAAAAGTTTCTGGAATAACCCCCATATAGCGGTCCAATCGTTCAGACTTTAGTTTTTTTTTTTTTTGTTAAGTTGATACATTTGTTGTTGATATTCCCGCTAAATCTTAGCGTTATAGCTTGAAAGTGCATTTTTATATTCGGTTTTCGGTTTATCCATCAGTTCTTCCTGCGATTTTTCCATTATTTCCTCTCGGCTGCTGAAATGCATTCCCCGTAATGGTTTTTTAAGTCGATTGAACAAACAGAAGTTACAGGAAACCAAATCAGGTATTTGTTACACTTTTCGTCAAAAAATTTTGAATAATAATGGCACTGTGCGATGTTGCCTTATCATTGTGCAAATTCCACGAATTTTCTGTCCACAATGCTCTCTTTCGGCGAAATGCTTCACGCAAACGTCTCATAACGCCCAAATAATACTCTTTGTTTATTGTCTGACCTTTTGACAAAAATTCATGATGCACTACACCGTTGTAATCGATGCAAACCGTGAGCATTGTTTTCTTATTTGACTGAAAACGAGGTGGTTTTTTTGGTCTCGGCTCATTTGGTGAACACCATTCACTTGCCTGATGTCAGGATTGCGTGTCGTACTCATAAACCCACATCTCTCCTCTTTTTTGCATGAAATTGTAAAAAATCGCCAACACACATAGAGATAGATGTACTCTTGGTTACGTAGCTTTTGCAAATGTCAAGCTATGACGCTATGACAATATATGTTGTCAAGCTATGACGCTATGACAACAGATGTACCAACTTAATAAAAAAAAATAAAATTCAAATAGGAACCATAGGACCGCCAAACGGTGATTTTTCCGGATACTTTTTGATCAAGGTAGTATATCATATATATTTATTATTAGGTCGATATTGATCCTAGACACTTTTGCCGAATTTTGTACTGCCTATAAAATTCTTGGGAAGTACACTCAACATTGTAATTCCCATCACCAGGCTTTGGCTGATCTATATGTTGCTAACATTTTCTTGAATTATTTTTTAATTATCTTCCATCAATTTCTTGATAAATACACTGATATTCCTCAATGTTATATAAACGAAATATATATCAATTAAAAGGTCTGTTTCTCTTTTTTCCAAACCCGTAAGAAACTTAAAATTGGATAATATTCGAATGAGTTATAAGCTTATAAATTCATGAAAAACCAGCTTTTAATCCGTATCTTAAGATTTTGAAGGTGTTTAAAAAATTTCGAACACAGATCCTTGTACTCGATAGCGCCTAACAGAAATATAATAACACATCCCAGGTATTTATTTGTTGCATCATGTTATTTACTTGCATAAAACAAATCAAAACAAAAATTCTAATAAAAAAGGCCTGAAATTGCAAAAAAAGTATTCTAATGGGCAGCGTTGGGCAGAACAAAATTACTATAGCTTTGGACTAAACAACCAATGTAAAAATACGCTTGCGAACCCTTGCCGGAAAAATATCCAAACCTTGAAAAATTAAATTTTGATTATTTTTTTTTATAAGAAAAAATTTGATTGTTTTTTTTATTGGCTCTACAGGAATAACAATTAAATTTTATAAATATTTTTTTTTTTTTTTAGCTTGAAGTTTGTACTTTGAGCGCCCGCCCTTCGTCAAAAAAAAAAAAAATTAAATGAAAGAAAAGTATAACCTGATAAACCCAATAGAAATTTCCCTCAATTCTCATTTATTAAAATTGTTGTAAAATTAAATTGATCGGTTATGAAGTTATGGTATGCCACCACTGATCACAGTGTTGTCCATAATATTGGTTTGTTACCCTGCAACTATGCTATTACAATGAATCACGTCTAACTCTACCTTTAGTTGATTAGAAATTAAATGTATGCGGACGTTACAGATTTGATCTGTGAATTGAATTATGCAAAGAAAGCAGTTTTGATAAATTTTGAGTTTAAACTGTTCATGATTTACCGTGCGATAAGTACGTATGTGTATGTACATACATATACGAGTACATCTATGATACCATAGAAAATGTATAAGGCGCTGAAGACATATAAGGAAATTTGACTGGTTTGACTTTTATATAATTGATGTATCCCAATCTTTTAAGATTCGTGTTCGCTGAATGCTTTCATTTAAATATAGAGCCACTTGTTGCCAGTTTGTCCAATATTTTATTGCTACACACTATGTAACGTCTTTTACATACGATAACATTCATAAAAAACCAAAATAATTTCCTGAAAGATCCAAATTCCAAGAAATTGCAATAATTTCTTATTCTTTTAAACACTTATTTTACAGCAAAGAAATCAGGTAAAGATTTGATGTTGTTGTTAACGTCTAATAGGTCTTTACAGTTACAGGAACGGAATGTGTACAAAAAAATAAATAAATAAACACGTTAAAAATTTATTGTTGGAATTCTCAAATGAAAATAAGATTTTAAATATTTTTCTGCTTTGAAAAGACTTTTTACAAACTGTACATAACGCACTTATACCGCTAAAGTGATTCAACTCATAATTTATCAATTTGTACTTTTTTTGTTCCTAAAATGGAAGAGTTGGGCTTGATTAACGTGTAGTTTTAAGAATATGGTGCCACACGTGAAACCATGAACGAGGCGAGTTTGGTAATCTCATTAATCTCGTTTTGGAGTAGTCCATTGGCAGCCACTAGGCAATTTTTTGTGATGATACGTGAACTTTCCCATGTACAGGGAAAAGTCATCCACAATTCCAGCCTTGGATAGGAAGACAACAAGACATCTGTCATTGAAAAGATACCCACAGAAATGGTAGAAAAAGTATGTTAAAATTGGAGCTCACGGTTGAAATACCTACGGCGTAGCCGAGGGCAACTTTTATATGAAATAATCAGTAAAAAGTTAGTGGCAGTCATTCATTTATAGCCACAAATTTATTTTCCATTAACTTTTTCAAATTTTCTGAGTTTTTTTCTCCAATTTTTAAAACCAACCTGTCGTAATCATGTATAATATTCGAAGTATTGTTTATCGGACAGAGATTTTGAACCGCCTTGTTTGTTTTTGGTTTGCCAAAATGTTTCTAAACACGAGATTTTAACTTTACAGAATCAGTTGTCTTAGCTTCAAGTTATTAAAAACTTTTTTTTCAATAAAATTTGCATAAAATTTTGTCACAGGGGTAAAATGTTAATTAATTTTTTTTTTTTTACCAAATTAGACTAGTTTATAACATATTACGGTTTAAAACATGCATGAGGCTATTAGTTTAGGCTGTCTAGCATTGGGAAAAATAATAAAAGAAATCTAGGATGTCAAAGTTTTGAGAACAGTTAGATTAGCATCAGTTAAAAAAAAAAAAAAAAAAAAACTGGAAAAGGAAAAGTTTTGGTCCTTTTTTATACAAATTATTATATATTTTCTTTTTGACACTTCAACAATAGTTACCTAGCATTTCCTGGTCACAAAAACTTGTTCAAAAGATTTTAAACCTCAGTGAAACCGTTCTCCATTCTCGTCATTCATATTTTCAAGGTTGTCGAGAGAAGACCAAATGGAAATTAAAAAAAATTAATTTTGAGGGACATCATCCTTTCGAAATTCTTCAGTAAATAAGCAGAAATATTTTCGATTTTATAAAAACTCTCGAAGAACAAGTATTAAATATAGATTTATATCTATCCTGCGTTCATCGCAGGATGAGTGACTCAAATTTTAATTCCTTATAAATGTTCTTATTTTGGTGACCCATTAATATTCCTAGACCCGGAACGTTTCAAAATATACTTCATAAGTATCGAAATACCGTTTTGTCTTAGTGGCGGTAATATTGTTGTTTAATGGTAATTTTCCTACCACGGTGTTGAGCCACTATATCGTATACAGAAACTTATAAAAGCAACTGATTATACTGAAATTCTCCGATCTTGTGTGCTACCTTCGGTCTAAGAGAATAAGCCACTTTAATGAATGTTCCACTGCAAAGTGTCCTAAGCAACAACAGATTATGTTGAAATTCTCCGAACTTGTGTGCTACCTGCGGTCGAAGAGAGTAATCCACTTTAATGGATGTTCCACTGAAAAGTGTCCTTAGAAAGTGTTCGAAGATAACAATTTCACTGAATAAGTCGCCAGACTTAAATGGGATAGGTGCAATGTAGTAAAAACAGAAATCAGAGGATATGTCCCAGAAATTATTATAAGGTTTGGAAATTAATTGAGGCTGCGTGGTATGATATATCGGCTTCAGTAGGCCAGAATTTTGTCGTTGTCTAGCAGTTTTAAGTAACCACGGAGCCTCGACAAAATGTTAATCACGCTATAAAAACATTAGAACTGAAATTAGTGCAATTATATTATCATATTATTTGCTTCTTCTAACTATTTTGAAAATTCCTTGAAATATTTCTATTTTTTTTCACATGTTGAATTTGTGTTTTAAGATTAATTTAATTATATGTTAAAATACCGGCAATAAAATAATAAAAATGTAATGAAACTTGTTTCTTTAGTTAATTAACCAAAAATAAGACCAATTATTTATCAGCAATTGTCTTATTTTACGTACTTATCAAATCTCAATGTGCGACATTAATGTCCATATTATTTTTTACACGACTGTACATGGAACGCTCTGGTAGAAGCATTGTACTAAATCATGTTTTAAGCCCCATGAAGTGTGCTTGTGTTTCGATACTTACATACTGTTACGTTTTAACCTTTTTAAAACATTTGAGTTCGTTTTAATTTGCCCCAAAATAAAATAAACACCACTTTGTTGTTGTTTACAGTTTTTATTTCCTCACTATATCTTTATACAGTTTATCTTAATACAGCAACTTATTTTTCCTGCACTCAATATTCGTTTATACAACACTTTTATTTACGCCTAAAAACGACGTTACAATATGACAGCAAAACGATAACTATATAACGTAGGCAAAGCTTGGAAAGTTCCGGAAATGTGTCATATCTTCTATTTTATATCCGTTATTTTTAAACATGTGAGATTGTGTTACCCAAAGATGGTCGAATAGGAGTGCTGCCAAATACGCAAATAAGTACGGCATTGACAGGATGCCACATTAATACCAAATGTATCAAATTCCCACAATACAATTTTAAAGGCGCTAATTTGGTGTACTTTCTTTTTAGGCGTTTTTACTTTCGTAGCAATATGTTTAGATTGGCATAGGCATGTTTTTCTTCCAAAACTATTTGAGGAGCCAACTATCACAGTTTAATGCGGTTCTTACACTCTATTTAAAGTTATTAAAAACATAAAAATTGCCTTTTTTACACACTCGTATTTATTAATGATCCAATAAATACTATGTTTTTTTGACTCAAAGTATTTCTAATTATTTAATTTTTTCTATTTTCTTTCAGGTAAGCAATAATAGCAATTTATTCCAGAATTTTAACTGGTAAGACTTGAAATGTTATATGTACGAGTAGATGTAGACTAATTAGTATATGTTATTACAAATAGATGTAATATACTTCACATGTATGTGTCGCCTTTGACTTATATAAACGTCAATTGTTGAACATTCATATACGTCATGGAGAAAACAATGTATGAATAGTTTTAAAATATTGTGTCTCTTGTAGCAATTCTTAACGAAATGTTATGAGAAACAACAACTGCGTAAATTATGAATTTTTATTTCGTCTCTTTTTTGATAGTATGAATGATATTATTAAGGTAAGTAAATACATGCATCGTTATTTCAGCAATAGTTCCTAGATATTGTGGAACTCTTAATCGCTGAAAGCAACAACTAGAATGTGAATATTATACCGCAATCATCAAGATGGTATCGAATAAGAAATGCCTTTGAAAATTTGTTCCACTATCGCACAATTTGTATGCATAATATCGCTGAATGTCATTTTAAGTTAAAAATGTATTTTTTACTAAATATTATATATTCTCACTAATATTTTTTCATGAGTGTGTTTAAACTGCAACATTTTGCCTTCTGGGCTTAAGGTACAAAACAAAACAAAAACAAAAAAAAAATTCAAAATTAAACTTTGTCTTTGAGTTAAGTTTAAATAGTATTTGTGTTTCAATAATTCAATTCGATTCGATTACAATCGTTCGTTTTTTTATTTCCTTTTTGTTTTTGCCTTTATTCTCAAGATGGTGTTTGTGGTGTTGGTTAAACTTTTCTGCATTTAAAGTTTTATTTTTTTTTATTATTTTTCTGCCTTTTTCGTCACTTTTCTTGTGATTGCAAAACGAAACAAAAAAGGAAAATATTTGACACCTCCAATACATTTGAGGTCGTTTTCGTTAGTCACACAATGTCGCAATATTTGATTGTGTTTTTCTTTTATTTTTTCAATTTTATTTGTTTACACTGCCATTGCTGTAAATGTCAACGAATTTGTCAAACAAACGCTTCTTCTCTGTGGAGTCTATAGACTTTTTTCGTATTATTATCCAAATTTTCTTATTTCCAAAGGTAAGAGTTTGCTTGCGGCAGATATTGATGGAATACACAAAAATAAGTACTACCTACTGAAGTACTATAGTCATATTGATTGTATCGCTTTATGTACTTTTCTTTAAGAGAAAAATCTGAAAAAGTAATTGAGTTTTAAAGATTTGTTTTATTGAAAGACAGTTCTTGTTTGAGAATGAATAGGAAATTTGTGTAATATTTCACTTTGATTATGTTAAGGAACTGATTTTCTTTTGAAGATTTTATTCGAGGATATTTGATAGGTTAAGGCTGAATAGAAATAAGTACACTAGAGATAATGGTAGTGGTTAATATAGATGAAAGAAATTAACAGATATTACGGGACTGGATCATAAATAATGCTAAAATATTGAACTTACCCCTAGCAATAGTAGAATAGAACATACTCTTTCAATATTATATGGTTTATGAAAGCTTATCTCTCTAGCGTTTGTCTCTAACGGCAATTCCAAAAGAAGCTATCCGTTAACAACATACAGACGGATTGAAATTAAAAAATATTTCTAAACTAGATATTTACTTATTCAGTGGGATGTAAATAATGTTAAAATATTGAAAATGAGAGAGTGTGTGCACGATCATCTAGAAAAGCATCTGAGCTCATTCCACGAGTCGAAAGGGCTCATTATCAAACTGCATTATTGCTTTAGTAGACCAAAGTTTATCAAGTTTACCAAGAATACGGTTTGAAGCTGATTTATTTCCATTCTACTATTCCCTAATCCAAAATCAGCCGTCAATTTTAGCATGATTCTTGGAAGGTTCATAAGGCTAAAACGAAAATAGCCTAGTTTCTAAGTAACTCGTCAGCTTTTATTTTCTCTAAAGAATGGCGCTCTGGCCATTATAAGGCCATTATAAGGCGTGTTTTAGAGCTAAAGCTGGACATCTCAAATGAGTTTTATTTAATATAGGATATTGCACAGGTTCCTTTAGGGCATATATGGCCATAACAGCACTGAAGTGCACAAGTTTAATTCGGACTAAAACGAAAATATTCAACAATGAATAACAAATAAACAACAATTCATTCAGTTGCGTGATAGCTTCTGGTGAAAGCACATGTATTCGGTTTGAGTATTAAAATTATTTATCCTGCTTCAATTAAAGCTGACAAGCAACTAAATACATTTTTTTAAACTCTGCTTGCTCCTTTATGTTAGCCAACTTACAATTTGTTGATTTTCACTTTCTGCAAAAAACAAAAAGATGCTTTATTAACAAGGCTGATAATTTCATCAGTTCCAACGGATTTTAAAGACCAAATTAGCTTTTTATTCATAACTAAACATACTACTTCAACTAATTCATAAATGGTAAGCTACTATACAAAAAGGTGTGAAAAAACTTCTTTAAACTTAAAAAATTTGAATAAAAAATGTGTGCTTCAGATATACGCACATATTCCTCAAGTTTACTTAAGTAAAGCATATGCCGTTTAAAATATCTACTCCTCTTCTTTCCATAGCCGTTAAAAACCTTCAACTTGGTTTTACATGTTTAGAATGAAGCTTCTCATTATTTTTTACCATATACAAGTCTTCCCATCATATCCAAAAACAAGGATCATGCATCATGCTTAGTCAATGTTTTTGTGTCTGATAAGAATGATGATCTTGTTTTCGAAAATGTAAAGCCTGACGTAAAACACGGTGGTAGACCGGTGATGGTTTGTGGCCCCTTAATTAGAAAATGTTTTCAGATATTTTTAGACTCAATCTGTCGATGTCCGAAGGCAAGCTAGGTCTTAGCAATAACTATTACTTTTACCAAAATAACGATCCAAAACAAAAGGCATATAATATAAGGTTGTGGATGTTATATAACTGACCTCAAGTGAAATGAACTCTTCCACAGAGTCCTAGTTTTATACCCAATAGACAACGTTTATAATTTTCTTGATAATGAGATGAGGGCACAACATATTTGTTGTTTAAATTGAGTCAAGCTTTTACCATAAGTTGGTGAAGAGCATGTCAATAAGGTTGGATATGGTATTTTACCTTTCTATTTTCGTTTTCCAGTCTCTCTGACCGACTGATGTAAACTAAGTAATCGCGAAGACTCTAATATAATAAGGAAGTTTCTTCTTCTTGTTTTAAAGTAATAAAAAAAAATATGCGTCGGTCTTACAGACAATAAAAGGAAGGTTAAGTCTTAACAGGTGTTATAAATTTAAATCTACATATTTATTGATTGAGCTTGTACGTGTTGGGTTTTTCATTAAATTCAATCTTAATTTTATGTTAATCCTTAATTGTAGTTTATTCTGTTGAATTTATTAATTTTGATATTTATTTTTTCAATAAAGACTTATATTATTTGTGGAACCTAGTAACTGTTATATACCTAGTGTAACTTAACTAGAATCCGAAGATGAAACAAAATTGCAGCATGTACGAGTTAAGCTTTTAACTACTGTACTCGTATGTATGTAATTCTTCTTTATAGTATTCGGTAATACTGTTTTTGATAAAACAGTTGCTGTTAACTTTTATCGGTAACATTATAGAACTTGTTTTATCAAGTGTCCTAATATAGGGCGGTTTGATTGAGTACATCAATACTGCAATATTATTTATGTCGGTAAAACTGTGCTCATACCCCTTGCTAAACCCAACTGTGCTTCTCCAAATCCAATATAAAAATTGGTTTCGCTATGACCGTTAAGGCCGGAAGTTTTAAGGATGGTATTTAACGTAACGCGTTTTCTTATAGATAGTAATACGTGCTTTTTGCACTTGTAAGCACAAATACATTCTCAAAGATTGAATTTTTAGTGTGGTTTCCGAATTATTATATTATTTCTTTAATATTAAAGTTTTAAATTTTTAAAATATCTGATTGCAGCACATGAGAAGAAAAATGAAGTTTCTTATTTTCCCAACATAGTGCATAGCAAAAAGTTAATAAAGCGGATGAATTGTGTCTGTGAATAATCACTCACAATAAATAGTTTTTGTTCATGAATTCTTTAGGAAAAAATATTTTCTAACCAGCAAAAATATTAGTTTTCTCCATGGATGGGAAGAGGCAAGAAGGTCTTTGCTGCAATTACAATCGTCATTTAATACGGAACCATGCTTTTAACGACAGTCGTTAGAAGTCTATCTGTTACTGTCCTATTGACAACCGGAGTTATCCGTCAAAAGTAAAGTTATATAAAACACACATAAAGCTATGATTTTGATGAAACTCATTTCATTATAATGCTCGAAACTTGCTATTATATCGAAATACAATGTAGTTTTAATGACGGTCCGTTTAAGGTCATTCTTAACCAATTTTTCGCACATTTCGGGAAGTATCAAGTAGACGTGTAGACATGGGGTTTGACGTATCCCCACAAAAAAAGCTTAACGGCGTCAAATTGAGAAATTAGCGACCGTGAAACTAGTCATGCAATAAAGCCAAAATCAGTTGTGTGATGTAGTTCGTGGCACCGATATGTTAAAACCAGATATAGTCCAATTCATAATTTTTAATTATAGGCCAAAAATGTCGGTTATCACACAGCGATAGCGTTCTGAATTGACGTTATAAAAATAACCTCCAGACCATAATGCACATTTAACAGTCACTTCTGGATTCTCCGAGCACTATATGCTATAACTTTGCATTATCATTATCACCGATTGAGATATGAGCTTTATCGCTAAAGAAAAATTTGTTTGATAATTCACAAATCAGTGGCGACGTTTGAATCACCACTTATGTTTCAGATGAAAGATATCTGGTGGTTTTTTTTAGAGGTTCATAAGGAAACACTGTTTTTTGACAATCGATTTAATAACTGATAGTTTCTTTTTGTTTAGTTTGGTTTGCTATTTCATTATGGACAGACTTAAACCAGAGCAACGCTTGAAAATTGTTGAATTTTTTTTATTAAAATAATGGTTCTGTTCGTCAAACTTTAAAATTCAAAAATTTGTTTTCCGATGAAACCCATATTTGGTTGAATCGGTACGTGAAAAAGCAGAATTGTCGCATTCGAAGTAAGAATAATTCACAAGCTTTTGTCGAAATACAATTACATCCACAGGAAATTATTGTTTGGTGCGCATTATGGGTTGGCAGAGTCATTGGCCCCTATGTTGATGATGGTCAGAATATTACTCTCTATGGTAAACGAATTAAAAAGTGTTTACGTATCTCAATTAGCTGGCATTAATCTTGCTGGCATGTAGTTCCAACAGGACGGAGCCACATGCCACACAGCGCGCGCTACAATTGATTTTCTCAAATAAAGTTTTGATGATAAAGTAATTTCACGTAATGGTCTAATTAATTGGGTCCATTAGATTATCTTCTTTATGGTTATATAAAGACACTTATCTACGTCGATAAACCAGAGACATTTGAAACCAGAGAAATTGAAAATCAACATTCAAAGAGTTATTGGTAAAATAATGCTGCATATGCTACGAAAAGTTAGTGAAAAATGGTGTTTCCGATTACGCCGCGTACGCGTCAGCGGTGGCGGCCACATGGCCGAAATAATATTTAAACATTAATTTCATAAAATTTTCTGCTCAACAAAGCCCGTTTCATAAATATTAAAAATATATTTCTTTGTTTTATTATGATTTAAACCTGTGTTACTGTAAAAAACATCCGATATTAAGAATTCGCACGGTCAGAGACCGAACGGCGATCTGGTCATAACTTCAAATATTTTTTAAAGTAGTTTTAACTATAAAATTATTTTATAAGTACGAAATGCTAATATGTATCATTAACTGATTAATATCACGACCGATTTGGTAACTTTTTTATAATATTTTGTTACAAAACTAATCACTAGCTGTACGAAAAATTCTAACAAGTCGTCCAGTTGCTGCTGAAGCTAATTCATCAAATATTTAACCAACCGCTGCAATCATAAACGCCGCAAAGCGAACATTTTAATAGATGTTTTCATGCTAACAACTCTCTTAAGAATCCAAATGTTAAAAAAGTCGAGTTTTCGGTTGTTTTTATATAATAAAATATATTAAGGGTTGATGTAATTAACGTCTTATAAAAAGTACTTTTGAATACTTACGATCGGTTTCAAATCAAACAAAAATTTTCCAGCATTTCAAGATCTCTAATTAATTACCTTCACAATATTAGAAAATTAAAATCAACTCTATGCGTGATCATAATTAATTTGAATCCTTTTTTAATGCGTTTTTAGTCGACACAAACTTTTACAAAATTAATTAAAATTATCCATCACGAACAAAAGGCGAATGAAAATTAAAAAGAAAGAAAAGAAAACATTTTTCTACAGAATTATCGAAAGCGAAACTAATCGTAAGTCGCTCCATCGTCTAAAGAATTAAAAATTAATCATCATTGAACTGAAGAAAGGAGGAGAATCAAAAGACAGAGCAGAAGTCATCGTCTCTTTCAAAAAAGGCATTCAATTCAGTTGAACAGTTTCGTTCGTTTAAAGTGGCACAATCCCAAAGAAATAAAAAAAGAACAAATAAAATGTGATGATCACTAGTGGAGGAGAATAATGACCGAATTCCAACTGTTTCTTTGTTTAACCAACACTGTATGTTTAGCACTGAGTGTTGTGTTGTGGGTAATAGTGTTATGGATAAATGATAAGGTAAAAAAAAACAGGGATATTTACTGGCAGTTTGTCAGTTTAACAGACAGTCAGTATTGTGTTGAATAGGGTTTCTTTTGAATGCTAATTTTTGTGGTCTTAACAATTTGATTTGGTTGAATTGGAATTTAAATCATGATCATTATGATCGTCATTATGATGATAAGGTGATCAATAATTGTGAAAAAATTTCTCAACAAATGTTATTCTTTGTAGGCCTACCATACGCACCACGAATGTTGTAATAAACTGACGTGATTAATGAGTCATTAATACTCACGAAGAAAACGCACACGTCGTTTTTTTAATTGTTGTCTCCGATAAGGCGGTTGGCATTTGCTTTCCGAAATAAAACAAGAAACTTATGATCGTTCAAACTCGAATAACTGTAATATCCTACATCAAAATTAACAATTTACATGATTAAGAAACAAAAGAAAGAAAGAGATAGGGACTGACAAATACTGGCAATGCTACGTGGTGTCGCCTTAGTTTGCTGCCAATTCATTTATCTGACATAGAATTTGTTGAACTTGTACAGTTTTTTGAAACTAATTTGACCCAAGTCGGTGAAATGTTGCAGTGAACTTGCATTTATTTTATTTGCTATTGCATCTTGGTCCAATTATAGACCAATATAAAAAGCATCTAAGAAATTACGAAAAAATTTTCTAAGTCTGGATTTGCTTTAATTCGGTTTGATTATCTTTCTAAGAATTTATGTGTTTTTTGGTTTTGAAATGTTTCGAATTCCTTTAGGTTTACAAATGATACCAGACTAGCTTAAAAGTGTCTATCATGACAGGGCATTGTATGTTGATACAAATTTGATGAGATAGTATGGCATTTGTAATGCAACTGCCAATTTTTGAAAGCCTTTCTTCTGAGGCAGTCCTTGCTTAGATTCGGAGTGGACTAATTAGCTCGCGCGACATCACCATCGGCTGGACGGAGGCAGGCCTATGGGTATCACTCATAGTGTAGCTGATGAGGACTGTTTTAAGGATTGGAAAAAACCCGGGCTTTAAAAAAACCCCAACCCACCGGGTTTTATTGGGCGTTTTGAAGGGTTTTTGGTTTGTTCTATAACTGCTTCCTAATTTCGTTGAAGTCGACAATATTTCTTTTTTGTGAGTAAAATTAAGTTGTTTTAGTATCTATAACGGAATTTTTCACTCTTGGCCAGATGATGGCGACGTTGTGTACTATGGGCTGCCGAAGCAGATTATAATTATTACGTTTGACCCATGCATTATGAGAAAAACGGCCGGAATATAATAAGAGACATAATTAATTTATTCTTTTGCATGACAACGCTCGGTGTCACGTTGCAAAAGTTGCTCAGCGATTGTCAGAAACGATCAAATGCTGTATCCGCCGAATTCTCCGAACATTGGTCCCTCTGACTATTGGCTGTTTCGACGGATACAATATCTTTAAGCATGTAACTGAATCACTTCTTTTCAGGAAATATAAAAGACGAGAAATTTTTCTGAAACTGGATTCGGAAAATGGCTCAGAGGGGGGACGTAGTAGTGATTTCATACACTTTTATTTTGATAAATTTGTTAATTTATGATTTCTTTTAAGCTAAAAAGGAGTCTGAAACAATTTGTACTCTCAATACGTAAATTATAATTATCTTTGTTGTAAATAAATTACGAACTTCTTTAAATAAAAAGACCCACCCGAGTTTTGTTAAATATAACTACCAATAGAGCCCGGGTGGGTTTAATTGGGTTACCCAGTGGGTTGCCAACCCTTGTCTTCTACTTCGATCTCGCGGACTACAGGTGAAAGGCCGAGGGTTCCTCTAGAATCAAGAAGTTGACTTGGCCTGAGTTTGATGTGAGATGTACTTGATCGCCCATTGGTTGGTAAAAGAGATGTGTCCAGACTGGTGGTAGTGCGTAACTGGCACTAGCTGATTAGAAACCACAATGACTGACCACTGTCACAACTGTAGCTAAGTGGAGGAGGAAGAGATGGTTGAACATTTCCTATGTATAGTTCCAACTGTTATCAATTGTTGCCGTAAGGCCCTAAAAGACAAGGATAAGGTTCCTAAAAGACAATTTTAACATTGGACCCAGAAATCTCCTCAGATTTCTCTTTTTAACGGAGTGACAGGTATTTCAGAAATCGTTTGGATTCGAGTGTTTGCGGCAATTCTCGAAACTGTCTCCGAGGACACTAGCTATGTGGGGCCACGTGAACCAATCAACCAAGAAAGGTAGGAATATTGAATGTGTTTTAAGTGCACTTTTCGTATTAATGCAATGGGCCTACCGACGCTAAAGATAATCTACAGAAAGAGAAATCGTACTTGTGATTTAGATCTGCACAGTTTAGACGTAGTAAACGCTGCTTTCTCAGAAACTGAGCTATACCGCTAGCACTTGGCTGCTATTCAATATCCCACAGTGCAAATAAATTCGAAATCACAGCCACCACGTGAACCTAATTAAAAACCCAAGCTACTGAGCCTCTCGGTGCCCTTGGTACTAGAATCAAGACTCTGCTTAGATCTCGAAAGTCCTTTTCTTCCAATTTGGATTCCTTAACTTTTCAGAAATTTTTCAGAACTATAAAACTTGCCAAATGAAGTGCCCATATGGAAGCAAATAAGGCAAAGGAAGTGTAGATGGTCCGACCATACCTTAAGCAAAAATCCCCATAGTATTACAAGGATGGCGCTTGAGTGGAATCCTCAAGGATCGAGAAACCACGGTCCACCAACAAACACATGGAGACCCACAATTTTCTAAGAACTAAAGCAAAACAAACATACATGGGAAGAGGCAAATACAACGGCAGCGAACCATGTAATATAGAAATGCTTGAAGCCCTATGCTCCCAAGAAGAGAACACAATTTTTGTCCGGAAGAATGTTCTAAAGAGATGATGGACTCTTTGAAATGAAAAATTTGAGAGGAAAAAACTGCGATATCCCCTATCATTAGTGCTTTTGTGTTTCCTCTTCCTTTTTTACTAAAACCTTTGGTTGCAAACCGCTTGGAGTGCTGTTGTTGGATTATTCAGTAGTGAACACTGGTTACTGAATAATCAATCAAAAGCAATCCACTTCTTCGCCGTCCGCATCGGAGGATGGTTGTTCGATTTTTGACTGCTTATGGTTCCTTTTTGTCATTTATATTATACTTTATTCTTGTTTTATTTGCGTAATGGCAGGACGTTTTCGGATAGATTTCTGTAATTTGCGCGAACTCCAGACGAACTTCTCCGTGTATGCGCACATTTGTCTCTATAGGCCGGATGTTTTCGCCTTATGTGAGACCCAGGTTTCTGAAAATGCTGATTCACAGGATTTCGTATCCCTGGGTATCACCTTCTATCCATCTTTAATTTTCATAGGGGCCTTACAATGTACATTCGCGATGAAATTGTGTACCAGTGCCAGCAACCAAATTCAAAATCAGGGCACATCTTTTGCATTTCGGATTCCTGTATAAAAGCCCAAACGCGGGAAGAGAGGTTGCCATTTCTGGCTTTGACTCTCTTTCCGATTCAATATCGAATATCTTTGCGAATTATCCGAACAGTGAAATTGTTGTTGCTGGTAGTTTCAATGTTCAAAATTCGTCTTGGCTACGACATCCAGGTCGCACAACTCCAGAAGGCCAATACGTAGAGTTATTTGCCGCGCACAACCACCTTGCGCAACTAGTGTATGAACCTACTCACATATAGCGTGTAGATGGGCACCAGAATAACAATCGACCTTTTCCTCACTACAAACCCTGAGAAGTATGTAGTTGAGGTCCTTGCAACTCTCGGAAATTCGTACCACTGCACCATTTCTGCCTCTTTCCCGTTCTCCAGTTTTCACAAAGCTTCACAACACTACGAAGCGCTTGGTTTTTAATTACGGGAAAGATCGTTAGGCTGAGCTTAACGATTTTTACGGGCATTTCAATTGGAAACTTTGTTTCCTTGATTCTAACGTGAATGTCATGGCAGAAATGGTTGTCAATATAATAAAGCTAGGGATGGATAATTTAAACCCATCCAGAAAGCTTCCCATTAAATCAAGAAATAAATCTTGGTTTAATCAGACGTGCAAGCTTGCAGTCAGATCCAGAAAATTGGCGTAATAACAAATGCGATCATACTGATTCGCTACGCAAACAGGCGAGATATTCATGTGCCGCAGTACTTAGGCGCGAAGAGGCTCTATACGAGCAGTGCCTATGTGCTAAAGTTCTTACTTTTCCGCGGGGAAAAGCCCGGCAGGCTCACAATCTTTTATCAGAATTATAAATCACGTTTTTCAATAAAATGTTGTCAATGGTTGATATCTGCTCGAACTGTTGTGGGATTGTTGCTGTACAGTTTCGACATCAACAACCCCACCAAAAAAAAAAAAAGTATCAAATCGCACGATCTTGTTGGCTACAAAAGTGCCAGAGCTTAAAGCCAGTTGAAGAGCTTCTTCAATAGTCAAGCGGAGCTCCCGAAAGAAATATGAGCGTTCAAGAAGTATCTAGGACCTCTATAGTGCTTGCACATGAAGCTTCCTCAGAAGTAATTCCATTTCCGATTGACGTATGCACTGTGAATGTATGAGATATGTATACTGTATCTAGTTGAAAGAACTATGAATGGTATGAGCTACCGTAATAAGCTCTAAGAGGGAGTTAAGATCTGCCCAGTTGATTTTTTCTTTTTTTTCTTAAAGTATGAAAACAATCTTTTGTTTTAGACGATTTTATGTTAATAGCGCTCACCTTATAAAAGGTATCTGAAATTATGGAATTAAGAGGAAGAATTTTGTATTTTCTTTAACTCACAAAATGTAAGAATAAGTTTTGAAAGTGTTACAAACGTCTTATCCTCAGCGCCTATGGCTGTGTAGAGTGTAAAAAGAACAGCACTTTCCTCTTGATTTCATTTTAACTCGCTGTAGATTTTTTGAAAAACTTCAGCTCATTTATGATTGAAAGGCCTAACAAATGCATTTTCCTTAGAAAAAAATTAGTATTTTGTTGTGTAAAAACGTAAACGGAAAATCAAATTTTTTTTCGATTAACAACTTTACAAAATTATTTTTTGTTTTAAATTCTTCTAAATAGTTGAAAAAAAAAAAAAAAAAAAATAGAAACTTTAGAGATAAAAGAGACATAAAACTAAAGGCTTTTTTATTTTGATAACCCCTCTAGTAAAAAGTAGGTTAACATCACTTTTTGTATTTTTTTATTTTTTTTAAATTTTGATTGAACTTTTTCGTTTTTCGTGCTTGAATAATGTGTTTTTTTATTGTTGTTTTCCTTGCTTTTGACTAAAGAATGGAAAAATCTTGTAAAAGTCTACACCCAGAAAAATAATTTAGTCATAAAGCCAGATAGATTGTCCATAAAAAAATCTTTCATTTTTTTAAATGCTAGATATTAAGCGAAGTCTGAAAGCAGCTTCTAAAGCTTGGATTACATGATTGACAGAATGCACCAATTACACAAGCTTACAAATGAGAACAAATCCTAATGTTATTTGAGGTGCTGTATCGAATTCGGTTTTCGTTTTTCGCGATTGGTTCTAGTTTCGAGTTCATGCATGTCTAGAAATATCACCTCAATTTTGTTCTTGTATTTGTTGTGTTTGCGGATGTTATATAAGAATAAGTAGAAACAATATTACAAATGTGATGAGAGATGCATATTTGCACTATGTTGCCTTTTCTGTAGCAAACGCATGTAGTACAAAACTGTCACTTGCCAATTTGTCCAGGTATGAGTGAAAATTCCATTGAAACTTCCAGTTCCTCACCGGTGTAGAGTTGACCAAGTTGTTTCTCAAATTGTAGTACGCTAAAAACAAAGAGGGGAATTATTGTCAGACCTAATAGTAGAAAATGAACGTTCGACGGAAATTTTATGAAATGTCAACACCCAATGTTAACACCCAAGCAAGCAATCGACAGTGTGTTGCAAAATTATAGCAACATTGGAGCTTGAATGTCTTTCAAAATATATTTTCTTCATTTCCATCTTGATCTATTTCCTGGGGATTTAGAGCGAGGAGCAAGATTTGGTGAAAATCGAAAGACAATATTGTTACAAAAACCAGGTTGGTCTCCCCTGTCGTTTATTACATTGCTAAAAAGAATAAACAAATGCCGCAACGGTAACTCTATACGCGCTGTTTACAAATAACCAAATCGTCAACGACATTAGCAGAAATCTAGTAAATAAAACATAAATGGCAACAACAAAACCAGGCAGAAAAGTAAACAAGTAACGGACAATAACAAACGGCAACAAACAACAATAACTGAAAGCTTCATAAGATCTAAAAAGAAAGCAAAGGAATGAAATGGAATCAATCTTAAATATCGAGAGTTCCGAAAGCTTTCGGAGTATTGTTTACTCAGCCATATAAAGATATTTAGTGTTATTAAACTCTGGTTGCAGAGGTTGTTATCAAATCTTAGTTGTAACTACGATCTGGTTGGAACATCTGTAGGCAGAAAGATCTGTCGAGTAATTGTTGTTGTTTACAACGTTGCAAACAGAGAGAGTAAATAAGAATAGAAATTGTTATTGCTTGTGCATATGCTACGAGAGCAGTGGAATTCAAAACTGCGTTTATAAAGTTTTATTAGTTAAACACGAAACACAAGATATATTTTATTTTAACTGCATTCTACGAACTCATAAATACATGTGTTTAAAAAGCTAAAAACGTAATAATATTAATGGTTTTGGAACGATGACGTGATTAGCGACTACTGTTGGACTCTAATGCTCTCCTTTTCTATATTTTCACTTTTTTTGAATTAAATTGACATTAGTTTTAAAAACTTATGTCTTGAAAAATACAACCAATTTTCTTAATAGCTTTAAGCTGGGATCACACGATTGTCGCAATGCATCAATTATTGGTACGGCAATCGTGTGACCGCCCAATACGCAATAATTCGGCAACAAAAATGTAAAAAATGCGCTAATATTTATTGTGTTATTGGGCGACAATCAAAGTTGACGATACGTACCAATAATTGAATTTTGAAATTTATTTTCGCAGGTTAAATTGTGATAATTTGGATAATTTATGTCGTGTGATCCTAGCTTTAGAAAAAACTTTTAGTTGTTCTGATCGAAAACCGTGCATACTTTTGATATTGGTACGGCGCGATAAGCAATCATGCGGCAACAAAAATGATCCAAAATTTTTTGTGTTCTGTGCTAAAATCGAAGGAAACAATACGTACCAATATTTAAATTTATTTACGTTAAATAGGTCGGGACTATTTAAATATTTAAATTTGGATTGGCATACCATTGTCAGTTCAATAGATGTACCAATAGTTTAATTTACGAAGTTCATGAATATCTACATGCTAAAGTTATGAGCCTATGTGTTTATCTAGCAGTAGCTTATCTGTGAACTGTGTTTATGTTCTCCACTATTTTTTTTTGACTTTTTTTTAAGACGTTCTTCGCCTACCCTAAAAAAGTCAATAAATACTTTTCTTTATTCAATATATTTTTGTTTAAAAGATCCCTGCGAATGAAGCCTCTACAATAACGAACACACAGATTTAATTTTTACCTAAATATCAAGTCAGTGGTCTAAAATTGAAATCAACGCTCCTTCTCGGAAGACGTCCAGACGTTCCTAAGAATAGTAGGGGAGTACCAGTATGAAATGAAAACGAGAAAACACCAATGCCAATAAAATTGTTCTTTTTTTGAAGCAAACCAATTAGTCACCCACTTTTTAACTTCCTCGTAGGAATCGAAGTGCTGAGCAGCCATCGATGAAAACAAATAATAGTCGGAAGAATACGGCTAGTGTTGCTTTGTTTGCAGGAGCATTCTCATGTTGCAAAATTACCTTGCCGTGACTATGGTTCATTCACGTCGTTTTTTGATCAATGCCTGGTTCAAATTGACCACACTTTTCTAGTCCTATCAAACACACAGCATAGTCTTCCCGTCGAATCAATCTGATTTTGCAGGGGCTAAGTTGATAGTTTTCGCGGATTAACCCATGATTTTTTCCGTTTAGGATTCTGAAAATAAATACATTTTCCATTGTCAGTAGGAATTCAATGCGACACTCATTTTCTATCGTGTCTTTGAAGCAAAAAATTGATGCTTTCCGCAAATTATCATTTTCTGGTAAAAAATTCGTCATTTTTAACACGATGAAAAATATGATGTTGTTTGTTCGCTGATTTGATCTATGCTGAATATGTTTAGCAGATGACATTGCCAACAGAAAAGAAAAATTAACGGTCATTTACAATAAATGTTCCCTATAGAGACATTTGTATTTTGGCGCGCTCACTTCAAACCGGTATACCTAATTAGTGAATTATTATATAGGAATTCGAGTAAATTGGAGTGCCCACACGCAACATTCTTATGCAGCAAACAGTGTAGGTTTATTTGAGTTTATGCATCGAAACACTTAGAAATATTTTCGTATAATTTAGACTGGTACTCTAGCAGTTCGACTTATTGTTATAATAATTGCAGCACATTTATCATTAACTGTTTTAGAAAAGAATGGTTCTTGTAATTGAAGAATGGTTCTTGATATTGAAGAACCATTCTTAACTGAGTGTAATAATTATTTATTTAACTGAGTGTAATAATTATTACACAGTTTGCATTATTATAAAACCATTTACCGGAAACGATGAAACTCGGGTCTTAACTGATTCTACACTTAGGCACAAACATATGAAAATCCTTAGGGAAGAAGCCTGGTTTAGTACATTTTTGAAAAAAAATTATTCCAAATCAGTTTTTAATTTGGTTAAGCTATAGGGTCCGCCAAATACATTTTTTTTTTGAAAATGCTATAAAAAAAAACTACTGAATATTTTCTCAAATTTCTTCTTTTATTTGAAAGTACAATCATTCCAGTTAATAATGGGAAATAATTTCATTCAAATAGCTGCCTCGGCTGGCCATACAGTAGCCTACGCGATCGGTCCAATTTTTAAGCACATTATCGATTGTGTGCAGCTGTATTTCACCAATGGCTTCACGAATATTATCCTTTAAAGCGTCAATTGTCCATGGCTTCTTGGCGTAACACTTATCTTTGACGGCACCCCACAAATAATAGTCCAACGGTGTCAAATCGCAGCTCCGAGGTGGCCAAACGACATCAGCTCTGCGGCTGATAATGCGATCTTCAAAAACAGGGCGCAAAACATCGAGCGTAGCTTCGGCTGTGTGGCACGTAGCGCCGTCCTGTTGAAACCAAATGTTGCTAATATCCTCCTCTTCAATTTTTGTAAACAAAAATTCGTTCAACATGGCCCGATAACGATCGCCATTGACTATAACGGCCACTCCTGGACCAAAATCCGCACCAAGCAGTGACTCATCTTGGGTGTATCGGCTTTTCAATGTATGCGTGCGGGTTTTCTATGCCCCAAATGCGACAATTTTGCTTGTTAACATACCCGCCAAGATCAAAATGAGCTTCATCTGAAAAGATGATTTTTTTCTGGCAAAATCGGCATCTTCTGTAAGTCGATCGCAGGCCCAGATTCCCAGCGTTGTTCAAGCGTATACACAACCATATTCGTTCAGCGGAAGGATAAAACTAATTATCTGTCAAATCAGACATGAGCTAAGTGTTACCATTCACGAAATAAGCACTAGTTGAAAACAAAACGTTAGATGGCGGACCCTTTACTTTAAGATTTAGGTGCCTATGGTATTATGAGCTACATTCGATTTTGGATTTTGATAGTTATCGAAAATCGAATAACGAAAGTTAAGTTTTTATTATGAATGGACGGCACTGTCGATAATTATTTTGCTGTCGACGCTGTGTCACAGTTGGAAAAATAAATAAAAATGTAAGTATTAAAATGCTCAGGGGCCACAATTTTGATGCGTGTCCCATCAACACATCCAATAATACTTGGTATTCTGCTTTTATGGAAAAAATTTAATTTTACTTCTTGTCCATTGTAGACAAATAGAGTACCTCTGACAGTACTAAAAAAACCGTGGCTGTTTTTTTAAATTTTTTCTTTTGTAAAATTGCAAACAAAAATAATTTTTAAAACGTGCCAGCTAATCGATTGGTACTATTGTGAATAATTCAAATTAGTGACATTCACAATAGTACTACTTTTATCGAATGTGCGTCATAATACCAAACGAAAACTTGACCGATCATTTAATTCGACCAAAACCGAAAATCGAAAGTTCATCTTTTCCGTTGGTCAGCATCATTCCAATGTCTTTCAAATCTACGCTGCCTGCTTTTCGTTTTAACTATGTAAGTAATATGTGCTCCGGAAGTGTGAACTTAACGTCTTAAACTCGTTGAAGATATTATTGGTTTATCTTAAGAAGCTTCTAGTTCTAACCCTTTAGTATCCCTAGTGTCGTATAGCTTATTAAAATTAATTCACTGTCTGACAATTTTGTTCACCAATTTGTTTTCAAATTTAAATTTTTTTAATATTTCACATACAATTTAATTTAATATTCACTTTAATCACTCTAATTCCGCTTCAAAAAAAAAAAAAAAAGAAAATTAACCGTAAAAGGCGGGATTAAATAATAATAAAAAAAAAATGACTACTTGTGCAAGTACATAACGTGTTGGTTGTCTTTCTCTTCTTCGTCGTCACAACTGTCATTTACATTTTACATGGATTTCGACAAAAAAAATTTTATTAAAAAATTGTCTCAAAATTAAACACAGTAATACAATCACACGCAGTCCAAATGAATTTAAAAATCATTAATTTACATTTTTTATAATGCCATCATACCATAATCGCGTTTAAATGTTGTTTTTTTTTTATATTTTTGTTTTGTTTTCGTCATTCATAAACCAACGAAATTGAAAGGAAGTGAAAGTCAATTAATGTTTCATTAATCAAGTACTTTATTCAGTGTTACATGATGTTCTTTATACATTTTTCCGTCTTATTCAATTATAAAGTCACTTATTTTATTGAATAAAATCAAAATTATTTTTTGGTAGATTTAAAAGGGAATAGAAAGTTTAAGAAACAAATTTTGATTGTTCTCCTACCTCAACATGAAACACAGTTAAAAAGAAATCCCACAAGATTTTGACCTTTACAAATTAACTTGAAATAAGTTAATTAGGTCCTGAATTGCTTAACTTTGCTTTATTTTAAATTGAATCAAGAATTACAAAATTGCGGTATAAAAATCTTCTATTTTAAAGGGTATTCAAAAAGAGATAATAGTTGTTTATCAATTTTAAACAGTCATTGAAATATATTTGCCATTTCACTACACATCCTTTTATGTCTATCGCATGTAAAATAATTCCTAATTGTTTCTACTTTAGACGAAGATCGAACGGTTACTATTCGTCCGGCTTTCGCCGGCTTTTTTGGTTTTGTCGGTTTTTTTTTTAAATAACCATTTTTCAAATATCAAATAAACCGGTTAATTTAACACGAATAACCGATTAATTTAAATATGTACAATTTTAATACATTTTTATATTTTTTTTTGCAAATATGCTCATCGTTAATGCATTTTTCTAAATTTAACATATAACCTATTATTTTTATGTAAGGTGTGCTTCAAAATGATAAGGTCACCTCAATATTTGCTCAATTCATTCATAATACAATATGTTATGTATGGTCACCTTATTCAAAAAAATTCTACGGCAAATGAATGAAAAATAAGCCGGTTTTGCTTTTAGAGACGTACCACTATATTTGTTTATTTACATTCATGTAAATAAGTGCAAACTTAATGCATCAAAATGATGAGGTCAGTGATTAATAAGCAAATAATCTAATCAGAAGGTATCACAATTGATAATTTTTGTAACAATTTGTAATTTAAATAATATCTGCGCGGTATGGGTCCCGGGTAACCTTTGTCACCTTATGAACAAGGACAAATTGTGGCACTTCATGAGCAGGGATTCCGTATGCGTGGAATGGCCAAAAAACTGGGACGATCTTTGTGTGTTGTGCAAAATTTTCTCAAAAAAAGAGAAAATTATGGGAAATTAAATGGTACGGGTCGTCTAAAGCTCTTGACTGCCCGTGAAACTCGGCTAATTTCATGAAAGGCTTCGAATTCCATGAAAAGTGCGGTAACAATAAAAGAGGAATTGAAATTACACGCTTCAAAAAGCACAATTCTAAGAGCTATCCAAACCTTATTCGAGCAAAATTCCCTGTCTGACTAAGCAGCATAAGATTAAGCGTAGGGTGTTTGCGAAAAACAACATGACAACTAATTGGCATCAGGTGATTTTTTTTTTTTAAGGTTATAAGATATTCCATTCATTTTTGGGTTTGTAGGTAATTTTTTCTGATGTGAAGAAATTTACCCTGGATGTACCAGATCGTTTCAATTGCTATTGGCGGTGGGTGTTTGATAGTTTGGGCTGGCTTTAGCTAACATGGTACCCTGAAACTCTACTTTCCTTCCACTCGAATGGATAGTTTAGAGTACCAGGGGATTCTGTCTGAACGTTTGCTGCCTTTTTTGGTCCAAAATGCTGACAAAAATTTCACCTTTCAGCAAGATAACGCAGCAATTCATATCAGCAAGTCGACCAGACAATCGTTTGAGAAGCACAATATTAAAGTACTTAACTGGTCAGTACGTGCCCCCAACTTAAGCCCCATGGAAAATTTGTTGATACAGCTTGTGGGCAATGTTTATCCAGACAACAAACAGTACCGGACAAAAGATTAATTAGAAGTGACAATCTGCAACAGCTGGCACGAAATCCGCTCCAATGTTCTGGAAAATTTAGTAAGTGCGATGCCATCCCGTATTTTTAAGACAATAGAAGGAAATGGGAACTGCATAAATTAAAAATAATTGATTAATGCTTAGTTTAAATAAAAGTTTGGATAAATGAATCACTGACCTTATCATTTTGACGCATTGAATTTTGCACTAATTTGCAAAAATGTAAATAAACATAATATAATGGTACATCTGTAAAAGCAAAACCGGCTTATTATTCACTTATGTGTACGTAGAATTTTTTTTAATAAGGTGACCATACGTAACATTTTATATTTTGGATGAACTGAGCAAATATTTATTTTTTTCTCCGTCACTCCTCTAGGGAGCATATTGGCTTTCCACAAAGCATCTATTGCTTTGTTTCAGTTTTTTTTAATCAATTTGATATTTCAAAGCTAAGTAGGTGATTATTCCGCTGTAGCTTCCTCCATACGATATTTTATTTATTTATTTATTTTTTTTTTTGTGTAATAGTGAAGATCCTTGCTAATTGGTGGTGATCTTTACTTTAGCATTGTAATTTTTTCCCAGTAGGTAGAGTGTTTTTCCTGATCATTCGTCTGATGTTTGATGTTTGTCATCATCGCCAGAGGTATGCGAGAATGGTCAGTGGGGCTCTTTTCTTTATATTGAAGCCTTTTTTTTATTATTAAACATTCGAAACCACAATTAGATTTTTTCTTCGTCATGTTCTCTGCTGGGGCTCGAACCTGAGTCGTTTGTGTTGTTATGCGTGCGCTCTAACCACGCCACCAAATATTAAGGTGCGCTTATCATTTTGAAGCACACCTTATATGGCAACCTTGAACATCTCGTAAAGAACGTGAAAACCATGGTAAATCGAAAAAGATATTCACACTTGAGCACCAACAACTTTTTCTCATTTTCTGTAAATAAATATTGATTTTTATATATGGAGAATGACGATCTACTAGATTTAGTGAAATGGACCTACAAGCGCCGACTTCAAATGGCTGATGTATTACATCGTAAAGGTTTGCACAGCGTAAGTGCTCATAACCAGTGGCTAGCAATGTTGTGATGTGATACCGCTGTTTAAAATTGTCGTATGATGTGGCCTGGGATTGAACCGACGACTTCTTGGTTAGTAGGCGAGTGTTTTACCTAACATACACACACTTATAGAGACGTGGTGCAGGCATAACATACCACAGTGGCACACACTATTAAATACGTAGTGCATGCATTTATTTTTCTTCAAATTTCCTCTGAAGTGTAAAATATTTGGAAATCAATGGAAAGGATAAGTCTAGATATATTGAGTGTTCTTAACTAATAAGCAAAAAGGCTCTTCGACAGTGTGAATTATTAACCATCTTAAATATGTCTATAAGATTGACAGTCTTTAGGCATTGGAAAAATAAACTCTTACAAAATATGCTGTAAAAAATGAATCACTGAATGAAATATGAGGGCGTTGTGTTGTCGAGGAAGCCGAACGTTGTTCTAGCGTATTTATGCGTATTTCATGCCATACAACATGAGGCAAAAATTTATAACTTTATTTGTGAATGCAACAAGAATTGAAAATAATTTCATTTTAATAAAAGAACCGGTTAACCGGTTATTTGATTAATCCTTAGCATAAACCCGGTTTTTTGAATTGTTAATTTTTTTCAGTTTTTTTCAATCGGGTTCAATTTTTTTTCTATGGTCGTAGCAAATTTTTTAACATTTTTTTGTCAAAAATTTTACATGTTAAGCATTTAATTTAAAGCTTTAAGAACAAAATGAGAACAAAATAAGCTATAAATTATGAAAATCGGTTGGCTTTTGCTTATTTTATTCAGAATTAAATGCAAGTACCTAACATTGAGCAAAATTTGAGCTCGATGGAAAAAACTGAAGACGGATTTGTAGTCAGCGCATCAAAATCATTATATTCCATATAGTTTTATTTAAGGGCTTTTCTTGCTGTAGACCAGTGTTATCAATGCATGGACTGGGATTATATTCCGTCATTGGTTTCTGAAACAACCTTATCGTTGCTCTGAAATTGTTCAAAATAATGAACATTACGCTCTTATCGTCAATGTACCATACCTATTAGGCATAGCAACACTCAAATTGAAGGATACATTTGTTGTCTTTGTAATTCTACGACTATTCCATTTGAGGCCAAAAAGCATCGCGTTTAAATACGATTTATTGTGCAAGACCCATTGCAATTAAAGCGATATTCGGGGTTTGATGTTCCATAATTTTTGTAAGGGCACAACATTGTCACCGAAGGCGCGAATGTGCTCTGAACTTTCTCTGACACTTTCAGCAAAGCCTAACCTTTTTTTTTCAGGTTATATCTTAGGCTACAATGACCTGTAAAGTTCCACGCCAAAGGCTTAAGTCTGTCCTGTTTAATGAAAGCAACTTAATTCATATCCCCCTTTTAGGTATTAGGAACCGTTTGGTCCTTCGCTTTGGCCAGTGAGAAACACATTCCCTCTCCTCCCAGTCCCTAGGGTTATCATTTTTGTAGCTTTTCGTAAGTTCACAAAATGGCTTGGGTCCATTTAAGGTCAAAATTGCTCTTCGTTTCGCTAGATAATCCGTTATTCTATTACCCCATCAGCCCACTATAATGGTGTAAAGGGTGCACAACGCCTTGAGAAGGAACAGACAGTCGCATATCATTTTCGAGGGGTATTATGGTTGATTAAAATGCTTTAAGAGCCGCTTGACTATCAGAAATTATATAATGTTAGCATCGAAATAGCCAGTTTGAGGGCAGATGCCGCACACCGTCCCCTGAGGTAATCCGCCTAATATTTTCCACAATGTATTTTTTTTTCACAACGCCTTTATTTTGGCTACGGAGAACATTTCTGGATGGGGAGTAACGACCCAACTTTTAAAACAAACAAAAATGGTTTAATTGCTTTACCATATAGGTTTTACTCAACTGGTATTATAACTTTAACAATTTCCATCGGATTTAAAAAAATGAAGTATCATTTTACATTAACTAAACATACTATTGTAATTAATCCAAAAACAGGATGGTTCCTACATAAAATAGCGTGTAAAATCGTCTCTAAACTTGGAAAATTTGGAATGAATTGGGTAAAAAGGTGTTTGCTTGAAAAATATACATAGATTCCTTAAGCTTACTTAAGTAACAGGTCTCTTCGTCTTTTATGCAAGTCTGCTAGACGCTAAAAGAAACTTAAACTCAGTTAATATTCAAGTAAGTTATTCACTTATAAGTGTATGGAGGTACGAAAAATCGGTTACCCTTACCTCAAGATTTTGTAGGTAAAAAATTTTAAAAACAGATTCTTGTAGTTCTCGACAGCACCTTTAAAAATCACTTCCAGTTATTCCTACTTTAGTGTTTTTTTGCCATAGTATCATAAGAAAATTGTACACTTTTTGACACGCAAAAACTAGATTACATACTTTTTGTTCTTTTTATATATATAACTTTAGTTGTTGTAAACATTTTGTTGTTGTTGTTGTTTTTTTTAAGGAATTTTTGGTTTTAAATAAAATTTTAAAAAGGTATAAAATGTTTTAAATATATTGTTTCTTAAAAGGCTAGATTAAAAACTGAGTTCTCTGATATTAGTGTTGTACACTTTATTTTGACGCTCACAGTAGATATAAAAAACCGTAGAGTAGACACGTATTGGAATTGATTTACTAAATCTGAGCAAATTGATCCCCGTACCTATTCTACAGTTTTCAAGCTTGAACCGAACATTATAGCATACCTGAAATAATAACAGCTTCAAGTTGATATAGTTGGTCCTCCATTCTTTCTGCTCAGTGATAGCCATCAGAAACTTTCCGAATAGAAATATTCATAGTGACGTCACATCATCACTTCGGATAATTGGACTGTATAGAAAGTTCTGTTGGAACCTCAAACATCCCTTGATGTCACCATTTATTAGCTCAGAAATACCTTTTGACGCTAGAACGAGCTTTCTTCTGGGTCATAATAGAAAGCGGTGGTCATAATAAAAGAACCCCTGTTGCATCAGTCGGATAAGCTTTTATTGGCCAGACAGTTCAAGACAGCTTAGCCAACACTCATCTAGCCTTTCTTTGCGTAACCTTTGGCTACCACAACAAAATTGCGCAGGCGACTATGGACTCTAAAGATAATGTTCAGAAAGTCATTCAAATCCTATAAGGCAAAGAATGGCAACCTTCTGAAAGAATTTTGTTTTGTAGAGCGTAACATATTTTAGCGTTGAAATCTTTTGTTTGGTTTCTGGCAGGAACTGTAAGCAAGGCATTAGATTTGAAAAGTATACTAGATTGAATAGAAGTTCACAGCTTAATTTATGAATTTATGCCATAATTAGATTAAGGGTTCTGCACCAAATCAATACTGAATCTGACCAAAAGCTCCGAATAGTATTCTCTGGTGATCGTTTAAAGCATTTTAGTGGAATCGGTGTATAGGACAACGCCCAGAGTGTGTTCTAAGAAACCTACAAGGCACATTGTTCTTTGATCTCTGGTAATGGATTTGTACCTCAATTTTTGCTAAATACTTCTTTAATTGCACTTTTGAAGCTTACTTATGAATACCTTTTCATATGCTAATTTTCCAGCAAAATGTTGCTCTATCCACTTGTCACACCGTAGTTCCAATGTTAAGTACCTTAAATAGACAATGTACGTTTTTTGTTTTATTAAAAAATAAAAACGACAAAAATCTATGTAAACTAAATATAAAAAATGTTCTATTTTAAAAGGATAATTTTCTTTAAAAATGAACCTTATTTAAAAAAAAGTACCTTAAGTTTAAAAAAGTACCTTATTTTGTAAGAAAGTACTGTTTAAGAGTATTATTTTTTAATTATAACTACATAACGCACAATTTAAAAGAAAGAGAAAATAAAATGTTTCCTTAAAGGTCTTAATCTTGATGATTAAAAAAGTGTGATAAAATAGTACTTTTGTAATTAAAAATTTTATTTTATTTTGCCAACCCCCTTAATTAAATAGTACTTTCTATAAGAATTTGTAAGAACTTAACAAATACTTACGCTAAATACGACAAAAAGGTACCTTTCACATTTTCCCTTTGTCAGACTAAAATACTGAAGAAATACGAATAGTAACAGAAAAGTACTTTTGTACATTATTAAATATCTTTTAATAAATAATTTAATGGGAAATAATTAAGTGTGACTATTATGTTGTTCTTTAGAAGGCATTGTAATTACAAACCACGTGTGAGATGCCAAGAAAGTGTGGTGATTATATAATAAAGTACCCCCTGTCCTAAATAACATTTTTCTTTCCTAATTTCTTCAACGAGTTTCCAACATTGTTGCAAAAGTCTTACTTTAAAATGTATTTTGTTTTGTTCTTAATTATTGTGGTCGACAGTATTGGTGGTGGCATTTGTTTGTAGAAAAGCCCTCTTTTCTTAAACTCTTTAAGGGAAACCTTAAAAAGAAATCCATAATGTTGGGGCAACATTTGTGTTTGTTCGTGTGTTGTATTAAAGTTTTTAACCCACTTTTTTATTGCTCTGACATCAAAAACAGCAACAACAATAACAACAGCAAGAAAAGAAGAATAAAACTAAACATTATTACACTTGTTAACACTTGTAATTCACGCTAAGGAATTATTTTTCCTCTCTTTTTTTGTTTGTATTCCTCCCCTAAAGCTTTTTAATATTTTATGAAATACTTGGCAACACGTCATCATTCTGCAACAACAAGAAAAAAACTACAAACAACAGAAGAAAGAAACTTTAAACCGGCTCAGACGCAACTTCCAGTCTAATATTCACACATGAATACAAATAAAAAATAACAACAACAATTACTAAAAATGTCATATTATTATAGTTGTAGTTTGTGTTGTTGTGTCGTTTATGCTGTTGTTGCAGTACAAACACTTGAAAAGGAAAACTTAAGTGAAGAACTTAAATAAGTGCCCACGAAAAACAAAAAAAAGGAAGAAAATAATGAAGGAGAGGGATATTAAGAAACAAATAAAGAAAAAAAAAAGTAATTTCAGGCTCGTTTATAACACACTTTTTACTTTCGTATTCGTATTGTTACCTAAGACGTATAATTCGTTGGTAATTTTCATTAAACATCACTTTGGTTAAGAAAGGGTGTGCACGAGAATATTCTTCTGCATATTGTATTTACATTAGAGTGGATTTTAAAATTTAAAAGGTGGAAATGTTGAGAGGGTACTCATTTTTTATTTGACTTGAGTATAACTCATATGTTACTTTGCTGTCCTGCAAACAGATGTTCCTTCGTTATCCGGAACAGAAATCTGTCCCATAGTTAGTGCTAAAAATGTTAGCTGAAGGTTCGATTATTTTCTCGGTCGAGATCAATTTTTGTTTCAATTTGTACGTATCAAAGCAAAATAGCAGCTTGTTATTGGTGCGCAGGCAAATCATAAGTGTTTCGTCAAGCATAAGTACATTCTCAAGGATTGAATTCTTCGTGTGGTTTTCGACTTTGCGGCATCTCCAAGAAAGAGTTTCTTGTCTTCCTTACATAGAGCAAAGCAAAAAGTTAATAAAGCGAAAGTATTGCGCCTGTAAATAATCACTCAATATGAAATAATTTTTGCTCCTGAAGTTTTTCACCAACAATTTTAAAAGACCACCGAAATATTTTTTCGCCAGCTAAAATACTACCTTTCTCCATGGAGGGCAGGAGGCAAGAAGTTTCTGGAATAACCACTGTGTGGCGGTCCCATCGTTCCGATTTGAGTTTTTTTTAAACTTTTATTTTCATTATAATGCTTAGTCCTTGGTGTAATTTTAATGACAGTCCTATTGAGACCATTGTCACCCATTTCGGGGGGTGTCTCCGAGTTAATTTGGCAAATATTTGTTTTCAAATGCCCCAACGGAAACACGTAAACATGGTTTTTGATGTAGTCCCAAAAAAAAGTTTAACGGGGTCAAACTGCATGACCTTGGTGAGCAATTTATGTCGCAAAATCGAGATATTACGCTTATGCAATAAAGCCAAAATCGGTCGTGTTGTGTGGGCCGTAGTACTGATCTCTTGAAACCACATATCGTACAATTCATAATCTTCAATTACAGACCAAAAATATCACACAGCTAAAGCGTTTTGAATTGACGGTAATAATTCTTCCAGTATCATTTTCGCAAAAGTACGGCTCAATGACACTTCCAGACCGTAATGCGCACCAAATAGTCACCTTCATTGAATACGATGGCTTTTCCACTTTTCCACTTTTCCATTATTAGCTTTGGCTTTAAACGATAATAAGTTCCCTATGAGCTTTAAATGGGCAAGTACACTTGCCATCAACTACAGAGTTTTTTGGCCAATATTTGATGAATTCCTAGTGAATATCCGGTGTACTAACAATATTCTGATGGTAATTGTTCCACCCCTTTAATTGTCAGTCATCTAACCATCTGTGGTGGTGAAGGTTCACTCCATTCAAAGAGATACGAAAGTCAATAAAGAAGTGTATGGGTTTTAATTTTCCATAGTCCAGGAGGTCGATACTATAATTCATGTTCTTCATGTTCTAACAATCTAGGTTATCTCGTGTGAGCACGACGATCCCGCAAAATTATATTTTATTCAATGTAATTACGAAAGTCAAACCAAAAGCTCTTGTTAAAAATTGTATATAAGAACTGTGTTTACCAAATTTGATACTGTCATTAGGGAACTCACATCGTGAAAAAAGGGCTTCATTGTAGCTACGAAAAAGTGTCGACTTGAAAGACGGTTACAATTAGAGAAGAATTAATCTGCTGTATAAGATACTTGCAGTCATAATACAGGGAGGACTTCAAAGCAAAATAGACAACATATTTCAGCTAGAACAAGCAGCCTGCAGACCGAATGGAAGCTACATAGATCAGGCCTACACTCCATCTACTGTTCGTCGATTTCAAGAAAGCATCTAATACCAACAGACGAACTACAATATTCAAAGCGGTAAGAGCAAAAGGAATAACCCAAAAAATAATACGAATAATTAGAGCGTTGTACGAGGATGCAGAACTTTCAGTTCTTCACAACGGGAACAACAGTCTATCATTCCACCAATGCTGGTTTTAAACAAGGATGCCCAATATCTCCAGTCAGCTATGCGCCATCATGCTAGATGACATAATAAGCAAAGCCTGCTCAAAGAGAAGAGTAATAACATGGAGTCTCTCACGCCAACTCGAAGATTTAGACTGTGCAGATGACATTTGTCTACTCCCGCATAAAATCTCCAATACGCAGTCGAAACTGGAAGGCCTAGAAAGATTGGCTCGCAATGTTGAACTTGAGATAAATATCAAGAAAACCAAGGCCATGAGAATAAACCATACTAGCACTGAAAACATCATGCTACGAAGCCAACCAGTCGAGAGACAAAGAAAACAGACTCAATACAGCGAAAGCTATATTCAGACGACTACAGTCGATAAGGAGAAGATCCAGACGATCTAAGCTCAGAATATTCAACTTATGTGTTAAATCGATTCTGTCTTGTGGCAGTAAAACCTAACTTGTGTCAAATAACATTACGCAAAAGCTCAATCAACAGGTGCCTCAGAATCATATGCAGAATATTCTGACATAACACCATAAGTAACATAGAACTAAGGAACTCATACTGCAGCAGATAAGGAAAAGTAAATGGGGGTGGATTGGATAGTATCACCAGAACGTCACTCGAGTGGATTCCTTAAGAATCACGAAATTATGGCCGACCAAGAAACACCTAGAAACGCACAATTATCCAAGAACTAAGACAGACCCATCTAACATGGGAAGAAGCAAAATCAACATCGGTGAACCGTGTAAGATAGAAATGCTTTGTGGAAGCCATATACAACCAAGAGGAATAACGGGAAAAAAGAAAAAAAAATAGATTACTTGGAAAACTTATTTAATTAAAGTGCTTTTTTTGATAAGCGCCATATTTAATTTATACGATATATAAATGCTGTAATCTATTTCGACCATAATTTTTGAAAATTTGTTCAAACTATTTCGACTCATATGTTCACATATGTAATTCGAATCACTTGTCTTCACTAACATATAAATATAAAAATACATTCGAGCACAACCTTTTAAATCGTTTTTTTGTTTCTGAGATATTTTTTAAATTTTATGGATATTTAATTCTTTCTACCTTTACTTGGATTTTTGTATATAATTTTTTTGTTTTTCATTATTCGTATTAATATTTTTTTATATTTTTTCTTTTCTTCTCTATTTATTCATTTTTATATCAGCGTCGTCGCGAACGTGGTCGTATACCTGTTAAAGGTGTCCGACTTGTTGAAATAGCAACAGTGAATGGTGAAGGCGGTGATCCTTTTGCACCGGATGTGAGTATAATAATATTATTTTTTCTTCTCTTTTTTATATTTTTAATTTAATAATTTTGTTTTTTTATTTTACTTATTTTAGGGTTTTCCATTTCAAGTAGGCTATTGTGAATCCTCTGATGATCAATCGCAACGTACTGTTCCTCAGTATACCCTATACTTGTTAGCGGGTAGCGAGAAAGAGCGTTTAGATTGGATACGTGCCATAAGACAAGGTATGAGGGATTTAATTTGATTTGATTACAAACAAAGAAAAAAAAAGAAATTTAATCTAAAGGGAGTATTTTATAAAAAAGAGAATTAATAGAATGAAATAATAAAAAAAGAAACGGGAAATGTTTTTATAAGACATTTGAGATCTTTATTTAAGATTTCTTTTGCTGTGTATGCAGATGTCATAAGAAATTAATGTTTTTCAACAATGGGGTATTTTTGATTAAGAAATAATAACAGAAGGTATTTTTGAAAAAATACAGTTTGTAATAAAAATTATAATTTTTTCTGAACTTGTGCGCACTACAAGTGCTTCAAAACAGATAAAAAGGTAGACAATAACAACTCTAAACAGTTAAAAGATACATAAGAAAGGTTTGAAAAAGTACTGTTTGGTATGACCTTATCTCAGTATAATGAAAAGCATTAAGTCTAAGAATGGTACCTTTATAGTAAGATAATTTTTTCTTCATCCCTCGCATTAGAAAACAAATAATTCAAAGAAGAACTTTTTCGTTTTCGCAAAAAGCCGTATGTACTTTTAAATAGGCAGAATCAAGGTAGAAATGTATTGTCAGGCCAAAAACGAGGAATAATTGATTGATCGACCCAGAGGATCTTTTGCGCAGCCCTTTACGCTCCCCCAAGAAATCGAGCCTACAAGCAAGGCCAATTATCCCGTTCATTGAGAGAACAAATATCCTCATTGGAGTCAACATAGCCCACTAGGAACCTAATCTTGTGAGCCGAAACAGCCGAGACTCACGGCTTAAATGTTAATATGTCTTAGCATATATCCATTGTCTCAGATATGTTGATGGTATCTGAGATCACAATGTTCGATAAATAAGCCAACTTGCCCACTAAGCTCGTTCAAGTTGAACAGAAGTAGCCTACAGGATTAATTCAGATACAAGAAGATTAACCTTTTCGCCTGCCTCAGTCTAGTCGAACTCTCCCATAGGTTAGGCCGCCGGACAAACGTCGATATAGTCAATTGTGACACCTAAAACTTCTCCCTCACAGGCACAGTGCGCTCCTACTTTCTGCTGATCAGCCCTACAAGAATTTCCTGCAGGGCCTCAATACTAACTATTTGCCCACTGGAAAAAAGAATATCCTGATTCTAAGTCTATCCAGCGCCGGGCATTCCAAACGAAGAGGTTTTTTTAGTCTCCTCATTCTCCACCAAACAGCACCTACATAGGATGGAGTTTCTATGGCCCTACCTAAGGGCATATCTCCCAACTAGACAATGTCAATGTAAATTCTCTTACTACTGCAGATATCATGTCTCTCGGCAAATTAAATAGCTGCCTAGACCTCTTCTCGTCAACCCGCGGACAGAGAGTTCTACCCTGTCTACAAATCGGATTTTGTATCCACTCCTCATTAGACATTATCGGCCCATTGCCCTATACTTAGATGACATATAGCGATCGGTATACCAAATCTCTCCTCTGAAAGAAACCGAGCCCTGTCTTGCCAGCCCATCCGCTACACAATTGTCCGGAATATCTCTGTGTCCCGGCGCTAAAATAAGACTGATGTCGAAATACTCGAACACCACCCCTAGTGTCAGTGACTTAGCGAACATAGCCCCCAAGGATATAATATCAAACTAAGATCCAAAAAATTGATACCATCTGTGCAAAATTTGTTACCTTCCGCGTCCCCTCCAACGACTTTTTCAGGTATTCTTATTCGGAGTAAATGTTCTTCGATTGGTCACTGGTAGTCATTGCTCGCTAAGACCACATTTCCCAATTCTGAGCAGAGACATGGAAGCAGTCCAGATACTCTTAATGACACTAAGTGCCATACCTGGATTTGTGTCTATTTCAGTATGTACCTCATATGAAGAAGAACATCCATCAAACTACAATACCATAGGAATGTATTGGTGTTACTATATAAATCCACATTGTAGCCTTCGGAGAGCCCCCAACGTTTGCCTATAGCCTCCTTGTAACATTACAAAGCAACAGACGCCTTCCTGACTCTCCTCCATATTGAATATCCACGGCAGTTTTCTGTTGAGGATAATCGCAACTGCGATGGCGGTTCAAATACCGGTATCTTATACTCTCGAGAAAACAGTATAAGCTCGGTCTAAGTGGGTTTAGCGACAAACCGCCTTCGTGGCCCATCACGATATTAGCCCAAATAGACGCGTCATGTGCATGCTTATCAAGTTAAAACTTTTTCCCCTAATGATAGTAGCAATATCATCCGCGTAAGCAATTTCTCTATACCTAGCCTACTAACATTCCCTTCAATCGTGACCTGTGCTCTTTCCGCCCTGACGGTTCTCTTAGTCAGAAGTTTCCCAACCAGGCCTTTCACTGAACTATCAACTTCAGGATCTCTGTATGTCTGTATGTTATTGAAGGCCCCTCGACGTCCAGGAAAGTTCCCAGATCGTACACACCAACTAAGTAAAATATTACTCAACCCAAAACCCGATTTGCCTTCTGGGGTATCCCATAGGGACACGAAAAACGGTTCAGGCCTTCTCTTTGGTGAGGGACGAAATACTCCTTTTAGAGTCACTACATCATTCCCCAGGAACCTCATCTTCTGTGACGAAATAGCTGGGCACTCACAAAGCACATTTCTAATGTTTTGATATAAATCGTGCAGAACCCTCACCGCTCAAAAAAAAAAAAAAAAAAAAAAAAAAATGGTGATATCTAAGACCACATTTCAGCTATTTGGTTTACTAGTATTATTCTTTTTTAGTTTTTCATTTTTTAACGGTATGAAATGATTGCACATCGTGTTAAAATTAAAATAATATTTTACATATTATAGATTTACGTAATTTGTAACCAAACCATCTTGATATTTTTTCATTTCTTCCCCTACAACCTCTACCAAGAACATTACCAGCATCTCAGTCAGAGTTATCATCGTTAGTGGTGTTGGTGGTGGCTGTCATTATAATTTTCATCTTCATCTTTGGAGTTCATGAGGATTTTGTAGGTTGTTTTGTGGTTTTAATAGATGAAAAATCGGTACTTTTTTATTTGCGGTACTAAATTCAATTTGAATTGCTTTTTTCTCGTTAGGCTGCCAGTTATGTGTTCAGTGTCTGAGTATGTGGCTTGTATGTAGGCGTGCAAATTTTTTTTTCTTCAAATTATTTTCAATATTTAATTTATGCAAAATGGGAATAAAACTGCATGTAAGAGCCATGAGGTAACAAGTATTACGAGTGTATAAGAATATTATTCATTTTCAATTTGTTTGCTTTTTATATAATATATATATATATAATATATAATGACATATTTTGAGGTTATTATGAGGTTTTATTATAACGGTTATGCTGACAAGGCTTTAATTCAAGTCTAAAATTCGATGAGCTATTTTTTAATTTATTTAAAAATAATTAAAATATGACGGTACACGTGATACCTAAAATAGATTAGCTTTTCATCTTTTGACTCGATCCTCTTGTCTCGATCGTTTGTTCGCATATTGACTGTACGAGTTTAGATATAATGACGTTTTTCTTCAGTTAAAAAAAAACATGATTCTTTAAAAATCCCAAAACTAAATCCCAATTGTACTAAGAACTTCAAAAAAGCTAAGAACTAAAGATCTTGGGGTTTCGACTATTGTTTCTGTTTTTTTTTTTTTTTTTTTTTTTTTTTTTGAAGCATACATATTCTTATTTTATACTCAACTAAAGTACGCATTAAAAATGTATTTCTTATAAAAAAGATTTAGAGGAATTCACACATTTTATTGGTTTATAAATAGATTGAGTGGTTCTGGAGTGAAATGGTAGAAACTTTTTTCTATATAGTATATAGATAATAACACAAATGTATACATATAAATAGCTTTCACCCGGTGAACTTATCCGTTTATCAAATCTCTAACGGGTTTTGACTGATGAGGATACATAACCAAGCTTTAACTGTTACCGTTCTTTTTACATGTAAAATTTAATATTTAGTATGAATGGGAGCTATCACGCCCACTTATCCAATCTCACCTAGTTATCGACTGATGATGTGTCCTGTCCAAGAAGTTGTTTAAACCAAATTTAGAAACTTTTACTATAGCTACGATGTATGGAAAAAGCCATGCCCACTTATCCAATTCCGCCCATTTTAAAACTGATGGTTTGTATTGACTGGCAAATCATTTAGACCAAATTCAGAAATTTTCACTTTAACAATTCTGAGGATATACAGAAATCAATATTTACTTTGTATGGGAGGTACCAGACCCACTTGTTCAATCCCGTTCATATGTGCATTGTATGTGCAGAGTATGTGCATTGATAGAATCTACGTGCCAAATCTTATACAAACACCTTTAACAGGAGCAGACATAGAGTAATGACCGCCTACAGCGCCACCGCTTGAAATTTTTTTTAACTTTTTATTTTTCCTAAACCTTCCGTAGCAATTACGAACAAAATCACAGTAGGAAGTATCCAATTCAGTCCAGCCGTGTTCAAGTTTTAAGCATCCGAACAAACTACAATCCATCGAAGTTATGAGAAGAAGGCGAAAAGCAATATGGGAAAAATGACCTAAACAATTTAGATTTTGCTATCACGTTCATATATTTGCTTACATATTATTGCTAGCGATTGATTTGAGTGAGAGAGAGGAGAGGATCCCACAGCGAGTGGGCATCAAGCTCGATCATCGCCGGTGGTGACGGCTCTAAACTTGGGAACGAAGTAATAGCTATTTACCATGCTGCGAAGTTGATTCGAAATAGTGGAGGACCCAGTATTGATATATTTATTCTCTGATAGCTAATCGGTGATCATGCGCGAAAGATGTATGTCTTTCACCCTAGGCTCGTTAGGGTTTCTCGCACGGCAATTTCCACCTCATTTTTGTTCCGAGTCATAGGAACATCCCGGATATTTGTGTTCTGATAAACTCGCTAGGGCAGTCACACTCCTTTCAGACATTCGTCAACAGACTAGGGTGTCTGTTAAGCAGTATTATTTATTGGACGCTGAAAAATCCTGGGCAGAAGAGGAAGAGATTGCTTACATTTGGTTCTCTCTTTCTCGAGGGCTGGTCGGAGTCATCAACCATTGTTAAGTCCAGTTAGTCTCGTCTTGTTGACTGGCTCACGGGCATCGCTTTATATATGCTATCACAACGGGCGCTATGTGCACTCAAGTACCTTGATTTAGCGGGACTGCCATTCCCTTCTCACCGAATTTTGATCAAGCAAAATATCGACTTTTTAACCCCTTAAACTCTTTCTTGGTCCTTTTGTAGATATAAAATTCGCCACTTTTATATCATAACCTACATGTACGTGTACGAGTGATAGTAGGTCTCCCATCTTGTCCCTATTGTTACACCTAAAAACAAATTTCTGTAAAGCAAACACAAAAAAGGCGAAAGTTCAGTTAAAGATTGTTCAACGGAGGAAGAGCTTCTGTAAAGGAAATAGCAGTGTAAAAACGGTGCTCCGTCTTCTTAACAGAGAAAGTGAATCGTAAGTCTCTTGACCAAATGATCACCAAATTAACTTCTATTCAGAAAGAGAAAGTATCGTTTCTTTAGTACGAGGTGGTGAAGTGTGATGGCTATAAATATGAAAGAAGCGAGCTTGCTTATCTTTTGTTATGGACCACAATTCTCATGGTTCTAAACTACTATGTCTATAAAACCTTTCATTATAGTTTATATGGAGAAATATAAATAAAATTTTAAAATATTGTAATATTGATAGGCAGCGGTACTCCGATGTTTTTGTTGTGGCATCATGACCTTGGGCAATGTTACAACTAATAAGACAATAGAAGAACTCAAATAAAACTCCTATTCACTGTTTTTGCGTCAAATTATAAATTTCACAATAAAACTACAACTACACTAACAATACATGAGTTTCTAAAGTAACTTTTACGTTATGATCAGTGTTGACGTTATTGTCTGTATTTCTTTGTCTGCCATAGACATTTGTTGTTGATGTTGCCATTTTCGTTACAAGATAATTGCAAATTTTAAAATTACAAAAAAAGAAAAAGAAAAAAAAACAGACTAAAACTCAACCAAATTTTTATGGATATCTGACTTGATTGTACCATTTTTACCTTTCTACACTTGTTGATGGTCAGATATGTAAAGGATTGCTTTGTCTTTACAATAATGCAATAATACTTTTTTAAAATCAATGTCACTTGAGTATACTGATCTATTTTTATTGTAGCAGTTTCATTCGTTTTGTACTTTTTACTTTTACAAGTTTGATGGGAAGAATTCTTTTAAAATATACATACTTATGAGCTTTGTTAAGAACATTAGGCAGTTGTATTATCTTCACCATGGCTGTGGCATGATTATTATATAGTTTTTGGCCAGAAAATCAATTGACAACAAGAGTTAGGGAATAACTGTATTATTGTAATAGAAAGGGCATTGGTTTTCCATAATTTCGGGTGTTATCTTCATGTTGCTTTTCGTAAAATTTTCGTTGCTGTGGTAAAATCTCCATTTAAAATAAACTAAGAAAACAGTGAACTTGACATACTGTTTTAAGGTCTTTGCTCCTCTTTCTCATTTTATTGGAATAGTTAATTTGAAATTTATATAAAAATATAGAATATAAGGAAAACCTGCAAATAGCTATACATTTAGAAATTAGATCTTCCATTGACGATGTGCAAATTAAAAATCAAGTACCTGCGATTGTCTGTTTCTAAGTTCAAATTTCGTGTGATAAATTTACAAGATTTAAAAAATATTTTTAAAAGTATTATAAGAAAACCAGAACTACACAGAAACTTCAAGTAAAATAATTCTGGACAATTGGGGAGTAGTGGCCAATATATATATTAAGCTTTGTAAACAAATCACTAATGACTGGGGTATATATATATTAATTCCCATAACATTCCATGAAGGAACTTAGGGGCTTATCTCAGTTAATGAGCTGCACCCGAAACTATTTTCAAACTCATTGAAAGGGACCTATAGTTTAACGCCGGCTCCAAACGGCAAATGCTTAGTAGTAGTACTCATAGCCAGTTACTGGCTAATGTTATAAGGTGATACCGCTGTCGAAAACCTTTTTTTTTAAGATGGTCAGGACTGGTATTGAACCGGCGACCTTCTGGTTGGTAGGCGGGTGTCTTATCTACCATGCACAGCGGCACACAATATCGGGGATATTTCCAAGTAATTATAAAGAGTTGGTGATCTTAACAATTGAAAAAGTACAAAAATACAGTGAAATGTGAGGAGTATCGTCCAATTAATATTTTAATAACTTGTGGAAAAGTCAATGAAGTAATAGTTAAAGATCAACTTGGAACAATACGGCTTATTGTCAAAATATCAATCGGGATTCAGAAAGCTCTATTCCTGTGAAACACCTGTAAATTACGAGGGGTGCTATTTATATTTCAGGAATAGCAAATAATTACAAATATTTTTAAATGAAAATGGCTTTATTGTTTTCCAATATATTCTTTTATTCTTGATGATCATTACACTTTTGCATTCGTTCAAACCATTTTTCAAAGCAATTATTCCTTTCGTCTTGAGACACCTCCAAAAAAAGGTTTTGAACGCTTCAACTGCTTCTTCGGCGCTCGTAAATCGTTGATCACGCAGTCTACCTTTAATTTTCGGAAATAAGAAGTCACTGGGTGCCAAATCAGGTCTGTACGGAGAATGATACATCAATTCGATGTTTTGACTGCTCAAAAATTCACCTGTTTGACGAGATGTGTAAGAGCTCGCAATGTTATGATGGAGAATGATTCGTCTTCGGCGGTTAGTTTTACGCAAACATATGGTCGCGTACCACTCAGGCGGACCAGTGGCCACATAACCCATTCGACGACTACTTGCTGCTATACGCTGCGCTTTTGTTAGATTTAGCTCGTCTTGGAATATCCACACGGTCGATTACTGATTTGTTTCCGGCTTATACGCATATATTCATGATTCGTCATCTGTCACGATTTTATGCACGTCATTTGAAGCACCACAATCAAACTTTTCAATCATTTCCTTACACCAATCGACGGAAGCCTATTTTGTGATACATTGATAACTTATGGGGTATGCAACAAGAACAATTTTTTTAAAAACTAAGTTTTCATGCATAATCGTATGTATTATAGTAGCACTAGTGTCAAGGATGCCTCTGTCTCACAATATATCACATGACGATCTTGTTTTATCAGTTCACGATGCATGTTTCGTTGATGTTTGGAGTTGCTTATTGGCAACTGGGGTTGGCATTTAGGTTCTTATGGAAACAACTATGCATCGTTTCACATATTTGAACCTACTTAAAGATAATTCGAGGCAGCTGTTACTTCCAACAACACAGTAACATAAAACATAAAGCAAGCTTTGCAAAGGAGTAGAGTGGAGGAGAAGTTATAAAACGGTTCCAAACAGCTTCATTCCCCTTCCCAGTCACCTAAAATAAGCTCCATAGAAAATTTTTTAAACAAATTTAAGCGACGAGTACAAAAAAACGCTGTTAAAAACAAACAGGGCTAAAAGAGCGCTCTTACTAAGAATGGCACAATATTTCCAGTGAAATTCCAAAAAAAGTCTAAATAAGCAAAGATGGCTCTTTAAAACATTTGTTAACAATAAAAATTTATTAACAATTCTTGGCGGAAATTAGTTACCAAACACTGCAGACTATGTATACTTTTCTGTGTCATGAAAAACGAATTTCTTACTTATTTTATGAGTGACGGATATTTCATACAAAAATTGGTATATTTCCTTTTTATTTTTCGCGTAGATCCTAATTATAAGGTCTTTGAATGTGAGAACCCTATATTTCTGTGTAAAGTCTAGTTTTGAGGCGGTATTTAGACTTGTCTGTGCCACTGTATATGCAAAAAAAAAAAATTGGTAACAATATAGGTTTTTTAAACGACTGAGGTACAAAGTGTTAATATTAACAGCAATAACTACAGTGGGGAGCAAAACCAAGTGGATGTTTTGACGTTAAACGGAAAAGTCCCTATAAAAATGTAAATACTCATTCAAATAAAATAAAACTTCACACATTTGTTTATTGTTAAGTCCTTTCAAATGCAGAAATCGCTGTTTAGTTAAGGATTGAACCTATACAACATGATGCCAAGTGATATCAAGAATGAAACGAACATTAAAGCCTTCAAAAAAAGAAAGTAAATTTGATAGGGTTTACAGAGTTTAGTTATTTTGTTAAATGTAATTAAAATGAGATTTATTTTGAAAGTATTGTAAATACTACTAATAGTTAATAGTTACAATCAAAATCAGGGTTGGCGACCCACCAGTTAACCCAATTAAAACCACCCGGGTTTTATTTTAATTAAGGGTTTAATTTAAAGGTTTTCATAGTTTACTTACAACACAAATAACTATAAATTACGTATTGCGACTAGGAATTAATTCGCTCAGTTATTTTTTAGCTCAAAAAAATTATTTAGCAAATTTGTCGGCACAATAAGCTATCAAATCATTGCTTACATCTTGCCCCCGCCTCTGAGCCAATTTCCAAATCTCGTCTCAGAAAAACTTTTCGTCTTTTAAGCCGCTCCAACTTTGAAGCCAGATATACTCATACCTCTTAATACTGCCTAGATAGGTTCTAAAAATGTAAGCCGAAAAACGAGATAAATATGTGTTACGTTTCCTTCTCTAACATTTTGTTAAAAAGTGAGAATCCACGTGTTCCAGTATAAAGAGATATGAGTATATTGTATCTGTCGCACTAGCCAATAGTCAGACGATGCAATATTCGAAAAATACGTCGGAATCGGTATTTCATCGTTTCTAATAATTGTTTTGAAAGTTCTGAGACGTGAGGCCAGGCGCTGTCATGCAAACGAATAGTTTAATCATGTCTGTTCAAACGATGTAATTGCAGTTTGCTCTGATCACCGAGTTTTAGCAGCTCACTTAGACTTGAGCGAAATTTGGAAGTAGTTATAAAACCCAAAAAGAAAACCATCATAAAACTCAATAAACTCAACCCACTGGGGTTAAAAAAACCGGGTTTTTGCCAACCCTGATCAAAATTCAACATCACTTGTGAACAAATCGGAATTAATAACGAAGTTATTAAACACATTTTTAGCGACGCAATGGTGCTTCTTTTCTGATTAAAATTAAACAATTAAGTGACATCTTTGCATGGTACGATTCAAAATAGATTACACAAAACTATTTTATTTACTTTTTCATTAGTTGCTAAAGTGGTTGGATTCAGAAAAGGTTTGAAACACTTTCTACTTTCAGTCAGAGAAGATTCGCTTTTACACCACTGTCAATATTTTATGTGTTTTTAATTTGTTACTTTAATTTTTTCCACAAACTTTTACTTTTGACTTATATTTTACCCAGTTTTGATATTTTTGATTATAGATTTCATTCCTTTATTTTTTTTTTTTTTCGAAAAATAACAGGATAATTTACTAACGGTTTTTGTTCCCTATAACAGGGTAGATATAAAATAACATGTGTTGATGTTATGGTAATAACACTTAAAAAGAAAGCCTATACCACCATTCTTTGATAACAATCGGTACAGAATCACCTTTTTAGTATAACAGACCATGTCCTTCTCTATCTTCTGTTGAAAAAAAAATCAAAAATAAATTTTTCCCAAATTTAACTAAAATCAGTCTATAATTAAATTTGTCCACTAAAATACTGTAGAATCTCTCTTGAGCGAACACCGAAAGGACCATTGAAGAGTGTTACACTTTTTTTGTTGCACCAATCTCCAAGAGACTCGGTCTACGATCAAATAAATATGAATAACTAACGCTGCTGTCATCTACAAAAGAGAAGATAGGATTGAGAGTGAAAAGAAGAGAGTGTTTAAGAAACATTAGAAATAGATTGGGAGAAAAAACAGAGCCTTGCTGCACCCCTTAGTTCATCCTGAACTCATCAAGTTATATTGGTACAAAATTTGATCCGGATAGTTTTACATCATATCAAACTCAGCTAAAATCGGTCTCTGTTTGACACTTACTGTATTCGATTTTGCACTGATTACAGGATATAAATCTGTGTTAATATGGAAGAGTAGCTTAAGTCGATAGGAAAGAATAGCTTAAGTTGACTTAAGCTACTCTGCCCGATCAACAGATTTGTCATATTTAGAGACGATCACGGAAAAAATCCAAGGCACTTCTGAAAAAACTCTATTCGTTTTCGATGTTCCTTTCTTCGAATCTTGTCTTTTATTATATAAATCTGTGTCCTTAACTAAAAATAGCTTAAGTCGACTACAGCTACTCTTCCATATGGACACAAAAATAGTAGTTCTTAACAAAAAAGTAAACAAAAAATCAGTCCTTTCATTGGAATGCAGCCGGGTGAATTTTTACGAGTACATACAAAAATTATGTAAAATAGTTCAATACCTGGGTCCATAGTTGCTCTTTACTTTCGTATACAGAATTTTATTATTCCAAAACGGTTGCTTGAGGTAGTTCATTCTATAGTCGGTCTATAACTTTCTTACTTTTCTTTTCTTTTTTTTTTGTGCGGCAGATAACAACTCCCTTGCTTCACGGCTTTTTAAGTTGATGTTGTTATTTATTTTTCTTGTTTACAATAAATATATAAGTATAGACTTAGACATAAGCTGGATTTTTTGTTTGTTAATTTTTCCTTTGGTGTGGTTTCTCCTTCATCGTGTCGTGATCTTTTGACTTCATTTTGGTGGTTAAATTTGAACTGTTCGTTAAAATATTGACCCATTTCTCTCCATTATACCAAAGTAGAAATCATTGATGAAGTTTTATAGTAAAAAAAAAAACAATATTCTGAAGGCATAATTTTAAAAGCTGGCCTGTTAGAGCCATTAAAATTGCTTAAAAAAGTGTTAAAATTTGTGTGATAGTGGAGCGGATTAGTGAAGAACTTTTTTTTTTAAATTTTTGATTATATATACGAAATTTAATTTCTTTTGCTATTTAATTTTTTTTTTACAGTTTGTGAAGATACCAACACACCCAAGTCATATCGTTTTCATCCTGGTCTTTGGTCTGGCAAGCGATGGTCCTGCTGTAAAGGTATCAATCGTACAACATTTGGCTGTCAGGCGGCAACACATTGGCGTGAAACCAACAATAATCCAAGTGAGTAAAAATTTTTACACTCACCCACCTTCGAAATGTTGTTCAATAATTGTTCTTTTTTTATTATATTCTTAAATATATTTGAATTGTTATTGCTGTCATGTTTTTTTATGGAAAATTCCTTTAATTATTACATAACCATAAAAATTGAATTGAATATTGTTTTTTAAATATTTAATTTTAAGCAGGAAATGCGTGCCATACATCACAAACAGAGTGTTTCTTGTAAAAATATTTTTCCATTTTATTCTTTTCCTATTTTCAATACCATTCACCTCACTGCACAGTGAGACAGTCGGCGGCCCTAAATACTTACAGTTAGAAATCCACATAAAGCATTGTGGAAATTATTTATTATTAAAATGTGTGCGGTTGATACCGAAGTATAACCCTCTAACGCCCACTTTTTCGCCCTGAAAATAAAAATGTGGGAAAATAATTTACGCAATTTGTTTCATATAAAATTTTAAAAAAATATGAAAATTTTAAAAAATGTTAAAAGACAAACTATTTTAGATTTTCTAGAAAATCAAGAACAGATGACAAAAAAATAAAAGTTTGCTTGTTTGGCTATTTTTTTGCTCGGATATACATATAAGGATCGGATGGATCTACTAATAATCGCGCTATATTTTCATGAGGTGTCTTTCTGGATAGGAGGTTTAGTTGCAACGCGCGCACAGTAGTGCCTTTTAGAATAAATCTATAAGAGCCCTCTGGGCGATTTGCTTCTCCTGCGGTGAGACATAACGTCTTTCGCCTAGAATAACGCTATGGTTATGTACAGCTATTACTTGGCCCATTATCACTTATATGGCGATAGCTTGGTGGAGAAAGGCTGAGGAAACTACCACCATGAATGATTAGGCAGAGTACAGATGCTCGTCTGTCTCGGCATAACTGGAAAAAAGCTTCACATCTATGTGATATAATTTTGTTTTGCCAAAGGGTACTAATATGCGTCGGGAAGTCTGTCCATTCTATGCACGGTGCTCGGAGAACCATCTTCGGTCCTGGATGTTATGCCTTTGAATATGTGCTTTGGCAGGAGATTCATGGTTTGATTTCCTAATGGGGTTCGGAGTGAGTTTGATCTAGACTGATATACCAATGGCTCAAAAATGAATGACTGTGTCAGTGCTGGTGTTCACGGACCCAACCAATACTTGTTGATCCCACTGGTAAGATTACTGACTTCCAGGCTAAGATCATGTCCATTGCAACATATGTGTAGATCAACCTGGACAGTGGTTGGTCGAATAGTATGACATCTAGACTGCTCAAAAATTGCTACGATACGTTGTAAAAGCTTTCCGGGTGTTTGGGTACCAGGATTCTGTAGAATAGTTGGCAATGAAATAGTAGATGCATTGGCCAGAAAGGTGTCCATATCGTTCCGGAACTTTGCTATGCAGCACTACTCACTACCATCCTTAATCTAATCAAGGACTGGAAAATTGTTAGATGCTTGAAACACTGGAATGCTTAAAGGAGACTTCGCCACAGTAGCGCGGCGATCAGATCGCCTTTTAGGTGTCGTTCTGAGGTTATGAAGTAGGGCAGGCCAGCCTTGAAATTCCTTTCGGAGTTTCTTATAGACTAAGAGCATGTCTGAAGTGGATGGCGGACTCAAATGTGGATGTTTGTAGACTGTGCGCTCACAGGCATCAGACACAGCGGACCACATGCTGTATGAATGTGGGGTTCTTAATAGATTTAGGTGGAAATGTTTAGGTAGACAAGGGTGTCACTGGGTGACATATATACCATTATGGTTTCAGGTCTACTGGTGTTCATTAAGAAGGCAACAGATCTGCTGAACAAACTATAAAGCGGAAGAAGCACAATAGATCTTATGGGTCACAGCGTCTCGCAATAATGCTTGGTCAATACGATAATAATAATACAAAGAAGCCTCGACAATTGCTAACAGATTTCTAAGAACTAAGTCGATTTTACAAGTTTCTTTAATAAATTCATAAGTAGATCCTTTACTATATAAGATGTGTGTAGAAACATCTATTAACTGGAGAAATGTAAAAATAGTGGATAAAAAATGTGTTTGCTTGAGAAATAGACACAGATTCCTTAAGGTCGCCTAAATACTAAAGGGCTGTTCGTCTTCCTTCTAAATTTGATGAGAAATTTAAAATCGTTCAATATTTAAATAAGTTATGGTAATAGCATTTAAGTGCATGAAGGTTCAAAAAACTGATTTTATACCCGTAACTCAAGGCTTTAAAGGTGTTATGAAAAGTTCAAAAATAGATTTTTGTTAAAATCGGTGGTGTCTATCAGAAAAATTATTTATGACACTTTTCACGTATTTCTACTCCATTCTATTTTGCAAAGTGTTATTTAGAAATATTTGATGAACAAATTTCGACTTCAATTTATTTATTTTTGGCCTATGGTTGGAACCACAGTGCATTGTGATCATTATCGTCATTTTCATTATCATTCTCATCATTTGTTATTGTCATTATTATTTGTTGTCATTTGTTGTTTTTGTTATTATTGTTATTGTTGCAACAACAATAATTTAAATGAGGGAGACACAGAATCTACGAATTTAATTTAAGACTTTATGACCTTTTTTATAGTTTATGACGTTTTAAAGTAAAATTTGAGGGAAGTATATTTGGTTATTGGTATGGTTTGTTACATTGGTAAGTAAGAGTCAGTAGTCAGTTGTAAAGTGAGGGTTTTAAGAAGTGAATAATAATGGTAAATAAAAATAATTAAAATAGTTCAAAATGACGGTTAAGAATTATACATAAATAGAGTGGGGTGCAAAACTAAGTGCATGTTTAAAAATTTCCTATAAATACGCAATCAAAAAACAAAACTTCTGTATTTTTAAGTTTTTTTTTTTTTAAGACCTTTCAAAAAACCATTAACAAAAAGTATCATATTCACGATACCACGCGAGCCAAGTCGTCCGCCCGCTCATTCCCATAGAAGTCACGGTGACTCGGAATCAGAATAGAGTGTGAAGGTGTTCAATGAATTCCCACACTCTCTTACCAAACGAGAGGTGGCAGTGTGTGATGGCCGCCCGGCTGTCCACGCAAATATAGGCGCGTCCTCGTTTACCACCTCGTGACCCTTTTAATAAAACTAAGATTATCTGCTAAAACAAACTCCATTGATTGACTGATAATAATTCAAGGTTTTAAAAGCATCTCCTTACGATTAAGATTTTAATATCCACCTGCGATTACATGTACTCACAGAAATGTCGCTCCTTGTCACTAGGTTACAACCTACTAGCCTGGTCAATCAGTTCTGTACGTATTCGGATGTGTAATCACCGAGCGTCCAACAGAACCATCGGAGGCGAAGATAATGTAGAAGAGGTAATAAAATTTCTAATATCCAATAAATCGCCAAATATTTCTTTGCTTTTTTTTTTAGAAAAATATGTGTAATCGACAATGACCGACTATAGTTTTAAATAATCTCGAAAAATCTTTGGAATAGAAAAATAAAGAACTCAACTCGAAAATTTATAACCGCAACGAATTTCTCTATAGATTTTTTCTCATTTTCAGTAATTCATGCAAAGACATGTTTTACCAATTCTTGTTCATTTTTTGCTCATTTATTCATTCGTCTATTATAAGGAAAAAAACTTAAAGAATGAAAATAAATTATATTTATACCCGTTCCTATGAATAATATATTTTTAGCCATATTCGATTGTTTTTTTCTCTTTATCTACTTTTGAACGAACACCAGTACATTTCCATACGTTGTGGCATGCCACAACTCATGCATTTGCCGCTTCCTAGCTTAATGGTGTTGCACTCGTTTTTTTACTTTTTTTCAAACAGTAGCGAAATGTATAAAGACTATAATTTATTTGTTTCTTCGGTTATTTTTGTGGTAATGATGTGGCTGGTGATGGTGGAATTATTTAAAGAAGAAGTTGGAACAACTGCCTGCTGCCTGCCTGTATGTTGCTCCAACATGGAAGTGAGTATTCGTATATCACTTTCGTCATGGTATTCACACTCATCATCATTATGGCAGAGCCTGAATGGCAAACTGGCGACTGCTGCGGATCATCTTTTTGCCTTTTGGTCGGTTATACGTTTGTTTGCCCTATTGTGTCAAACGAAAGATTTCTTCTGCACTTCTTTTGAGTTTTTTTCTTTTTTCTTTTAGGACTTAAGAATCAGTTTGAGAATCCGTACGGCTACTGTGTGGTAAATTAGTTTCAGCATTCTAATGATTTTCAATACGAAAATTAAAAATTTAATGATGACCACAACAGTTTTTCTAATTTGAAAATTTGATTAAAAAATTTGAACTTTGACACACACATTTTAAAATAAATGGACTTGGCTGGGAATGGATTTAATGTTTAATGAGTGGCAGTAGTAGGAGTGGTCGAAAATTAATTGATGTTCGTATTGTTTATTTAGTTTTGGCGACAAGAGTGGTTCCTTTTTCACAATAAGAAGAAGAAAAGCTCTTACCATTTTGCAATCAAGTTTAAAACATTAAATTTGACAAATAACAAGCCTTTTCAAGTTGATTTTAATGTTTTACAAGCTATGTCACTTTCAACAAATTTGATTTGACGCACACATTTCTGCCGCCGCTTCATAAGGCATAGGTGAAACAGGTCAAGAGGGCTTTTATGCCTGTCACTGACCCGTTATTTTACCAGAGAAATCTAAAGTCAGAAAAGAAAAGTTTAATAAGCTTAATTCTGCAATGTATTGAGAACCCAGAAACTTACGTTGACGTTCGGCGATTAGGAGGAGCTTCTTCGAATGTTAGTATATATATAAGGATTCAGCATTACATTTCCCCTAAAAAATGCTCATGCCTAGCCATCAGATCTGATCAGATATCCTTTTGTATGAGAAAAGTAATGCAGAATTCCAATACATAAACTACTCTTTGCAATAGTTGCCTATCAGTTACTGGAGGTTTAAAAGTTCTTGACACTTTAGGGTAAAGAATATAATATACCCTGACAATATATTCCTAAGTTGCAACTTGGGTGTGATTTTTTTTATTATCTTAAATAAAACTCTCCTTCAAAAGAATTTCTTATAAGAAGTTTTAGGTATAGCTTTAAGTTGTTTTAAGAAGACTGAAGAACTTTTCATGGGCTGCTGCAGTTTGAAAACCAGGAAACAGTCGCCAAATTGTGGTGTGCTTTCACGGTGATCGAAGAAAACTACATATTAGAGGATTATAAATTTAATCGAATTTCGGTTTGTTTTTTTAATGCCAGCTCTGTTTGGCTTTTCCACTGGAAATAATTTGACGTTATACCCACATTCATCAAATACCATTGAACTGAAGTATGCACTTATCAAAATGATAATTTTCGTAAAAACCTTTAAAGACTTTTAGTGCTTAAAAGAAAAATTGTAGAATATAATCTAACGTAGAAACTGAAGTCATCACCGATTTCTCTAATGCAGTGACGGGCAGAATAGTCTTCCGAGCAAATTTTATCTTTTGCTTTTATACGTACGTACGCGCACGCATAGGCAAAAATAAACGAGAAGAAGTAAAGAGAAAATAAGAAAAAAAGAGGAGAGAGAAAATACGTTTAATTGATGATTTTATTTAACATGTTTGATTTATTTTCAATTTTTTTCTTAACTTGGTGTTTACCTAATTGTTTTTTGTTGTTTTTTTTTAAATTATTTTTGTAATTGTTTTTGTTGTCTTACGTTATTGTTATTTCTCCAGTGTGCACAATCATTTAATTAAAAAAAGTATAACATTTTTTCTTTCGGTGTGGTTTGAGAGCTAGACTCTCAAATTACTCACAGAATTGCAAAAAGCAGTGGTAAAAGTTTGCCTGTCGCTGCTCGAATGGCAAAAATTCTCTTTAAATTTCCAATATTTATCCTTAAAATCTTCCTAGGCTTCTTGGAAGAACTTGTATCACATTTTTTTTATTCAGAATTGATTTATCATGAGTAAATATCAACAATGCATTGACTCATATAAGGTTTTGTGGTAAATTTTTAAAATAAAATTTCATTATTGAAAATTAATTGTAACCAATTCTAATCATAGTTGCTACTTTTTCAAATTTTCGGAGTTGCTTCATAATTCCATTGCGGTAAATATTCTTACGTACATCGGCGAAAAACTTGGTCGAGTTATTTCGAGAGTTTCGCAAACAGCGAAACAAATGGTTGCCAAAGCATGCACGGTGAGCAGAAACAATATTCCAGGTAATTTTTACTTCAGTGCATCACAGATGTGTTTAACTATCAACTCCGGATTTTTGTGGAGCGGCACCAGTATTAGACTATAATTTTATTCGTTTGATATTCTCATATTTTGATGTGATGATTTTAATTCGATCAATCGAATTTCTTTGAATCCTAATTCATATGACACAAAAACATCGAGTCGTTTTTACATCATTCTAAACTTTTTTTTTAGCTAACGCTCCTGACAGCTTGTGTGCCGGTGTTGCGTTCAAATCAGGACGAGTGTGTTCTATCGAGTAAATCATGAGCTCAGTGTTCGTTCACAGTTTTTTTTTTAGGATATTTCTGTAGCCTTTTTTGCTCTATATTATCTGCGTATATCTGCAGATATTTTATTTACTATTTACTTGAAAACTATAACTTGGGATGCCACGTGTTTGTTTGAAACAATTTTATTAAAATTTTCCGATTAACACCATATAGTATGAGCCAAGAATTGTTTTAAAAAACTTTTCCAAACCTTTATAAACATTTTTCAAGTAATTTTTTTACGACACCTGAAAGTTACCGAATAGATAAAACATTTTAAACATTAATGCCTTCAGGGAACATATCGCACCGGTTCTTTTAAAACAGTGACAGGCAAACTTATACCAGTGCATTTTACAATTGTGTGAGTGAAAAGGAGTCAACTCAAAACTTAAACATTATTAGTAGAGTTATATCACAAAGAGGATACAACTTTTTGGCGATAGAATAGAAAAACCGATGCAAGATTATTACTTTGGGTAGATGTGATCGCTATCGTATTGTTTTCTTGCAAAAAGGTATGTGTACAAGTCAAGTTAAAAAGCATACAGGTGCGCCAAAAGTCACCATGGGGCTTAAAAATGTAATAACTTTTTCGTTTACGTACATATTTTTCAGATTATAAAATATAAAAAATAAGGAAACCCTTCCCGCGTTGGTGGTAGCCATTGTGTTGTATAACAATGAAATATATTTCTTGTAAGAAAAGTTTAAAGTTATGTACACATTGTACATGGGAAAAAATGTTTGGGAGTTACAGTGTCCACTGGATTAATGATTTGTTTTAACTACCAAGTCATCTAGACCATATTCAGAAACTTCGACTTTAACCCTTCTCAAAATACACAAAAATTAATATTTACTTTGTATGGGAGGTTCCATGCCCACTTATCCTATTTCGCCCACCTTTTGACTAATGATTTTTATTAACAGCGGTGGCATTAACGTCTAATTCAGAAACTTCTATTTTAACCGTTCGTAAGACACACAGAAATTAATATTTACTTTATATGCGAGATACCATGCGCACTTGTCTAATCCCGTTAATATTTGCTGCAGAATTTAGAATGAATTTACCAGGAGAAGAGATAAAGGATGGCAGCCTCCAGTACCACCTGTTAAAGATTTTTCGAGTTTTCTCTTTTCCTAAATTACGGAAGGAAGTATTCAGTTTGGTCCAATCATTTTCAAATTTTAATCGTCCGAACAAAACATAATACATTTGTTTAGACTAAGTATGAAAAATAATGTCAATTAAATGACCCCGAACGATGGGCTCGTTTTAGAACAGTTTCAATAACATCTTTCGAAATTTGTGGCTGTAGCGTTCGAATTTCTGCAACAACGTTGGCCTTGGTTTGAAGAATTGTTTCGAGCTTGTTCGGATACTCCGGCTGCTTCAAATAACCACAAAGAAATAGTCGGCTGCTGACAAATCTGGTGAACGTGCTGAAATTATTCGCTCTCCAAAAGTTAGACTGAAAAGTCACTGCCTCGAGTGAAACCACATCTCAGGCCTGCTTTTAAGAGTTGGACGAAACCGACGCCGGTATCCAATTACGGTTGCAGCACTTCCATCTTCATTTTCGAAGACGAAAGGCCCAATGGTATTTTCAGATGTAATAGCACACCATAGTATACACCTAATGGGGTGCAACTGGCATTGAAGAATGGCTTTTGGATTTTCAGAATCCCAGAACAAAGCCATTCAAATGAAAATGATCTTCATAACTAAGAATCTGAATTTCATTAAAATTAATTTCATTTGTGGCCAACCGGTTCGAGGCATATCTCTTACGGTGCTATGTTGGTGGTGACGATAATCTAAGCAAAGAATCAGTGCTTTAGAGTGCAAAATTCTGGCGTTAAAATGTCGACGATATGCTTTTTGCTTTAATATACATAATTGATCGCTGATTTAAATAATAAAATTCTATTATTCTGGTTCTTTGTTCAGTTGTAAATCTCTCCATTATTTGTTCTCCATATGTTTGTTATACAATCTGAAAAAAATAGAAATAAAAAAATTAATTGTGACTTTTGGCCCACTGTGTACAATAAAAAAATTTACTTAAGGTACCCATAAAAGCATATTATTTTTGAAAACATTTATTGAAAAAATAATACAAAAAACCCTCAAATATACCATAAACGATATTTTTTAAGAGCACGCTAATGTCATTAATTTGTATTTCTCGTAGAAAATGTATTTTTGAAACTCAAATGGCATTTAAATTAATTTTCGAATATAAAATTTGATCCACACTTAGACTGATTGGCAGATGCACGAAGAATATATTTAAACTTTAACTAACGACACTTGACATTGAAAATCACATTTGTTTTCCCACCAATCACTGATGCACTCACTTTTACAGTTACGCCCTAACTTTTTCTTCACACTCTTCTTAGCACTTTAGAAAGCAATTGTCACTGTCAAACCCCAGTATTGCCAACAATATTAAATTGTTTTTACTGTTTTTGTCAGTTTACTTGAAAAAGATAAAGAAAAAAAGACGAGTTAGATGATAGGAAGGGTAAGTTGAACGTGCAATACTTAACATACAACATAAAATTGTCAATTGTCTTTTTTTTTTTTTTTTTTTTTTTTTTTTTTTTTTTTGTCAAGACGATATGAATAAAAAGGAAACGTTTACACTCAATCAAGTTGTCTAAACATGTCGTGTTTGAAAATGCTTTTTGTTTTTGTTTCTTTTCATTACAATAGAATCCATTGTATGAATATTTTGAAGGTATTCGGTAAGAAAACTAAAAAAGAAATTATCCTTGTAAGAGAACAACACTTATAATAACGAACAATAGCAACAACAATTATGTTTGCATGTAAAGAAAATTAACTGAAATGTGTTTCTTGTTGTTTGTTTGAAAAGAAAGAAAAACTCGAGTATATACAAAAAATTAAATTTGTGTGATAATTTAAGACTATAGGGGAAAGAAATCTAATAGATCTGGTCACGTAAATGTTGGAAACCACTGAAGAAGTATGCTAAGAAGCAAATGTAATATTAAGATATGTCGAGGCTTCCATAACTCGCATTCATACAAGAGTGCCGATTTCAAATTGGAATTGAATATGTTGATTTTAACACGTCACGAAATCGTTGAAGACCTCCAAACTTTGCTGAGCTGTTCAAACGATTAAGGGGCTTTTATTATCCGGCAAGAGATATCTGCGCTAAATCCTCAAACATTTGTTATGCAAGCATCAAGATAGCAAGTAGATTATATTTGTATTTCTAGAACAAATCCTCATTTGCTTCGTCTCGCTGACATTAATTTTTAGTGCGGTCTTTGCCGAAATTTCCGACAACCTCTGCAGCTTAATAGGCATATCAGAGAAGTTGTGGGGGAGGAGATATATAACTTTCGCATGCTTGAAATTCTCCAGTCGTTCCGGACGTACCTACGAAATTCAGCAATTTTCCACCATTGCCTGATTTACAACAACATGATATGAAAAAGTAATGGTGACATACCCCTGGTGGTCCACAGTGCTAATTTAGATCTTTTGGGCGAATATAGACTTTTTATAAGCCGAATCACTTTCAGTGGCACTCCTTGATATTCTATGAGCTAGATATTCGAAAAAGGTTACTCAAAATCAATAAGGGAGCTACTAAATTCAACATTTGTGAGCCAAAACTTTGTTGACCATACTTGGCAATTTGATTCCTCACCAGCAGCGTTGCCAGAATGAACAATGATAAAAAGTGTCTTAAAAATCATTTTTGGAGAGACTTAATTGTAAAGAGAAAAATCGTATTTTTATGAAATTTCATCAGTTAAAAAACAAAAATACAACAACTATACAGAATACATAATAATACATAATAAATACGGAAACTTTTATTTTAACGATGTATAAAATGAGCTTTTATGTCTTGACCTTTTAAAAGTTATAAAAAGAAATGTATCTTCTTTAACAGGATTAATATACAACTTCACCAATTTAATAGATTAGGAAGATATTCAAGATTTAATTCTAAGCTTAGAGAACTTTGCTTGTAAACTCTGGATAATCGTAGTTGTGAAGAATTTTGGTCAAAAGTCTCAAAAACGACTGATGCTGCTGATGATGTTTTTATTTAGTGTTAGAAACAGATTCATGACATGTGTAAATGCCATAAATACTCAAAGTGTTTGCCATTTCACCATAAGTAGACTAACAAACGAACAACGCTTTCAAATCCTTGAAATTTATTATCAAAATTCATGTAGAGTGAGAAATGTGTTTTATATCGAAAACTATTTTTTAGCGATAACTGCAAAATTGCCGAATTTCGTGTGAAGAACAAGCAGAAGCAATTTAAAAGCTACCAATGTACCCTGAAAGATACACTGTGTGATGCGGTTTGTGAGCCGGCGGCATGATTGGATCATACTTCATCAAGAACGCTGAAGATCTCAACGTTACAGTCAATAGAGCTGGTTATTGTACCATGATTATCGATTTTTTTGCTTAAAATGGAGCAATTGAACTTGGCTGGCGTGATATTTCTACAGAACAGTGCCACTTGCCATATGGTATGGTGAGCAATTAATCTCACGTTTTGGAACAGTCTATTGACTGACAATATCATGCGAGATATCTCTCGTATACAGGGACAAGCCAGCTTCAATGCCAGCCCTGGAAGACAACACTACAACTGCATTTGGTGAGAAACCGGCCATAATGCAGAAAAAAGTATGCTATAATTGGAGCTAACAGATGGACTACCTACGACGTTACCGAGGGCTACATTTACATGAAATAATCTTCAAAAACCGAATGTCAGGCGTTTATTTATCGCTTCAAATAAGTATTTAGTTCACTTTTGCAAATTTTATGTTTTTTTTTTTTTTTTTGAATTTTCAAAACTCAAACGGTTAACAAAATCACCCGTTACAATATGAGATCTGCTTTTTTTATAAATTAAGTATTAATACTTGTATGTTTTTGTAATAAAATGTTTGCATTAATAAATGATGATTTTCTTTCCAAGGTTTCTGACCAGTTATTCAAAGTCGCATCATTGTCCTAATGCACCAGTAATTAGTCTATTTTGAATGCCGATCGTGTGATAACACAATTTATTGACTCATACGGCAACTCAAAACATTACTGTGCTTGTTTATCCCAATCAAATGCAACCATGCTGCAATAATCATGTGAAAGTTTTAAAGGCAATTATGCACCAATGTATTTGCCAAAAATACACCAATATTTATTATATTCATGTGCGGTAATTGAAGAAGCCAATACTCACCAATTTTTATTTTTTATATAATTTCTTTATGGAAAAACACGTGTTTGTACGGTATTTATAATTGTCATCCCTTAAAATATGTATGTATTTTTTAATTATTTATATGTATGTAAATTACATCCAGTGTTGCCACTGCTGGCAGAATTCTACCAAAATTGGTAGAATATTTTTCGTTTGGTAGGACGGTAGGCTAAACAGATTTTAGTGGATTTTTGCAGAAATTGAAGAATTGAAAAATCGCTTTGTTATTAAAATTTGGTAATTGCTCGCCATTACTTTTTTTCTATAAACGTAAAATATCAGGAAATTCTACAAAATTAGTTACAATCGTATGTATTAGTTGTTATAAAAAACTTAAGAGTAACAGCAAAAACAACGGGAAGAAATTTATTTATGATTTAAATAACGAAAGAGTTATTAACTTTATGCAGCGAAGATGGAAGGTACTCTATATTTGGGCGTTAAAAAATGTACAGAGCACTACTGCACTAATCTGACGATAACATGTAATAAAAATTTTGTTTTATTTTATTCAGTATTCGTTTTAGTTTGGGATTATTAGTAATTAATATTAATTAATTAATTATTAATATTATTGGCTTAAATTGCAAAGGGTAAACGTAAAAGAAAATATGTAAATATTTTTTTAAATAGTTGGTGACCTAGTTTCAACAGATATTCGTAACCTTGTAATAAAATTTCATAATAATGGTAAAACTTTGAAAACTGTGAAAAAAAGTAAACTCAAAAAATTCAGTTTACAAGAAAATTTTCCAGAAAGCGGTAGAACGGAAACTTTAAATAATGCTGAAATACGGTTTAATCTGTGTGATGTAAAGAAACAATCATCAAAAAGTGATGTAAAATTATAAGAAGAAATTTTAGCGTTAGATCCAATATTGCAACTGGTTTCTGTACTAGATTTCTCCTGAAAAAGTCTTTATACCAGCAATAATTTAGGAGTGACCTTTTTGATTATGTACAAAATATAAAGCCGAAGATATTTCTTTCTAGAACGATGTCCTATTTAACGATGAAATCATATTTCATATGTTTAGTCAGAAAACATTTATAAAAATTAAAAAAACGTTCAGAACAAAGCTTTTTATCCATAGTGAGGCCCGGTGGAGGTAATCTAATAGCGTAGAAATGAATGGCGGAAGTTTCGTTTTAATTCAATGTACCATGAATGAAATAGAGTGTGCAAGGATCTTGGTTCCTTTAACAAGAAAATGATTCTAAGTACAAAGGAAAAAAGTCAAGGAATGAATGGTTCTTTTTCTCATTTCTAAACAACAGTGACATCCTTTCTATTGCCCTAATTTAAATCCAATTTTCTCAGGAGCATTTTAATTATCAAATTCAAAAAACGTGGAATGGTAGGAAATCTTATCCAAATTTAGTGAAATCTGTTTCTCGAAGATTAGGTGCTGTTGTTCAAGCACAAGAAAATGAAACCGAACACAAAAAATATTGTCTCCTTTAAGAATTGCGTTCTTTTAATTTTTTTGGACACGTCAAATATGGAACACCTTTTATTTTTGTTGGGCAAATTTTGTTGTGTAAAAATTATAAAATATTTAAAGTTATCGTATTTTAAAAGACTGAAGTAAAAACCAAATTGTAGAAAATAATGGTGAACAATTTATCTTGTCACTTACATCATATCAATACATAGTAAAATGTTAGTAAAAGTTGTTGTTCATATCAAAATATATATATTTTAAATGGTTTTTATAAGTTGATAGGTTTTATTGGACTTGGTTGGTTTTTGAACACAATTTGGTAGAACTAAAATTTTTTCATTGGCAACACTGATTGCATCACAAACTTCTACTTTTTATTTATTATTTTTACTTTTGTTATCAAGCGGACGATAAACAAAGCCGATGCAATTTTTATTTATTAGTAAACAAATCATTTTTACTTTAGGGGATTAAATATAATATAAATATAATTTGTAAATATATTCCCATTTAGATAAATAAATATTTTAGTGAATTAATAATTTTTAATTTATTGAAACGTAAACATAATAAAATTTACAATCTAGTACAACCACTGTTTCTCATATTTACCCTATACTAGATCGTGAAAGGCGTCAATTTTTTCCAATTAATCGTTTTGCGCTAATTGGTGACAATTAAATTTGTTAAAGGGTGCAATCATGTGACTGCAGATAATTTAATTCAAACAATTTCTTTAATGTGCCTTAAATCGCCTTTTAAGAGTAATAGCTGCTCATCCTCCCAAGAATATTCATATTTTTCAGAGGCGATTTTTTTAAATTCCATTTTCTCAAATTCGGTAATTTTTCCAGACATCCCACTATATGGGCTCTGTTTAGGACCCTTTTAGCCAGCATATGTATATAGTGGTATATGAGTACCCTTCCATATTTTGGAGATATGACCACTCATCCTCCCAAGAATTTTCATATTTTTAAAAAGGGTTTTTTTTTTACATTCCATTTTCTCAAATCCGGTGATCTTTCCAGACATCCAACTATATGGGCTCTGTTTAGGACCCTTTAAGCCAGCATATGTATATTGTGGTATATGTGGGCCCTTCCATATTTTGGAAAAATGCCCACTCATCCTCCCAAGAATTTTTCAAAAAGGCGATTTTTTAAAATTCCATTTTCTCAAATCCGGTGATCTTTCCAGACATCGCGCTATATGGACACTACTGTATACCTTTTGGGCAACCATACTTATATAGGGGTATATGGGATCACCTTCATGTTTTCCCGAAATATTCAATTATCCTCTGACGATATTTAACATTTTGTATGTAATCACCGTTAATCTCTTAACAGTACTCTGTTAACGCAAAATTTGAGCATGTTAAAAAATTATGGTTGGTGTCTTGGCTTTTCAAATTCGAATTTATCTTCACACACATTATGTTTGTTTAAGTTCCTTCTCTGCTATTTCCACACAATACGTTGTAAATGTCCGACGTAAGTGTATAATTTAAGCTGGTCATCAGCCATGGCAATTTTAAAAATTGCAATTGTGACAGTGGTAGACATAACTAAAGACATACTCAAGTGTCAAAAAGTTGTCTGTGATTTGTAGCATTTTTAACAAAAAACAAAAAATTAGAAACAAAATCAGTAAAACGTGCATAGAATTCATCAGAACGTTATTGTTTTCACACATTTTTAACTTTAAAATAAAAAAAAGAACAAAAATAATGCAGCAACACATATGGCATGAGAAATTGATAAATAAAAAAAATAAGAAAAATGCAGTTTAAATTTAACACTTGTTCTCTATGATCCTCAAAATACAAAATTGAATGGACAGTCAGTCGGCCAGCATCCCAAACCTAAACTAACCATCCTTTTTATCGACACAATTTACTCTTATTGACATTTCATGTGTCTGCTTATTTGCCTCCACGTCAGAGATTTCTACTCAAAATAGGAATTTTTTCTCTTCAATGCTGTGTTACGAGGTGAACGAAGAAAATACAAAAAAAAAAAAAAAATATTTTTCAGTTTTCTTTAAAGGAACAAATAGTTCGGTTTTGTTTTCGAATAATGTTTACCAAAGACCAATTATTTATTTTCTTAAGTCCATCCATATGGTCCTTATGGTGAGAAACGTCAGCAATCTGAACTCCATTTCTTATTTGCTAGAATTTATATGGATATGTTGGATGGGATAGAAAGCAAGTAAAACATATTAGAAAGTGAAAGACGATTAAGTCCGACTATATGTATACGCTAAAACACAAAATGTTATGGAAATAATTGAAACTACAAGGCGACTACAATCTTTTCTGTAGCGGAAAGTAAATCAAGTTTTTAAGAAAGTTTTTTTAATCGGTTTTCGCGAAACTCTTTCAAGTGGCAAAACGAAACGAATTTTATATAGAAAATTTTGTCTTATTATTGTCCCTTATATAAGCGAATTTTAAATCAGTTTTAATTTTTTGAGCTCTTTTCCTAATTGCTGTCTAAGTAAAGCTAAGATGATTTATAAACATTCATTGTTTGGCTAACTCTTTAGAATTTTAGATCAATTCAGTAAAAATGTCGAAGAAGAAGGTTTAAGATCTTCCACTTACACTTTTTTTGCTTCAGATGTATAGGGATTTGTTTACATTGGGGGTTCACAATTCCTGGTTTTGTATTTTGTTGGGCCACCAGATCTTAAGGTTTTTTTTTTCAGAACTTTGTTAATAAATGCTTGGAGTCTTGACTAAAAGCCTTCGTCATTATCCAGGTCTTGCACTCTATAGCAGAGCCGATTTTATATTTGAGTTAAAAAATCCGTATATTTGTATGGGTTAACATAGAGGATTATCTCCAAATTATCCAGAGTTGTGAAAAGGTACCATGTGTCTTAAATATTGTGCTCGGAATATCACTAGAAGCGCTGTCATCTATCGAGATTATACTACAAAGGTGGTTTATTTATCTTTAGAGCTTTCATCTTCATGAATTTGATCGTTAATCCAACTGCATATGGTAGTGTCTTGACGACATATGTCATCGGCGTTTGCCAGATCTTTCAGGTGACATTGTAAGTTTTACAGAATTTCTCGATTTTCACCATTATCGATTGCCTGTATTAGGACATAAACCAGAAGTAACAGAAACAATGAAGACATCATAAGACAATCTCGACGTACGCAAGAGTTGCTGGATAGTTTACCATTTTTTAGAGAACCCTGCAGTTAAAACCGACGTATTTGTCTTTATAAGCCTTATCAGCTTAGGCGATAACCTCCTCCGCCGTAGTGCATCCAAAGTACACCTTCTATAAATAATACAATAAGTACATGTGTGTCGATATGACAGAGTAACTTAAGTCGGAAGAGTACTTTAAGTCCGCCTATAAGAAGATAATATCGAGCACATGAATCTACCAGCCTATCTCCGTTGTCATTCCTGGCCCTGATCAAGGCAAAAAAGCCTATAACCGCCTCCAAATCAGTAATGAGGTCTCCAATGACTATTTTTATATTACCAGTTTGGATTGAAGTCATTGTTGTGTTAAGTTGAGAAGTTGGGAGATTGTACTACGGAGATCCTTTAGAAGTGGCACTAAAATCTCGTCATGATGATCTGGCCTGTATACTATTAAACACTTACTGGTCTGTGGTGTCAGAAGCAACTTCATTCCGTAGACTCTGCGTACATGGTCAGATAAGCACATAAGTGCATGAGAATTATAAGTATACAACCGAGCGAAAACAAAAATGCTTAACAAATAGAATAACAAATAAACAAAACTTGCATTCTGTTGTGTGCTAGTTTTTGATGAAAGCAGATGTATTTCGCTTTGTGTATTTAAATTGTTTATTTGTGTTGTTGTTTATCTTTTTAATTTTTTCCTTTAGTGCACACTGCAAAAGTTTACTGCTACTACTACGATAAATTCATTTTTCATCTTTGCTCTGCAGCTCTTACTGCCAAAGCGGAGAAACTTCTAATCAGCTGAGAGACGAACAGAGCCACTATGAAGCCTCACTTAAACCAAGAATATCTAGATTATAGCAAAACATTTCACGGCAAACTTGTTGCAGTCTGGATGGTTTCGAGAGAGTTCTCACATTTCATGTATCAATCATAATACGTTTTCGTAAGCCTACATAGGTTGTCATCGTATCGGAAGAAGTGGTATTTGAATTTGCAATCGTTTTTTTTTTTATTTTTTTATTTTTATTTGTGTGGGCTATTAGCTTACAGCAAAACCTGCTTTTCTAGTTAAGGGGGTACCTATGAAGCTAGAGCCAATGTTTCAGAGGGTGTAATAGCAGCCATCCTCCTTATTCCTGAGACGCTCGTCGTCTATATCCCTTCTCCTTTAACCGGACTTGGGACCGGCTGATTAAACAGTCTATAAAAGGCAGAGTTAAAGACAATAAATAAGAATTGTAAAGATGTTTTACATTCGAATAACTGCTCGATGGTGATTGAATGTGTTTATGTGGTCAACAGAAGAGGGATTGAAAAGAAAACCATATATCTGTCTTCGTATGGATGGCTCCAGTTTACCGCTTAAACGGTTAAGTAAAATCTTAGTAAGCAGTTTCGATGCCATTGGCAACAATATGATACCTTAGTTATTTTTGCATGGACTCAGATCGCCCTTTTTCATAATTGTAACCAAAATTACCTCCAACCATTGTCTGGGTCTTCGGTCTCCCATAATTTCAAGTAGAGTGAGCGAGTGCATTTTTGTTTCATTACTTTGTATTAGATAGTTTAATCAATTGCTTTCATTGGGCGCGCTTCTGAAACTCTACTGTATATCACATTGTCTTATCACTTTTAAACCTTCTCTATATGGAAATGAAAGGAAAATCAATGACAAAAATAGTTGCGAATTTTCCGACAATTTGTAATCGCCCGTCACCATTTACTCCGTTTATTTCAAAAAGTTGTAAATTAAGGGTGTTGCATTCATAGGCACAGATGTACTCGCAGCAAGCGTTATCCATTGTAGTGTGTAGGGTATAAAGGTCATAACTCTTTGTGCATTTTTATAGGAGAGTTAGTTTCCTGCTTATCGCATTTGTTGATATACCGTAAATGACAACAAAACAACATACTCGTATTTACATACTCAGATTAGGGCTTACCATCTTTGGTTTGAATTCTTTACCTTAAATGGTGTCGCCCTTCGTTTTAATCTAAAGTTTTTTTTAATAAAATTTCCTGTTTTTATGAGTTTTGATTTTAATCAAAGTATACAATTATTTATAATTAAATACTTTGTAATTCTCTGACAAGTACATATGGTTACAGTATTTATAAACAAGAAAATTATCTTCATCCTCCCTTTGCTTAAGTTTCAAAAGAAAATTAGGAACATGATTCATTGTTAAATAATTTTCCAAATAAACGACATTAAAAAATTTTTCTTCCCCATCTTTTAAAGTCATTTTATTAGAGTTTTTCTTGTTGGTTGCTATTATTGTTGGTGTCCATTAAGTACATCAACCCATAGTTGTCGTTATATGAAGTCACTTTTCAAAACAACAGCAGCAACAACCAATACGTATAATAATGAGGGAAAAAAGTGTAAAAATTGCACCCTTTAATTAAAGACTACGAGTTGCTCAGGAATAAACAAACCAGGGTACCTGTTGTAGAAACTATAAGACTTAGAAGTTTGGAATACACAATACAGGAACACCAGGGCGCCTGTTGTAGAAATTATTAGTTCAGAAGTCCGAAATACATTCTTAAAGATGGCTCTTATCATCTAAATGTTTTTAAATTGGCTATTAATTGTGTTTTTTGTGACGTACAAACATTACCAATGAAAATATATGATAAATCATTCGTGAATTTAGTTTTAGTTTTAGTCTTGATTTCGTTAAAGTTTGACTTCTTTGTGATTCTACACTAATGATCACTTCAGTTAGCATTTCGTTCGGTCTTAATTGGGATACAAGTGTTTTAATCGTTACTTTTATTGGACATGATTTAGAAAAATAAAACTAGTGATCTGGGTTTTTAAAATTTGGAAACTTACTCGCATAGATTAACAAGTATAAACGTTTAATAAATGTTAACTTCTATCAGCTTCATTTATTTAAACTGGGTGTTTAAGTGTTTGTTAAGAAATAGAATTATAGGGAAATCAAAATTTTAATTTGAAAATTGTAGATTAGTCTAAAATGAAGCTTAAACGGGCAATCCGCAAAGTCAAATACATTTCATAAGAGGCAAGAAATTGCCTACTGCTTCTCTGTATCACTGCTTATATTCCAAAAGTAGAAGCATGCTTCATGCTTTATTCTCAATTAGATAATATCTGATTATATTGGATAACATGAATCTATTATATGTTGGCCAGATGTGTTGTCAGATTTCTCCAGCCATCTATTTATACTCAAAGGGCGTTCAAGCTCCACTTGATCTTTGTTCAAAACCGATAATATAAAAGAATCCCAAGTCAGAAAATCAGCTCACAGATTAACTTCAAGATCCTGAATTAACCTGTTACCTAGACCGGTGACAGTAAGTTGATAAAACAACAGTTTGTTGTACAGTTTTCAATTAATTTGAATTTAAAAAAAGAGGCTGTCAGCGATTTACTGCTATCCGTTAGATTAAAAATGATTACATTTGTGAACTTGCACTTCTTAAATTTACTGCTTTTACTGTTTCTTGTATCTCATTATTGATCCACTTTCCGACTATAGTATCAAACGGTTGTGATTATAGCCTAGAAAGTGAAATTTTAACATCACGCGGTTGCCAAATCCGGCTATTATGTGTATAGGATTAAGCCTTTCACATAGCTTTATTAGGGAAACTAAGCGCAGCAATAGGGTCAATAGGTAATATTTATAATCTAATTTGTATCAACATACAGTTACGAACACATTTTCGTTTATTAAGTTGCTAAAAAAATCCACACTAGTCACAAAAACAACTATACGTTCTTATCTACAAATAACTAAATCGACAACAATATTAGCAGAAATGTAGTAAATAAATATAAACGGCAACAGCAAAAACAGGCAGAATAGAAAACTAGTAACAGACAATAACAAATAACAACAAACAGCAAGAACTGAAAGAAGTAAATGTTTACTTTCACATGACTTCATAAGAACTAAAAAAAGTAAAGAAAAGAAGTGAAATCTACCTGAAATATCGAGAGGTTCGAGAGCTTTCCAAGTATTGCAGTCAATTTATGTGTAAACTCGGTGTGAAGAGAGTTTATAAGGAGTAAACTCGGTGTGAACAGAGTTTAGGTAAAGTTAACTCAGCGAGTAGAATTTGTTGGTGTGAATTCTAGTTGTGAAGACCAGTTATTTCAGAGCTAACTCAGTAAAGAGATTTAAGTGTGGATAACCTCTGTTTTAAAAGGTTGTGATCGAACATAAGTTGTAACAACGATTGGGTAGGAAGATCTTTAGGTAAAAAGATCTGTCGAGTATTTGTTGTTCATTACAAAGTTGTACACAGACGGAGTAATTAAGAATAAAAATTATTATTGCTCGTAAAAAGGTTACGAGCAGTGGAAAACAAAACTGTGTTAAATAAAAAATTTTAATTTAAGACCAAACACAAGATTTATTTTATTTTAACTGCAATCTACGAGCTCATAATTAAACGTTTTGTAAAAGGTAAAAACGTAAAAACATTAGGTTAAGATTTAGGCAACAATAAGACTCGTCCACGAAAGATTAAAAAGTTAAAGTTGAAGATTTGGTAAAAAGTTTCTGAGCTTCACAGCTAAAAGGCGAACTCTGCTCTGAAAAATTAATGTTAAAAGTTATGCTGTAATGAGCATGTGTACAGAATGGGAATATCCAACACTGGAACCTGCAGTTGTGAAAAAGAGGAGTCAATGGAATAGTTTATCACTGGTGCACATGAGATGCAGCCTACTACATGCAATACGCTGAGACAGGTCTATTGACACTCCCATTAGAGTAGCTAGTCCGTTTCCTTAACGTATTAAGCTCAATAATGACAAGGAGAAACAAATAGATCGTCTTGGGCATGACCTCAATTTTGATTACATTACATTGCGTTATATTAGCTAAGATAAAAATACTACAAATTTTTTCACACGACAACATTTCTTTGTTGTTCGCTCTCTGATTTATAATTAAATTCCGAATTAAGAGCTGAATTACATAATTCCTTATACAAGATTTTAAGACTGCATCACCAATATTGTAAGTAATTCAGTTTCAATTACCGTGTGATTTCGGTAACTATTTCGGTTTCTTGTGTTCGCCATCTGTCAATCCGTCATTTCTAAACACGTTTCCAAATCTGGATTTTCTTATTGCAAGACATTGAAACCGTATGATTCGGGTTTGTTTCATACATTGTGTATGGGCTTGAGAACTGTTGAGCCGCTGATTTCAGTTGATCTGTTATTACTATAGTTTGCCCATCTCTGCATAAAATAATTACTTCTTTAGCACTATTTTAAGTTTTCTTTGTTTGTATTTTTGCATTCTCTCCCACTTTGAATCTTTATGAGTATTTATGGTGTTTCTGCATGTCCATGCAGTAAAAGACACCAGCAACTTTTCCTACACACGTACACCCATACATGCTAGTACACAAATGTATGCGTTTATGCCACATATTGTTGCAAAAGTGCAATGTTCTTATAAATCATTGCCACCACTAACTTCATTTAATTTCATTTTTAGTTCATTGTGTTGCTCCTTTTTTTGTTTTGCTGCTCCATCAGCTTTGATGTTGTAAAGAGATGACGGGAATTATGTCGTTGTCACTACCACTCAACTTGGCTCCTGTTCTTTTTTGTTTTTATACATGTTACCACACTTAAATGCCACAAAATTGTTATTGTAATAAAAGCGTTGATACGAGGTTGATGATGATAGTGAGTAAGATTTTGTTGATGTTGTTGGTTGGTTGGTTAAAATAATTTTCTCGTTTTTTTTATGATTTCTTTTCAAAGGGTTGGTTATCAAAAGTTTTTCAGTGGAAAATCCAGGAGCTGTAATTATTGAGATTATTGTTGTTGTGTTGTTGTCGTTGTTGTTGTTGTTATTCACTGAATTCATTTGGTTTGTGTGTTTTATAGAAATCTTTACATTTTATTTAATGTTGAATATCCCGCTGCCTTTTTATCTTGAAAATTTAGCATTAAATTTTAAACGATCTGTTTAAGCCTTCAATCGTGTGTAACCGTTACGCCCGCTTTTCTTCGATACATTGCAGACGCTCTTGCGTTTTGTCGAGTCTCAGCCGTTTACGTTCATTAGTCGCGCTCATTTTCAATAATTCTTCTGTATGTTCAGAATCTGTTAGGCATCTGAATCTGTTTGTTTTAAAGTTTTTAATGGCTCGTACGCGTACTGTAGTATGATTTAAATTTGTTCTTAAACAATCTGTTGACTGACGTTGATTTTCCTGTGAACGAATTTAAATGTCGGCTACACATTAGAAGGCATGAAGTTAAAAGAATTATTTAACGTTTTAATTGGAATAGAGCTCAATTAAGATATTTGTTTGAATATACATTTGCCAAATGAACTTTCTCAAGAAAATTTTATGAAGAAAGTTTAATAATTTCATTTTGTTTTACTTTGCGTATCTATAATGAAAAATACTTAATAAATTATTTATAGAAAAAGTATCACTTACAAGGTTTGTGCAATATATAGACAGTGACTCACTTAACTGTCCCAATGTTTGCTTATTGATAACAAATATTAGTAGAACAGCAAAAATATTGGCTCAGTAATATTCATATTTGCTCTGTTTACTTATTAAATTCTAACATCTATGCCGAAGGGGAGCTGAGGGCACTTTCACTGGACTCATTTCATCCTTTGGCTTCAACAGGAATCTGCTAAGCGGGTAAACATACATCGTGATTAAACATTAGAGCGAACTTGTGGCTGGTAAGAGGGCAGAGTCTGATCTGAATATGAAAATTCAAAATTTCAGGACACTTTTGGATGCACATACTGGTCACTATGCCGTCAATAAACGTCTGTTCAGAATGCCAGTTTTGAGCACTAGCACTACCAATAGATATTCTGCCATCAAGAAGAGGCACATTAGCTACAATCGGCTACAGTCTGGTCCTGTTCCTTAACATATTAAGCCCATGCATGACAGGGAGAGGTAAAATAGATCAAGAATGGTCGCGATTCAAGGGGTGATCTCGGGCCTGCTCGTTATGTCATTACGTTACATTGCTCTACCTACAATAAAAATACTACAAATATTTTATAATAAGTTCGACTTACAAGGATGATCATAAAAAGCGTTAATGACCAATTTATTAAGTCTGCCTAAATTTATAAATTCTTTAACATTTTTAAAGTTTTTATATTTTGCATAGTCTCCATATGTAGTCTCCACTATAGTTTAATAGCTACTCCCTAGGCTAATTGCAGTTCCTCGCAGCTCGTATATTAGTCCAAATTTCAGATCGTTCCAACATTTCCTTTTGAAAACTCCACATATGCTACCGATATCATAATAGCTGGGTGAATGCAGCGGCCAATAAGGAAAATTTGATCTGTCATCAGTACTTAATCTATTTTTGCTTAAGCTTAGCGGTTGTTAAGGGTCATTCCCATATTGAGAAATGACATCAAAAGTGAGTTGCTAGCAGATTAGTGTCGAAACTTCGACGTAAGATTACGCAATTTTCATAAACTTTTCTGTGCGCTGTTCAAACTCTTTTAACAATTATTTTAAAAAATAAGTGTAATTTACGTATTGGGACTACAAATTTATTTGTTACGTTTTTGAGCTCAATAAAGCTAATGAAATAACAAATTTATCAAATCACTGCATACATCTTCTCCCCACCTCTCAGTCAATTTCCAAATTCCGTCTATTTCTTCGAAGGAAGTGATTCGGTGACACGGTTTTTTAGCTCTAGGACGAGGTAATTTGCTCTTAAAGCGAATGTGTTCAATAATTCAAACAGGCCATTATAGCGGAATGCTATGTAAAGAAAACCTGTATAAAGAGTTATGAGCAATATTCGGATAATACGGTGGATTTGATCGTTTCCAATAATTGTTTTGAAACTTTTGCGATATGAGCACGGGTGTTGTCATGCAAAAGAATAACTTAATCATGTCTGTCTTTTTATGCCGGCCGTTTTTGTCATAATGCATGATTCAAACGAACTTATTGCAGTCTGTCCCCGAGTTTTAGCAGCTCATAGTACATAATGCCGCATAGATGCCACCAAAAGTGCAAAATTGCACTATAAATACTATAACAGTATGAAACACTTATAAAACAAAAAAAAAAAAACAAAAAACAAAAAACAAAATCAATCAAAAAACCAAATAAAAAATATTATTATTTTTTTTTTTTTTAATATCATTATGTTGAAAATTAATGATTTATAAAAATGCCATTTGAAAATTTGTATGAATAAGGATTTTGCATACTGTATATGGTTGTAACTTCTCACTGAACATACTTCGTACTAATTAAGGAATTTAATAGTTGTACTATTGTATGGTAAATTGAGCTCAATTAAGGCCTTAATTGCGTAAAATTGTTTAGTTGGCAATTAGAACTTATGTGTGAAAATGATATTAGATTATTTTTCTTGTGGTTATGTAAAGTCACTTGTCTACGTCGATAAGCCAGAGACAATTGAACACCTGGAAATCAACATTTGAACAGTTACTGGCGAAATACGGTCGCGAATGATGCAAAAATTTTTTAAAATTGGTGTCCCAATTGATGCTCTTTATTGTACACTACAGCGGTAGCGGCCACATGGCCGAACACATAAAGGGTCCGCCATCTAACCTTTTTTTTAACTAGTGCTTATTTCGTGAATGGTAACACTTAGCTCATGTCTGATTTGACAGATAATTAGTTTTATCCTTCCGCTGAACGAATATGGTTGTGTACATGCTTGAACAGCGCTGGGAAATATTGCGACATTACTTTGAAAATCATAGTAATGTTGCAGAATGAAAAAAGAAAAAAAATCGTATTCAAGCAAAATTGTCGCATTTAATTTAATTTAATTTAATATGATTTGAAGTTATGTAACTGTAAGTTGGACCATTATTCGAATATATACATATATAAGTTATTTTTAATTTCATCGTTTTTCTTAGATAATTCCTCTGAAACTTACACCATTAAAATTCGATACATGTACACATACATAAATACTATATGTACCAAATAATGGAGACTAAATAACAGAGTCTAGGCCTACACCTCACTAACAAACGTTTCAATCAGTTCTCTTGCAAATTGGAATATATTTTTTGTGATTTAAATTGATTTTCAAGCTTCATTTCATTTGATCATGAAATTTACGGTGAACCTTCAGACAATAACAGACAGAATGAAAGAAATTTAATATTTCAACGACACAACAAAAGTAAAAAGTGAAACAGACGAAACAAAAAAAAAAAAAAAAAAAAACACAAATCAGAAAATTGCCGTAAACTGTCATTTAATACTGTTTTACTGCTATAAATTACAACTGTGAAGTACTTTTAACTCGATTTACTCTATCGACTACTCAATTTACCTACAAGTTCAATGCACGTGTGCGCATTATGTTGCTGTATTCTGTTGTTGTTGTTCTTTTTATTATAATACATTTTTTGTTATAGTTACCATTGTTGCTGGTGTTTGCCAATATTACCTTACATGATTTTACATATGGCTGTATGTGTGTATAGGTGAGCACAAGTGATATTGTTTACTTTTATGTTGTTGTAGTTTTGCTTTTGTAACTAGTTTCCTTAAAAATAAAAATGTAAAAGAACAACAACAAAAGATAACAAACAAACAAAAATAACAGCCAAGTAATATATAAACCAAAAAATTGGAAACACCTGAAAAACTAGTTTTTGTATGTTGGGATACCAAAAAAAAATATAAATAAACTTTGTTATTGTTGTTCATTGTATAAGAGTGAACATTAACGACAAGTAAAGGCTTTTAAGAGTATTTGAGCCACTCTTTTGAAGAGATAAAAACGTTAAAACTCTTTTTGGTTGAAAGACACTCTTAAATGAGAGTCTTGTATGAAATATTTCTTATGCTGATTTACGAGTATTCACATATTTATTTGCTCTTATAATGCTTTTTGGAAGTGAGATGGTTAGGAACGCGAGTGAAAAGTGTTGCTTACAAAAAGTGCCTTTTATCCATTAGTAGTGGTACTTTTTGCTAAAAAATATTTCAAGTTGGCATACACTTACTACATATAGGGGGGGCCATCTATCGGCTTAAATTGGAACCAGCAGTTATTTCGAATTTGACAATACTTATGTCATTCTATTCTGTCACAAAATTTAGTACGTAAATCGAGATACGCTTGAGCAACGTTGGGATTTATTGCAAATTTATTTCTAAAACAAAAACAATAGGTCGGAAATATTCAAATCTCAAAAAAAAAAAAAAAAATTAAAAATCATCTTCTCGTATGAAGCTAATTTTCATGTTGGTAGGCCCATATGTCTTTAAAATGAGAACGGCGCAACCATTACGGAGAATGGAGATACCTATCGCACCATGATATCCAATTTTTTTGCGCCCGCTCTTCATGGTATTAATGTGAACGATGTTTGCTGTCAACAGGAAGGTGCAGCTTGCCACACATCTTATGCCACAATCGATTTATTGCGTCAAACGTTTGATGGTCGTTTAAGTAGCCGAAATGGTGATGTTGGACTATTTTCTGTGGGGCGCCGTTAAATACCAGTGTTATGCTGACACACCAGAGACAATTGAGCATTTAGATTCCAACATTCATAATGCCATTGCCGTCATACGACCACATACACTCAAAATCTCGAAAATTGGTCTTACAAATGTGGTACTGTGAGGCCAGCCGCGGCAGCCAAATGAATGAAATAATATTTCATTTCTAACCGAAACAATTGTACTTCACAACAAGAAAATAAATTTGGCAGAACTTCAAACAGTTTTTGTTGTATAACATTGTTAAATGTAAACCTTTAAATGGCCCACCCGATATAAAACTTATATTTTGGGTTTTGAAAATGTAATTATAACTTTTTTCGTGCACGTGGTCATTTTTTTGGCCAGCATAATGGACCAAATGTGTCCACAATCGGGAGAATTGTACGCAAATTTCAGCAAACCGGGTCTGTAGGAAATGCGGAAACACCTGTGCACGCTCGTCTAGTGGTATATGGGCTGGCTGCAACATTGGGCCGTACTTCTTCTAAAATGAGGTTAGCCAAGCAGTTACCATAAATGGTGTTCGCTATCGTGAAATGATAACGGCCAGAAATTGAGAATATGGACCTGGACGATATATGGTTTCAACAGGATAGTGCCACTTGCCACTTCGCCATGATCAAGTGATTTGACACCGTTGGAACTTTTTCTTTTTGGATATCTAAAAGAAAAATTGTACGCCAATAAGCCTGAAACCATTCAAGAGCTAAGGGATGAGAAAATTCGGCACATTAACGACATTGAACCTCATTTGTATCCCGGAGTTTTTAAAATATGGGTCGACGGATGGAGGTATTCCACCGAGCCGTGGCGAGCACTTGGCCTATATTTTGTTTCACACATAATTGTCATAGATCCTTATATCATAATAAAAAATATTAAGATAATTCCTTCAAACTTTTTGTTTTATTTACAATTAACATCGTGCCAGTTATTTAAATCTTTCTCATATTCGCGCTAGTAGATGATATTATGCTCTGGGCCATACTAACGGCAAATTCTTCAACTGAAACAGGTTGTAAACGGGATTGTAACATCTGTAGGGTATTCGAAGCAGCTTGTGTGTTGGTTGAATGAAAAATCAAAAATTTTGTTTTCATATTTTTGTATGTTGCAACAACCATAACAACGAATTGAAAGGTGGTCACGCGGCAATGAAGTCTCTGGAGTCTATGTTCGCTAACTGCCAGACGATATGGGAATGTCACTTATCGCTAATGGTAATGGTGGAGAATTTCGACAGCAGGTTCATTTGGATAACGGAACATAGTGAAATTACGGTGAACCATGATGATACAGTTTCTTCCGGCAAAAAAAAATAAAATAAATGCCAGTATGCCATCTCTTAGGCTTGCCAGATGGCCTTGATTTTGCTTGATTTACAAAAATTTTTGTAGCTTGGCACCAATCAAGAAAAATATGGTTTATCAAGATTTTTTAAACCGCATTTGTCTTGATAAATCACAACACCTTTTCTGTTAAACAATTCTAAACATTTTAATTGAATTGATTGATTTAATCTCTTTAATTGTTCACAGTAGAGATCAGAATCAATCGTTTGACCAGGTTGTAAAAGCTCATGATGAACAATTCACCAGACGCACAGTTGAAGCTTGACCATGCATCATCCAGGATCTTTTTGGCACATTATTGTAGTACATGATACACTTTTCGTCGCCTGTAATCATTCGGACCAATTCAACAATCTATAGTGTTGCTTGATGCAATTAATATCACCAGATGTATTTCATTTTAGGAACATCTACCGACAATTTGTGGTCTAAGTTATACGAACACCAATATTTTTGACAATGTTGAATCGGGTAAACCTTCTATTCCTACTTGGCGTTTGTATGTTAAATGCTGGACCGGCAATATATTATCCAGAATATGTAGAAAGGCGGAAGAGAGGTGGCCAGTTGTTGAGCCGAGAAGGACCAGTTAGCTAGTGAACCTGCGAAGACAGAGGATTTCGGCTGTGGTGATTTTTCCCCTGATCATTGTCTAGTAGACAGACATGTGCGTCGTCTTGGGCACAGTGGTTAACCGTTGTGCAGTTATTGCTGCGAGGAGAAGATGGTAAAAGCGAAGCACTTGTTCCTGAAATGTCTGGCGGTGTAGAGGTTGAGGTCGACTGTCCTGGGAAAATACATTATAGACCGCGGGATACTGCTTGAAGTACCCGTGGGTATCGGTCGTTTCATTATCGAGGTCGGCTTATACGTGGGGGCACATTGTCCTGATTTTCATTTTCCAGAGTATATATTGTATGCGACCACAATCGGCCTAAGTTGGCTGGTTCTATGACCGGATGTCGGTTTCTAGCCTAACCTATGTTGCAACAATACAATCGCAAAAACATTTTTCTCATTTATGGTATATTTCATTCTCGTAGTGATCACACAGTAAGAAATATTTGCCGAAAATATATACGTATTGCTTTTTCATAAATAATGTTGAATAGTGAGGTGGTCGTAAGTTGTAACAACAGGACTATACACTGAATTAAATAGATTGCCAGAGATTTTATATCCCACAATACTTGTTTCAGAAGCTGATGTATAGTCTTTAATTCGTCACGTCAAAGTTAACGCAGTTCCTGCTATTGGAAGCGTTTTACTATATCTACTCTGACGTAGAAATCACAATATATACAGTGTTGGAAGAAATAATAGGGGCACATCAAATCTTTCTTAAATTTTTATTTATCATTACAAAAATCAAATAAAAAATGCATGATAATTGAAAGAAGGTCATACGTACGATTTTCCATCTGACCCAAATAAATTAATCTTCGTTGCTTCAGACCATTTCACGTTGTTCTAGTTATATGGCTTTAATGAAAGTGTTCCTATTATTTTTTCCACCACTGTATGTGTATATAAGATCTAAATAAGAATCTCTATGTCAGTTATCCTTATCCGTCTTTAGTACTATATAGTAGGAAATCTCAGTATAAGAGAAATCGGAAATGTTTTTCCTTTTATTTTGGCTGATTAGAGCAGAAATATTTTTCAATATCCATTTTGTACTTCGAAGACCTTGATAGGTGCATTGTGTAAACACTTGGTATCATAAACCTATTATGTACCTTTCGACTTTCAGTTAAAAAACGCCGAAATATAACAGAACTTTTTAATTAAAGAAAACGTAAGAAAAACTTTAATATTCAGTCTGTCTCAGTCCAGTGGAATTCCACACTTTCAATATACATATCAAATTAGCGGAAGTAGTTTTTAGGGATTTCTTAATGTCGTAAGTGGCAGCGTAATTTCGGGGTAGTGTGTTTCACAGACGAACAGGGCGATTAAAAAAATATTTCTCCCTATAATGCGTTGTGCGGTTTACTGGACAATCAACTACAAAAGGATGCGCTCTACAAGAAGTACGGGGATTACGAAAGTATATGTGATTATTAGGAATTAATTCCTTTATTTCCATGAGAACTTATTCCTTTATAGTACCGATAAAACAATGAAACAAACGCCACATTGCGACGATGCTCTAACGAATCGATAGAATTGGCTACTCTACCGTCATTAATAAGCACCTTCGACCTTTCCTGTGCGCGGCCGAAAAGCTCCAAAATAGACTTTGAAGCACCGGCCAATACATAAGCGGTCTTGTAAATATTGAGAAAATAAGATGGGGTGAAGAAGAAACCGTCTTAAGCAACCGAAGCACTTGAATGCTTCTTTCGGCACTCGAAATATGTGATCAATTCAACGAATATCACAATGAATTCTCATGCTGATTCCTCAATATCTACATCACAGATGACACCATACCATCACGTCTGTGTGTCAAGAACAACATGGGGTTATGCGCGCTTTAATGCTCAAACCTGTTCGCACGATCCCACTCAGATATTTTCGCCAGGTCGCTCATGAGCTTGTTATTGACAAATGTTGCTGTTAGCTGCGAAAGAGTATATAGAATTGGAAGGGAGAAGAAGAAAGTCTTTAAGAAATATTAGAAATAGAGTAGGAAAAAGAACAGAGCCTTAAGTTTCCCCGAATTTATCTTGAACCCGTTGCATGAAGTCCTTTCTAGAACCACTCTTATAGTGCGATTTCTGAGAAAGCTCGATATAAATCGAGAGAAGTGTCTACCTACAACAAAAGCAATTAGTTTGGATAAAAACTCCCCGTGCCAAACTGTATCAAACAAAACTTTTATGAGATGTTGATTAAACATGACCTCCATAACTTTGGAAATTGCCGAACAAACTGCTATAGGGCGGTAGTTGTGAGGGTTACTAGCCTAACCCTTTTTAGGGATTGGCGTTACATACTCGCACGATAAGACTAAGACGCGCCGAAAAGGTTATCGAATAGACGAGGAAGCGTTGAACAATAGAGTTTCAGGATCAGCACTGGAATGTCATCCGATAAAACTGATGCAAAGATTAAACTGTAAACATAATGCAGAGCGAGTTTTGTGCTCAAGAAAATAACAAAACCAAGTAGTGTTTTTTATGGAGCTGCATCGCCACAATTAAAATACACTCCCAACATTTTTACTTAATTTTGACTTAAAACTCATTGATTAAATGCTGCATATAATGTATTTAATTAGTTTCTTTTTATTTTTGTTATTGTTGTTTTCTTTTCTTAATTTTGTGTTAATTGTGTTCGGTTAGATTTAATTTAATCAGTTTTTGTTTTGGTTAATGCCCTTGACACTTAATAATACTCGTACAATACATTTTTCTAATAAATTTACTATTAAATTTAATTAATTTTTGTTTTTTATTTCATGAAGTAAAATATTTCAAATTTATATAATAAAAGATATTTTTAGTGCAAATTAATCACATGATTAGACAATTTTTTTTAAATTTTATTTTTCAAGTTATTCAAAAGAAATGTTTTGACTTGTCATCCCAGAATCGAGGTTAATAGTAAAGAATTATTTAACGTATTGAAAATATTTTTTAAATGATAATAATAACGAGGGTCGATAAATTCTGGTATGGTACTATTTACAAGAATAACAGTTTTAATAAATAAGTAAAAAGTTTACCATATGTCTACATTCCATACTTGATTTAAGAAAACAAAACTTGCTATAGACATTTACGTAAATAACTTACAATTTTGTTCCAGTATTTTATTAGGTGTTACAGGTATCACTACATATTTAACTTCAATATTTTTGCACGCTATACCATTACCTATTCAATAATAGCAGCTACTGACAAAATCGCCTTACAAAATATTGCTACGAAAATTAATTGGCCTAAAAAGATACATCAACATTTGTTATTTAAAGCTATAAACTCATTTCCATGGAACTTATTCTATTGGTTTATGTCAATGCTACGAGCAGCACAGTAGTAATGGATAGTTTATCAGTTAGATCACCCTGCCACGGCTGTATCTATTTAAACAGTGCTACCAACACAACTTTGAGTCAGATATGTACTAAATCTTTACATTTGAATAACCGGCAACTGAATAGTGGGTTGTGGAATGTACTAGAACCTACGAAACTAATGGCAGTGAACTGTATAAGTCATTCTCCTTAGTCCTTAGTCAGTCAGTCATAATTTAATAGTCAAAGCATATAGTTGTGTATTAAGTGCTACGTAAATTCGTTTATTAAGTGGAAGTTAAATAAGCTTGCGATTGTGTATAAAATAAATTTAGATATAAAGACTGTATGAAAACAACAAATTAACTTCGTTTATTGTATTTATGGCAATTTGAAAGAACTCAAGCGTCGTTTTAAGAAGGTTGAAACGTAACAATATGTATATATAGTTGAAGTGCATCTTTGATTCCGATTTGCTATAAAATAAACCACAAATTTCCATTACTCGATTCGTTATCGGTTTTTCTTTTGAAAAAAAAAAAAAAAGATAGAAACAAGGTTTAGGCAGAGGTTCTTTGTTGAAGCAGTAAGTTTTACGATTATTGCCTACAATACCCTGTTGTCTTATGGTGTTTTTTTTTCTAAAAAAAAAAAAAAAATGTTGCATTTCCTTTGTTCCTCGCCATAAAACGTAGTTAAAAATTAGGAAATATAAAAATTTTTGGAGATAAGCACAGCGTCCTTTCATTGTATTATTTTTTTTAAGGAACACAAAAAAAGACAGCAACAGAGTTCAAATTCTTTTTTTTTTTTTAGAAAAGAAAACGCCAATAGTCAAAACAATAGGCTAACAACTGAGTATTTAGCTAGGAGCACTTTTTTGGAGTACCTTACTTAAACCAGTATGACGGATGTGCTTAAATTTATGTTTTTTTTCTCGTTGGTTAGCTTTTTATAGAGGGTGTTTTTAAGCCCAATATAACATATGAATCTCTGCAAGATCGTCATGAGTAAATTAACGCTAAAACATCGCTACCAGTTTATCCAGGTTTACTAACGAATTGTCTTCATCGATGAAGCTCATTTTTGACTTAACGAGCTTGTTAATAAACATAATTCCCACATATAAAGTAAAACCATAAAAAAACCTACAGACTCGATTACATCCAGAACATTGATCCGTTTGGTGCGTGCTACACTCTGGTGGCATCTAACGATGCGTGTAATGCTTTTTTGCTGGAAAATATGAATAACATGAACTTGGCAAGAGGTTATTTCATCAGGACAGCGCTACTTGCTATACTGCGACCGCTGCTATACTACTGAATTTGTGTTGTTTTTTTATGTTTTTGGAAATAATTTCGTTTTTTTATTTAAATAAATAATCGTTAGGTGGCTAGTACAGAATTTTATGACAGACAACAAGTCAAGTTGTTTTTATTGCAGCATCTAAATTCTGTGGTTCTTATTCCTTTTCCGATTTTCTTCTATAAAATTTAAGTAGTTTCCAACATCTTTCTGTGGTTGGCTTTTTTGTTGCACCTCAGTTTGATTTTGAAGTATTTAACTTTTTTTTCTTAACAGATTGGTTTACTGATTAACGAAGCCATGGTGAAACGGTAGCTATTTCATTAGTACTGATATTGGCGGACTACTTTTAATATTGTTACGAACAAAGTTTGGGAACAACTGTTACATGGCTAAAATAAGTAAACGGAAGGTAAAAAACAAATTGACAACAAGAACACAAATAGAAATGTTTACAAATAAAAATAAACTGCAACAACAAAAACAGGCAAAAGAAAAAACAAATAACAGACAATAACAAACAACAACAAACAGCAAGAACTGAAGGAAGAAGATCTTTACATCCACAAGGCTTCATAAGAACTGAAAAAAGTAAATGAAAGAAATTGAATCTACGTGAAATATCGAGAGGTTCGAAAACTTTCGAAGTACTGCTTACTCCGCCATATAAAAAGCACATCAATACGGACAGCAATCGGCTTATTTGGTGTAAACTCAGCGAACAAGTCTATGTGTTGTAATCTTAGCGTGAAAAGAGTTTATTGGTCTAAATTCAGCAAGTAGAGTTTCTTGATTTGAACTCAAGTTGTACGACCAGTTTAGTTACAGCTAACTCAATAAAGAGAGTTAAGTGTGGATAACCTCTGGTTAAAAAGGTTGTGATCGAACCTAAGTTGTAATAACGATATAGTTGGAAGATTTTTATACGATCTGCTTCTTGGCGCCTCCTTGTCAATACAGTTCGGGCATCAGATTTGTTGGTCATCAGCTTTACTTTAAGTTTTAATTCCTTCCATTATTTAGCTTGATACAAAAGGTATCAAGGATCTAAGGCTGGTTTTCCGTTTTGCCTGCACAGTACCTAATCAGAGATGTATAGATCAATCAAGTATAACTTTTGTTTGGCATTTTTTGCGCGTATTTGGCTTGATACAAACGGAAATATGGCTGATTTTTAAAGACAAAATTTGGCGATAACTTGATTTTGAAAAATGAACCTGTCTATTGGACTCCAATTATTATTATTGTGAAGTCACTGCCGATAAACCAGAAACAATTGACGCCTTGTAGTTCACCATTGTTCGTGTTATTCGTGACGTACGGCCAACTATACTCGTAAAATCAGACCACAATCGGACGTCTAGATAGCATCATATCCCTGAAATCACATTGAAATGCTAATGTCATGCGTTGTTCTTTTAAATAAATAATTTGTTTGGATCAAAATGCAAGTTTCTAAAACACCCTATATTAATAGTCTTATTAGTCTCGTTCTTACAGTTTTAGACTACATGACGGAGAAGTAGTGCTAACTTTTCTGTAGGATATGCTGCTATACCTTAGACACACGGCAGCAGTAATGTGCATTAAAAACTCACAGACGACAGATTTTGCATTCAGTAAACAGCTTTTTGTCAACCTTTTTTTTGGTATTTATGCTGAGAAAGTACGATTAGCAGCTTTGTTGTTGATGAAAAATCACTATTTATTTTAAGAAAAAGGCGGTGGCGTGGAGCGCATGCATAACAACACAAGCGAACCAGGCAGAGGACATGAGCCCCAGCAGTGGAAATGACGAAATAATGACCTTTCAGCTTTCCTCTGGCGATGTGGCAAACCTCAGACGAATGATCAGGGAAAAAACGCCACCTACTGGGAAAAAATTACAATGCTAAAGTAAAAATCACCATCAATCAGCAAGTATTGTTCACCACCACTACACAATCGATTTGAGGGGAGCTACAGTGGATTAATCCTCATCTACTTAGTTCGAAAAATCACCTCTATTAATGAAACTATAACAAAGCAATGAATGCTTTGCTCCCTACAGGAGTGACGGAGAAAATAAAGCTAAAGTTACGTTTGCAGAACTGCTCCATAATCCATTTGAATCCATTTTAATTTTTTCTATTAAACATTCATTCACAATAGTGAACAGCTTGGTTGATTATCCACAGTGTTGCCATATTGAAAAGGCTAAATGCAATTTAAATGCAGTTTGGTTTTGTGCATTTACATCAAACTCAATGCACATAAAAATGGGGATAACTCAAAAATTAATTTGCATCATGGCTGTTAATGCAGATTAAAGTTGTTGTCTGTCTACGCTACTATCTGAGAAGGGAAGTTCTATCATATTCTGTCCGTATGGACTTAAATTGTGGTGGACTTTGATTGACCTATTCTATTACTCTCTTATAATTACCATTCTTAATAGATTTGTTACTTCCCTAATGAACAATTGACTTATTTGAATCACCTGGGATTCTAACCTTAAGCAAATTTGCGTTTGAGGAATAGGACTTAGAGTTCTGATAAGAAGAGAGTCTTTAGGGACTTAGTTCTTATTCTAATTTTTTTTTGCCCCAACTTCGTCTGGGTACCAGTTGGCTCACGTATTGGTCTTATGAACTGAATTTTCAAGTTAACGTGATCATCTTCGTGGGACACGCCCATTTCTGGC